>RDPX01000017.1:901155-1053399 GCA_003991215.1 Morbakka virulenta
ATATATATATATATATATATATATATATATATATTACGGAAGGAAAAGATGGAAAGTGATCATTTGCCATCAGCTCCATACAGTTACGTACAGGTTATCACTGATCGATCAGGAAGAGAAGAGAAGGTAAAAAGTCAAGGACATAAGATAAGGCAATAAATTCACATAGTAGTCAAATCTGAGGTAATGTGGAAACATGTTTTGTCAAAAGAAGAGAATGCATCACAATATTTGCCATACACTTTACTCACAACATTCCTTAATTTATTTTGGGAAGCTCCTTGTGTACGTACATTCATACATACATACATACATACATACATACATACATACATACATACATACATACATACATACATACATACATACATACATAATACATGGTGATTGCTCCATCGTGTCAGACAAGTGCCATTGTTTTATTATTTTCTTCTGCCTGCTGTTCCCATGACTTATGGGACCTGCAAGGAACCTGCACCGCATGTAACAGACGTGGCATTCCAAATGATTACGCAGGGTGGCAGCAGCAGGATTTTTATCTTCGTAAACCCCAAGGTGGCTTGAGTCCACCAAACAGTTTGCCGATTTGGAGTCTGGATGAGTAAATGGAATCTTGGTGGAATGATGCTGGGTCTAGTGGTTTGATGAGTCCGCTGATGATTCACCAGTCCTCCCTTAGACAACAGAGACCGACCACACACTTGACAAGGCCAAACAGGGCGACATTCAGCTAGCTAAAGCTCATGCCTCCTCCAGATTCTCTTCAGTTTAGGACGAGAAATTCTTCTCTCCACATACAACTTGACATCTTGAAATATCAAGCCTCTCCATTGCTCACGATCAGCAGCTAATGCCTCCCAGCTGTTTTCACCAGTCTCCTTATGCTTCAGATTGCCCTTCAGATTGTCTTTGAACCTTTTTCGCTTTGACGTTATTTTCCAGATAGCATTTCACCGTAGAAGAATTGCTTAGGGAACCTTAGTCGTCCATTCGTATCAAGTGATCAGACCAGAGCATCTTACTTCTCCTCACCATTTACCATATGCTTGCAGTGTTTGCTTTGGACAAGACGGTAGTGTAGGGGGTCATGACTCTCCCATTTGATTCCAAGAATGTATCCGAGAGACAAAGGTGGTGAACTTTCTCAAGCAGCTTGATTTGCCACTAATACAGAGTCCATGCCTTTGGGCAATCAAAAGAGTGGCCAACACACAGGTCTCATATACAGAAAGTTTGGTTTCTAATCCTTTTCTCGATTTCAAAATCGAGAGAATCTTTATTTGAGCTGGCACTGCCCAGCTAAACAAAATGCTCGACAACTTCGAGCCTTTTTCCTTTAACGAAAATGTCAGGCTACATAAAGCGCATTAGATGCAGTCATATACATTACCTTGGTTTAATCAATGTTGATTGTCAAACCAAAACGAGTACGTGCATCAGCAAAGCGATCCATGGCAGCCAGCATGTCAGCAGCAAAATGAGCAAGAAGATAAGGATCATCGCATACAGGAGCTCCACAACAAGACTTTCACGTACAAGGGTCATAGCCTGAAAACTGCTCAAGAATGGCCTGTCGACTTGGAAACAACAGCAGGAGCCATTAGGTGTGTGGCAGAAGCAGTGCTCTGGAAAAGTACAGGAGTGAAGAATAAGGACAAAGAAACTTGGTGGTGGTCCTAGGAGGTCCAGGGTATTATTCAGAGAAAAAGGAATCCTACGAAGCTTAGCACAAGAATCCAAGTGACAGAAACTAGAATGGGTATCTTAGAGCAAAGCGAGAAGCAAAAGCAGCTGTAGCCAAGGCCAAGCAGGAAACATATAAAGGTATTTACGCTCATTTAGACACTGTGCAAAGGCATAAGAGGACCTACAGCATAGCGAAACAAATGGACAAAGCATCCAGGGATGTTGAACAGGTGAAGATGATAAAGGGCGAGAATGGAATGGTGTTAACTGACGAAGAGGATACCTTGAACAGATAAAAATGCTACTTCGAAAAGGTGTTGAATGAAGAAAACCCCAGGGAAAGGAGAATGCAAGTGAAGCAAGTCCACGAGCAGGATGTTCCAAGGATAAACAAGGAAGTGGAGAAGGCACTGAACAAGATGGAGAATGGAAAGGCAGCAGTGGGACCTGATGAGATACTAGTCTGGAAAGTTCTGGTAGAAAAAGAGCTGGAGTTTCTTGTAACGCTGTTCAACAACATTCTATAGACTGGAAAAATGCGAGAGGAGTAGAGGTCAAAATGGGACTACACCAAGGCTTTTTATTGAGTCTCTTCCTATTTTCCATAGTCTTGGACCAGCTAACTGACAGGGTAAGAAGCTACTGCCCGTACAACATAATGTATTGCTTGTCAATAAGAACTGGAGTGCTGGAGAGACCAACTCGAAAGGAGGGGATTGAAAATCAGCAGATCAACCGGCAATAAAGATCGATGGTGTAGACGTGCCCTAAGTTGAGGAGTTAAAATATCTGGGCTCAACCATCCAGAGGGACGGATGAAGTGAGTAGTAGGTCAAGAAGCGGATCCAAGCTGGGTGGAACAACTGGAGCAAGGCAACGGGTGTGTTATGCAACAAGCAAAATGCAAAGAAACCTTAAGGCAAGGTATAAAAGACCATGGTACGACATGCATTGTTTTACAGGGTGAAAACAGTGCCGCCAACCAAAAGTCAGGAAATCCAGTTCGACGCAGCAGAGATGAGAATGCTGCGCTGGGCATCTGGTGTGACTAGACAGGACCGTGTTACAAATGAAGAAATGAGGAGAACGATTGGTGTCGAGGAAGCTTCCAAGAAGTTGCAAGAGGTACGGTTGAGGTGGTATGCCCATGCAGAAAGGAGAGATGAAGAATATGTAGGAAAGAATTGTATGAGAATAAACCTGCCAGGACGAAGGAAAAGGGGAAGACTGAAAGGCAGATGGACCGACAACATCAAGGATGATATGACAGCAAAATCCCTGACAAGTGATGTGGCACAGGACCGAACAAGATGGAGAAGGTGCATTCATTGCGACGACTCCTGATGGTCGAGTCTAACGAGAAAGTGTTGCTTACCAATATTTATTTACTCCGATAAGATTGTATGTCAATGTATTCATTTAACTGTTATTTTATTTAAGCCAGTTATTTACTTAGATGTTTATTATTTATTTGTTGATCATTTTTTGTTTGTTTTAATTTTGAAAGCTGCTGGGGTTTGTTTTTCTTCCGGTTAGGTGCCTTCAACTGCAGCCTGATAATCTTGCTGGTCACTTGGCATTAGCAGTCAGCTACACAAACGAATCAATGCAAGTGCAAGTGGGTGTTCTTGTTCTTTTTTTAAAATCTGTGTTCCGGGATAGTGTGTTGCAATACCATTATATCTTAACACAAATGCCTATACGATTTCTTTCTTTAATAAATAGATAAATAGATAATATAGATACATACATTCATTTATAAATCTATTACATAATTCAATCGCAAAGAACAAGATAATCTTGTGATTTATTCTGCAGGTTAAGCCATTTGTTGATGCCTCATGAAAACAAGAATACTATTTGGTCTATTTCAATTGGATTCGTTAAGACCGGAAAAGAGTGGATAAAAGTCGAAAAGAAATAAATAACGAGCAGTCAATACACGATGCACTGCAAGATATTAGTCTGATCCCTCTATTCCACTCTCTCACACACGGAGACACACAACCCAGGGTCTCCGCCGTCGAAAAGAAACCTATTCACTAAACCAGAGAGGTAAAAATACTACACTTGATCATAGTCAAAAGTTTAAAATGCGATGAGCTTTTATATTTATTGTTTGATGAACTTAAATACATTATTTCAAGCACTAAAGTATCTTGGTGACCAATTGTTACCGTCCTTTGATATGATTATCCATAACGTAGGGATAGAAGATGCGACAAATACTTCAAGTTATGCTTGGTTTTCACTATATGAGTGCAAACCCTGAAAAAGAATTAATGTATTCCTCGACTAAGGCCAAATTATGATTTTTTAATTATTAACTTCGTGCAAATGGTAAAGTATTTACGTAATTCACTTTTGCTTTACCAGGCATGCAAGGCACTAAAAGATTGGCTGTATTACAATCCCAGGTAGGAAATGGGGACAAATTAGATTAAGTAAAGATGTAAACCTTTCCGAGTTTGAAGATGAGGGAGTTTGACTTCTATTTCCGACTCTTTGGTCAGCTTGTTTTGCAATGATGTTGTTGCTTGTTGTCTGACCAAAGAGCCAGAAATAAAAACACGGATCCCATGAATATTTTGGAAAGTAAAGGAAACAATTCTTTAGAATTATACCATTTGTTTTATAAGTAACTTTTATTACATAGTTTCTGACATGTTTGTGTGCATTAATTTGGTAGGTATTGGTTATTTATTGGTCATGTAGTGGTATTTTGTACTAATATACTAAATTGTGCTGGATTTTGCTGAAGCATACTTTGTTTTTTTCTTTTCTGTTCAGTGCAACACCCTTGTATCATACATAATCTGTAAGACAGTTTAAACATTTTATGCCACATTATCCTTTTTTATTGCACTGTATTCCTGTACGTCATCATACTACTATATTTCAATTTTGCACTTTGTGCACGACTACTTTACACGATAATATACATAATCTTACATGATTCAGTGCTATACTGTATTGTACTGGATTGTATTTTTACTGGTTATTCAATTTTCATCGTACCTTTCCATAACTGTTACTGTACTTTACAATACTATATTTTATTATTCATTTTGTAGACTACCTTCTTGCTTCTTTGATTCACTATAATTTACAATATTGTGATAAAAATAATTTTGTTTACTATAGTGTATGATAATAGGGACCCTCTGCATCGAGAGCCAGTTAGGCCAATGTCTCCCATTTTGAAAATGCTTGTTTCCCCCTAATCTCGGTGGCAATCGACGCCATTAAATGTATCGCGAAGACTGTGACTGAAGACTAGTCTAGCGCAAATTTAGAGAATCATTTCGTTAACTTTCTTGTCTTTGTGGTGAGGGTGTCCTGCTGCTTTTTATTAATTTGAAAATATCAGCTGTCCTCACCGCTAAGCTGGATACCGACCTCTCCCTCTCTCTCTGCCAATGCATATCTTTACTACTTCAGCCCATTGGGAGATAGTATTTTACCATATTTTGAGAAGGATATGCTCTTTTCTAGTACTTAACTCGAGAAATAGGAAGTAATAAGGAACTTGTGTGACACTGAAGGGAATTTCAATTTATAAGACACAGTTACTTGGACGGGTTTCTTGGCACAAAGTAGTAAAAGGTGGGGGAGGGGAGGTTGATTCGTTTTTGCTTCACATTTATTTCACTTCTTTCTACTGTTTCTATTAATAATTTACTTCACTTGATATTTCTCTTATTTGCCCCACATTTTCTTTTCCTTTCTCCTTTACCCTGGCTCCGCTTTACCCTTAATTTTTCATATTTTATTCTTGATCATTCTTTCACTTCCACGCATTTTTTAGCTTCTTTGTCTCCCTTGTCCAATCTCCAATGCCCACGATGATGATCTCTAGGATTGTGGGAACTGTGTCTTAGCTTACCGGATGCCCTATGTTATTTGTTCTTTATTTAACCACGCCATCTTTGGCTGTATTTTGAATAGTAAGTAAATATTAAAATTTGAACTGTGATATTCTCCGTAAATCAGGATCATCGACTTTAAAAGACCTCCAATACACATGTAAAAGATACCTACCCTTTACTCTGCCACAGCTATACTCTACTGTAGGTGTGACTTCTGTAGTCCACTTGACAATAGTTTGTTATAAAATAAACTTCTCACGAATTGTGTGCTTCATAAGTTGCTAAATTCCAGTCAATATACTTGACTAGAAATGCCACCGCCAAGGCTGTTTCTAGAGCGTGGTTTGAGAATTCTTGGCAAAGTTTTTGTATGTGATAGTGGAATCTTATTATTGATTGATTTAATTTTTGTTTCATTTTTGGTAGATATTCATCACTGGTGCCACGTGAGGAAGCTTCATCTCTAGAGAAAAATGGTGGACATGTATCATCTCTGGTATCGAAGCAGTCCTTTAAGTATATTCATGACCTGCTGATTGCAGCTGCCCAGATAGCACCAGAAAAAGATATTGACACTGATGTACAGGTATTATGCTAAGCAATAAGGGTGTTTGAGTTTCTTAGAATTTTTTTTGGTATGAATTACGAAATATTTTGCCGAAAAAAACAATAGTGGGACAAAGTGATATATGGGGTTTCTTTCGAAGATGATGAACATTGTTCATTCCTTTGGCTATTGCGAGATCCCATGTTATTTTTTGTAATTTCTTCACTGCCACAATCACAGGACGTGTAAAATTTGTTACAATAATGAGTCCTTTATTTAAAAAATAGACAGGTTGATTCACATATAGATAGATAGATAGATAGATAGATAGATAGATAGATAGATAGATAGATAGATAGATAGATAGGTAGGTAGGTAGGTAGGTAGGTAGGTAGGTGGGTTCTTATAGGTTAAGCAATATCTTTTCCCTAAATCTCTGTCCGCTACAGATCTTTTCAGTGTATGTACTGAGTTGCTCTATGGTGCTCTCGACTGTCATTGTAAGACAAGAGCTATTTCCCTAGATATATCGAAGATGTTTGATAAGATTTGACATTTTTGTCTACTATATAAACTGAGATGGTGTGGTATTTTCGATAAAATTTCAAATACAGTCACTACCAAAAGTTTAAGACCACTCATGGAAATACGTAGATTTCTCGGTATGAGATCGTATTGCATCATCCTACTGTTGAGATTGCATCATACTCATTATTTGCGCTCTGGTCGCTCATTACACGTTCTTCTTTAACACTGCGGACATCTGAATCGATTTTACTTTGAATTTTTTTTCACTTTTTATACTTCTTATTGCTACAGAAATGGGTCGAAAAAAGTCCCTCAGTGAAGTTCAAAGAGGTCAAATTGTTGCTCTGCATAGAGAAGGACTATCTGAAAGGAATATTTCTACGAAATTGAAAGTCAGCAAAACTGCAGTCCACCAAGCAGTTAAAAAGTATCAGCAGTATGGCTGCTACAAAGACTTACATCGGAGTGGAAGGCCAAGAAAAACCACTGTAAGAGATGACCACCTGATGAAAAGGATAGTTACGAGGTCACCAATGAGTTCCATCAACAAAATTCGAGCTAATTTGGTGGAAAGAGGTGTGAGTGTAAGTCGCATGACTGTTTCCAGACGTCTTTCACACGAATTCGGTCTAAAATCCTACAAGCCTGCTAGAAAATCACACCTGACACTGGTAATGAAGGCAAAACGATTTGCCTTCGCTAAGAAGTACCAGAACTGGACAGCAGCACAGTGGGGTAAAGTCATGTTCTCTTTTCTGACTGAGAACAGGATTCATGTTCTGGATTAGCCGGGCAACAGCCCTGACCTGAATCCAATAGAGAATCTGTGGACGGAAATGAAAGATAAAGTTTCCCAGAAACAGCCATCAAGTGCTAAGGACCTTGTGGAAGCGATAAAAGAAGTGTGGGTGAAAGAAATCTCGCAGGAATACTGCAGAAATCTAGTACACAGTATGCCAAGACGCCTGCAGCCAATAATTAAAAGTGGCGGTGGACCCACCAAATACTGAATATCAAGGAAACAACTATCAATATGGATGCAAATTTAATCAAAAGATACTAAAAAATATGAGATTTGTGTGTAAAGGAAGTATTATCCACAATAAATCAGTTTTAGTATAGATATATAATCAGTTGTGTCATTTCAGAGTCAAAATTAAGGGTGGTCTTAAACTTTTGGTAGTGACTGTACTGTTGCATTTTTCCTGAATAGTCACGTTGCATTGAAGCAAAAGATTGAAAGATCATACTGAAAGAAGAGATATTGCGGAGATGGAAAGAACATATTAGCGAATAGTTTGCAGTCAATCGAAGGCAAAAGGACACGAAAAAAGGTGGAAGGTGAATACAAGGGAGGAAATACTGTAAGCGATGAACAGCATGACTGAAGGCAAAGTTATTGGATAGTTAAGAGGTTATTTCGCACTATAATACTTCTGTGTCGAGAAAATAACTCACCCAGTTAATTTGAAGATGAATGAAGATGTAAAAATCCGTCATCAGCATCATCAGCTTGATGAACCATTTGACGGAGGTGATGATTTAGAGAACTGACTCGAATGGTTTCGGACTGCTACATCTGTGAACTGATGGAGAGGTTGCCGAGGAACATTTTGGCTTCAAATTCAACAAAGGGATACGCAATGCGACCTTTGTACAGAGAATGTTAACAGAGAGTGCCATAGGGATGCAGATAGCTGTCTATGTTTATTTCATTGACTATACCAAAACTATTGGTCGAGTGAGGCACAAGTCACTATTTAAATACTGGGATCTCTAGATGCAGGAAGCCAAGGCATGCAATTAGTAAACAAATTTTTACTGTGGTCACCAAGTTGCAGTCAGACTGCCATTGTCAGTGAATACTTTGAGATAAAACCGGATGTGAGACAAGGCTACATTTCCTCGCTCGACTTGTCCTCACTGTACCGAGGTGGTGGTGCGCTATATCGAAAAAAATAGATGCAATCAGAACTGTTGGCGTAAACCAAAAAAACATACGATGTACAGCTGATATACGTTGGCAGACAAGGAACAAAAGCAACACGAACTAGTGGGCTTGGATGTGGTCGTGGAAAAGAGTAAAAGAAAGGAGCTTGACATTAACAGGAACAAATAACTTTTGATGGTGATTTTAAAGAGGACGAAACTAGCGTTCAGAATCATGGTAAAAGGTGAAGCTCTTGAGCATGTAGAGCATATTGCATCCCTTGGTACCATTCGCACTGCAGGTACAAAATCAGACCAGAAAATCATACGACGACTCAAGACAACTTACAAGAAAGTGTAAAAAATATTAATATCCAAACACAGAACAATGAAAACCCAATCATGGTTGCTAAGTGCAATATCTGGCCCATTCTGCCGAATGGCTGTGAAAACTGGAAAACCAGCGGACGATGGAGGCCCGTCTGCAATCGGTCGCAATGTGGTTCTGCGCAGAATGATGAAGCTCCCGTGGGTGCAAAAGATGTCGAGGAAGAAGGTGCTACGTTGAACTGTAACGTACCGGGAGATAATTAAAACACTCACCACTAGACATGATCGTTTTCTGAGTATTTATTGAGAAAGAGAAAGCAAGAGAATGTACTGACAGTAACATTGAGAGAACGCGTGCACAGTGTCGACAGCGTATAATGTTTTGGGGTTGGCTAAAGGGCTAATCTTTTTTAAAACACTAAAGATCTTTAAAAAGTGGATAGCGACGGACATAATGACTGGTGCCTACGTCAGGATTCTGGCAAGGTATTGATTGATTGATTGTTTGATTGTTTGATTGATTGGTCGATTGTTTGATTGGTTGGTCGATTGTTTGATTGATTGGTTGATTGATTGATTTATGCAACCTCTGAATTCTTGGCGACAAAAAGTGGTCACTTTCGGCCTTGGGGGAAGTGAAAATGGATAATAGAAAAGTATTAGCTACGTATTTAACTTTGACTGTAAACTGCTGTTCAGACACAAAAATATAATCTGGGTTGCGTCAAGTTGGCAAGCTAGTGTTTACTCACTCGCTTCTTATCACTGAAAAATAAATCACTGTTGGCTGTTTAGTTGGTGCACAGCACAGCAAGTAACCCAGCCTTTACCAGTCGTAGTGTGACCTCTGAAATTCTAAAAAAATTATGCTGTAAGATCTAAAAACCTTGTGTATAAAAAATTGTCAAATGTCTCTTCATTTCGAAACAAAATATTGAAGTTGAAGATACATATTTTCCATAGCCAATTTCTTAAATATTATTTAACAGTTCTTTTGAGCATGAAATACTCCAGACATGAAACGACTCCTATCTGTAAAGGCGTTAGTCATATTGCATAAACCTACTCTTTTTTTACTCAATAGTCTCGCGATTAACTCACACCCTTTGATTATAGATTGGCCTTGGACTTCTTTTTAACCTCTCTGGCGATTATGATAAAGCGGTAGATTGTTTCCAAACTGGTTTGCAGTCGAGACCAACGGACGCCCGTCTATGGAATAAATTAGGAGCAACGCTGGCAAACAGTGGTCGAAGTGAAGAAGCTGTGTCTGCCTACCGCCATGCGTTAGAGTTAAACCCAGGCTTTATACGTTGTCGGTACAATTTAGGAATTAGTTGCATTAACTTGAAAGCTTATCAAGAAGCTGTTGAACATTTTTTAACTGCATTAAATATGCAGAGAAAGGTATGTTGGTTTTTGAATTACATTTATTGTTGGAATATCTTATTATGCATTTGTATTGCTTGTATGACAGGGTCATTTGCATACCGTCAAAATATCTTATATTAAATCGCCACTTGGTGATAGACAATCTTTGTATTTTGGGGACATGCACCGTAGCTGATTCTTGTGATTTTGATTATTTCAAGGATGAAGCACAGCCAGGTGGGAAAATGACTACATCTTTTGACAGCAAAGAACAGGCTGCATCGTTTTATGAATATATATTGATGCCCGATTGTTACCTGGAGGTATGCAGGATAGGGGCATTTCGTTTCCCGAGGCTAGATCACCCAGCATACCCCTATATATAACTGAGTGTTTGTTTTTGTCTTTTTGTCGTTCTGTCTCTTGAAACGTGGCTATCTCTGGAATGGCTACATAATCTGGGGTAAAGTTTGGCAGATATGGTGTTAGAATGTATTGTATTAAATATTGTACGCAATTCAGAGCATAGCAGGGGTGGTTAGCTTTGCTATTTACTACGCAAAAGGTACGACGAGATGAAGTAAGGTGACCAACTCCTTTGTTGCGGTCACTGTTACTTGCCGAGCTATTGCTTAACATGGAATAAGTTAGGAGGGTTAGCCGAACAACACCCAGTGAAAAATTGCTAAATATAACCTAGGATCGAAACTTGATTGCCAGCGCCCCAACCAGTTCCGTGACCAACTCAGCCACAGGACCACGTGGTTGCCATGAAAAACTCTTTGTTAGGTCGTCGCTTAGTATCAGTTGTAAGGCATTTTTCCATCCGAGAAGACAAAGAGAATGTAATGCCGTGTGGATTAGAATAGTTATCGTTTGTTGCATGGAAGGTATTTTCGGTTTACAACCCCATTATTTTTTCGGCAGTAACCAAAATGGCAGGACTCATCCAAGGTTTTGGGTAGCGTTCATTTTGAATTGTTCTTCACGTGGTACCCTTCGTTATATGACTTTTTTCCATACCTGAATTAATTGTTGAAAAATCTATAATGCAAGCGTTTTGAAAGACAATAAATGACTTCACATGCTCGTAGAGAGAATCCCATAGTAAAACGAGTTACTAAAATATCTTCATGCATATTCCCAATTCGCACTTGTAAGACACGTACTATCGTGTTATAGATGTAGACCATAATTGCCCGACAGGTTATTGCGGTTGAAAAGAAATATTTAAAGGTAAACTTATTGTTCTGGTGTCAGATATATAAAGCGATGCATAAAATTCTGACCGATCTGTAGAACACCGTCAGACCCGTTCTAGACCAATGACTAGATATTTGTTGGGTTAGATTTGTGCAAATATTTAGTCGAGTGTTACATTTCGTGAATGTGCCATCTTTTTTTTCCAGGGAGAAAACTCGTCAGGCGTTGCAACCACCATGTCAGATAATATTTGGACAACGTTGCGAATGACTTTATCGTTAATGGATCAAAGAGACTTGAAAGAAGCAGTTAAGAATCGTGACCTAGAACAATTAAATAAAGAGTTTAATATGCATGATGGGAGTTGATTCTTTCATTTGTATTTAGTTTTTGTGAAAAAATATTTTGAAAATGAAGTATTCATCACTGAAAATTCCTGTGAAATCACATATCCTTAAGAAAGATTAGAAATTCTCAATTTCCATCCTGAATATTTTGAATTGTTTTCATCGTTAATATAGTAAAAGATACCGCAAACTAATTTAGCTCTTCACTGACATTACAAACAGCTATAATGCTTTCGGTTTGTACAACATTGTTTACATCAGGAAGCGAAAAAATACCTCTGACATTATGCACAGTTTTTAAAGGAAAATCGAATCACTTACGACTTCCATTAATTTTATGGTTGTCTTAAAATATTACCCAATTTTTTAATTTACCTTAAATGACATTGTTAGTGGTATTGTATATCCTGAAAAAAAGTTATTAATTTAACAATATCTTTCATTCACTAATTAAAACAGATTAATTCAGTTTATTTCATATAAAGTTGTATTTATCAAGGAGGCACTTTGAGATTATGAGCTTGATTAAAGAAGAAAATGTTCAACAATTATTAAAAATATTTGAAGTATCGTTGTGAGTCTTTGCAACCGAAACCGTAAGATTTTATACAACAGAAAGATTTGGTGTACCCTGTAAGAATGAAAGAAAATATCTAAGAATAACCTATTATTAATGGTGCTTTACCCATGTCCGAGGTCACTGTACAAGGTAACAAAAGGAAACAACTATATTTCCTCATTTCTAAAAAAGTTTTAAAGATTTTTTATCCTGTGGGGTGTTTTCAAGCTAAATATCGTCAGTGTTAAATGCCACCCTTTTTTAAAAAGTATGTTACGATTAATACATTTTATGATTACTTAAATACCTTATTTTTATGACTGTAGCTCCACTGATCTCTCCTTCACACAATATCAGTAGACATGTTTCCACCCTTTTCCCTTATTTTTCTACTTGTCGAGTACTCATGTCTGCTGCATTTGGTAGCGTTAAATTGCGTATGTGAAAATTTTGCCTTTAAGCTCAAACACTAAGGTAACGCGTCAGATATCCTCCTTGAGACCACTTTCACCTTACCTGGATGTGGACGTAGGTTATCCAAGTCTAGAATTAGATGTTTACTTGTTCGTGGATGGACTTTTTGGTGAAGGTACCAAATCGAATACAAAATAAATTTTTAATTCCCATACATACGTTCTGTACTAAATAATGTTTCTTGTTTGTATGATCAAAGCCACCTTGTCCAACATCCTTATGCCCTAAGGTATAGAATATATGGAATTAGAATATTGGAAACAGGAGCATTATATGTAATTGTGTGCAAAAAATATCTAAGTCCTCAAAATGAATTTTGATTACGATAAACTGATTGAACAAATGTTACTGGAGATATATTTGTGCGAGAAAATCAATACAATTTTTTTTCCAACACAAATTTTACGAGGAAAACCAACCAAGTGCCAAACCGGACAGTTTATTCCCAGTTTATTTCGATGTCAGAAGTCGATGCCTTTAAAAAGACAAATAAACTCCATCTGGTGTAAAATCTCAACCGATATTAAACAAAGCCCGTTACGTGATGCGTTGGGTCTGAGAATAGGGGTAGTGATAATGACGTTTTGTCTTAAGTGTACAAATAGACTTCTGTTTTAATAACGAGTTGGGTTTCTTTTAACGAAATTGCCCTGAAGCAAATTGTGCTCAATCTTTCATATCTTCAGTATTTACATCCTTCAAAATCTCATGTTTCTTACATTGCTAATGAAATTTTTTAATTGCTCTCTATTTTTGACTCGTAAACTTTTTCCTGCACATAAGTTGCACTCAGAAATATTTGTAGAATGGACGTGTAATGAGGTTACTTTAATTTCATGAGGATGAAAAAGATCCCATCAAGTATTTTGACGTGATTTCACTGGTTTTTAGTTACAAATATTATTTTTGTCGCATTGGCGTGACAGAAGAATGTAGTTTCCAAGAACCATTGACACTGCTTTGTATTTCTATTTTGAGCTTTTGCTTGTTATACTTTAAAAAAACCCGACATACCACACTCCATATCAGAATGAACCAGATCTAACGAATATACCTCAAACACGTAACAAATAACCTTGCCAATACATGTAGATTTGTCACGTTTCCACACAGTATGGCTAAAGGCTCAACTATTTCCTTTGTGTGATTTATTTTCATAAGTACATGGGTCTTCATTGCAACAATTAAAACAGTTGTTTTTATGAGGTTTAAGACCATGTCGTGTATTCACTTGTTTGTGGTTGTTATTTAACGATCCATTTGTTAAAAAAGGTTTGGAAGATGCTGCATATATAGACACAAACGTAAGAAATGCGCCACCTGGAACTGGATACATATCATTACCCAGGACTTCCATGACAATCTGCTTCAACAACCAGGCTGCCGCAAGTCTTTTCGGAACAATGTCATTTTCGGAATGTAAATTGCCATTTAATATTTAATTGTGTTTGGAAGTTATAACACAAAGGCCTGGCGAAGAATAAAACTAGGTACTTCCTTTTTTCTGATACATGTAAACCAGGACAAACAACGTACGAAACGAAAAGAATGGTACGTCGCTACATTGCCCTTAATACTTTTACTGAGAACATATGCTTTTCAACGTAACCAAGCTTACTTTAAGGTACTGGAGAGTTTGAATAGAGTTGCGCGTGGTTGATTACTGACCATTTCAAGGTGGTGCTAATGTTCTTTTCTTTCAGATCGCATACGCACGATGAAAGGTTTATCAACTTGGTTCAGAAATCCGCTTGCAACATTGGCAGACACATTTTTGCTAAATGGTGGATTAAAGCATGATGTTTCTTGGTCGGTTTCTCCTTCGTAGTCTGGATTTAATTCAGCTTTGTATCGTGGTATCAACTTTTTTTTGAATGCATCTTCATGGCGCTTTTTGATTTGTTAAAAACTGCTTTGTTTGACGAGTTTTCTGAAATTCTCTTGGAAATCGATTTCGGTAGTTGATCAAGGACCTGTTTAGGGTGGTTTGAAGATTTATTTACATAGGGAAGACAGTCGTTGGGTTTCTTGTTTGGATGAAATGATCTCGTAGGTAGGTCCATAGTTACATCGAGGAAGTTTGTAGAACTGAGTCGAGTGGCTATTTCTATCTGCAGATTGATACCTTTGAAGATCTGAATGATATCTTTTCTCATCCTCTCAGTGGATGGGCCGTTGGAATTGCGTAAAATAGCTAGCCTGTCATCGCGTTAAATCCCTGTGCCACTTTTGTTCGTCAGATTCGAAAGTTTGTGTAAGATTAGAAGTCCTGCTAACCCGCATAATCTCCGCGCCATTGAAACTGCCCATGGTGACGTGGAAACAGTCGTAAATGGACTTCTTTTTCCATGTTTCGTCTTTGAAGAAAAAAAAGCGTTTTTCTACAGTGGTAAATGGTACATAATCAACTATCACTGATTGTGGTGTGTTTTTGCAAAATCGATGGCTTCATCCAGCAGTTTTTCTGGAAATAGACGGGTAAAAATCTTTAATGTCCATTTGTATGATTGAGCATGATTATTTATTTTCGATCGATTTGAACCATGCAATGACGTTCTTAGTATTTTTCCATTGGTTAAAGATAAGTGGTTTGCGTATATCCGAGTTTATGAGGTCGAGGATTGTCTTGCTAACTGCACTGAGACTGCTCTTGAAGGGGTTGATCAGTCTACACGGTAGTTTGATCTCGAAATTATCTTTGTGGTCCTTCAGATAATAAAAGCAGAAGTATTTGTAAGTTTCTCAGCTCGTTTGTCGATATCATATGCATTTACGATATTCTTTGCTTCCATAATGATAGCGGATTGAAGTTTACTAGAGGCCTTTCTGTATGTTTTCGTGACATTGCCCTTTAACAACCTCTCGTGTAATGCTTGGCTCATAGTATAGATGTTAGTAGTTTTGTCAGTGAATACGAACAATTTGTTGGAGTTTCTTATTTTACGAATGTCGGTCTTAATTTTTGCAAATCATCATTTGTCTTCCTGAATGTTATTGACGTTCTCATGTTAAGCAAATCATTTTCGAAATCCTCTGGGTCTTTGTGCGGTGGTGGGGTGTCTTTGCTTTTAAAACAAAACGATTCTTTGATTTCTTCGGGGTGCACGCTCTCCTTTTCAAACCAGAACAGTTTTCATCTCATTCTCTTTATAACTGCTTCAACTTTATCAAGTCAATATGCAGGTGTTTTTGCTTGGTTGAGGAATATTTTTTAAAAAATAGTTAAGATTGATCTTTTCCATTGATAATAAAACAATCAAGAGTGCTCGACAATTTCTGGAGCAGATTTTCTGAACTTAGTTGATAAACACTTTCCATCAACAAGCCGTCTACACAAGCTTTTTAATCGCAACAAAACGAAAATGAGTTACAGCTGCACTGATAATGTCCAAAATCCACAGGGATTGAAAATTGCTCGGAATAACCGAAAATTTCGAATAAGTGCCGTTCAAATAACCGGGAGTCTGCTGTGCTAGGAAAACTTATTAGAACACCCGGTGACAACTATGGAAAAGAATAAGACATCACATTTCCTTAATAAGACAAAGGTTGAAGAGTAGCACCAGGATTTGGACGTATCATGTTAAAAACAAATCAGTACCTCTATCATGAATATCAAAAGGAGATGAGAGAGAATTTGTCCAAATATGTCAACAGTTCCCTATGAAAAGATAAGCGGTGGATATAGAAAGATTTAAAATAGCCTAATAGTAAGGTATTCTCTAGTGCAGTACATAGAACCAAGATTTTCGAAACAGACAATAAATCGAATTTAATAAAGTCAAGATCTGGAAAAAATGACAAACCAGCCCCATTGATGAGCATTCCTCAAGAGGAAACGAACCTCACGAGAATTAACCAGGGACGTAGGGACTAAAAAGGGAGGAGCAGGTCAAAAAAGGGCACATGACCACTCCTATAAACGGTGAAAACTCTGAAAGGTTTGAAAGTACACCAAGTCGGTTTCGCACTGTATGTGGATGGGAATTTTGTTTTTGAGGTTTTTGATATAGAAAATTTCACAAGTAGAATGTATGAATAGAATGCCAAAACTTCCTTTCAAAGTAAAAGTTATTACATTACCAATTACTTGTTTGTTTTTGTCAACTAGAATATATGGATATAAATATAAAGTCCTCTACCGCAGTTTAAAAAATCAGTTCAGAATTTTCCAAAGGACTGTTTTCTTCTTTCAGTTCTCGATGCAAAATCTTTCGCAATTTCCACAATGTCTAGCCCATCTACTCTTGCTTTGTGGACGTAAAGTAGAAGAACACTGCTGTATCTTGCTTGTATCATCCTATTTCTCAAGTAACTCTTCATTCTCCTTTGCACGGAAAAAGATCTTTCAGCTGAAGCTGTACTCAATGGAGCGAGCATGTAAATTTGTGCAAGCTTCGTAATCCCTGCGAGAAGGTGTTTGGCATCGGTATTTACCCGGACACCCGGAAAAACACGTTTTAAAATACCAGGAAGAAGCATCAATTCCGCATTAAGATTATGAAAATCTATTTCATTCCTGTACGTATCTGGTATCTCATCTTAAAAATTTAAATGACTTTCCATTGCTGGCGTTGAAGAAAATTTCTTCAATATTTTAAAGTGGTGAATAGGATGTTGTATCGAACCGATTTTGAAGCTCCAGAATGCACGTATGAATTCCTTGAAAAATTCAGCTCGATAATACGATTCCGCAGAAGTATGTTTCTGTGACGTGGCAGTACTGGCTCTTTGATCAATTTGATGCTTTTTGCTTTAGTGCATGTTTGTTTGTGAAATATCGAAAATTCGTTTCTTTGCTGCTGCAAGTTACTGGTTAATAATGATTCGACGCCAATCATTGTACGTTGGGTGGTATTACTTCTGCTTTGCAAAGTTGAGGCCAATTGTTCTTAGCCACTGAAAATATTTAATGACATCTACAAACCAATATATGTCTTGATTAACGTCATCTTCTTGGCTATACAAGACGACTTGTCACGTATTTCTCTTGTTCAGCAATTGTTTTACTATAGTATGGAGAGCTTTGTAGTTTGTAAGTGTAGAATACATACGTTTTGCACGTACTGTCCAACGAGTTGGGCAAATCATGTGGATTGTTCCCACAATGTTCCTCGTTTTCAAAGTCAGCTGGAATTTCGTTGAATTGCGCCATTCGTTTTCGAGACTTGTGAATAAAAACTGCAAGGTCTTGCGCAAATGCTAAAGAATGATTTATTATATCACATTCACTTGTGCAACCTCTGAGAGCAAGATCAAGTCGGTGATTTGTACAGTGAATTCTATATGCAATTGGATTTTAAGCTTGTAGCCTTGTTCCTACACCAGTTAAATGACCACTCATGGTTGCTACTCCGCCATATGCGTGCCATCTGCAATTTTCAACTTTTAGAGTGTAACGCAAAATTACGTCTTTCAATGTGTCGAATGTGGTTTTAGCGTCGGAGTGATCAATTTGTTACATTGCAACAAAATCTTCGTGAACAGTCATATCTTCCTTTGATACCCAACGAAAGATGCATGACAGTTGCTCCTTGTTTGATATATCCCTTAACTCATCAGCAATCAAACCATACAATCCGCCGTTATACCGTATATCCTCTATTAAATATCGCAAAACAGTTAATGCCATTCTCTCAATTTGCTCTTTTACGATATCTGGACTCAGGTAATTCTTATTGCTAATCCATTGTTTCAATTCTGGGATATCTTCGCTTTTGGTTTTGAGCAGCTGAATTAGGTTTCCTTCTACACCATTGCCTCCTCCCATTGCCTTAACAAAAATCGCAAACTGCTTAGTTGTTTCAGCATTCCGTTAGTATCTTGTTTTCTTCTGTACTCTTGGTCCAAATTTGCACCCACGTTAACTTTAGACTTCAACAGAGAGACCGTCTCAAACGCCTCTGAATGGCTATGAGACTGAGCATGTTTCTAAAGCTTTTCTTGGCACTTTTTCCAATTGCAAAAATTTTCAGATACAAATGCGTCATCTGCATTGTGATAGAATGTAAGCAGATTTGATATTGATGCTTCTCTGCAAAAATAGCACGCGATTGTGCCTCGTTTTAAGCAGTATGTGATGAAATCATATTTCTCGAAAACTGACAGTAGACAATCTTTCTCTTTGCTTTTCGCCATCCCTGTTGCTTTGTTTCGCATAGGTTTCCTTTATTTCTTTTTGGGTTGGGTGGAATGGTTTATGTCTTGTGCAACATAGCTCGCTGCATGCCGTATCTGAAGTATTAGCTTTAATGGTAGATTCATTGTTAGATTCAGTTATAGAACAAGAGACTGTTGGTTTACTCAGCTCTTTATTATTCGGAAAGGGGTAAGTTGGACCATCAGTCATCAGCGATTTTGGAACAGAAAAAGTAAATGTGGGCTTGGAAAGAGACAGAGATTCATATTTATATAAGTCATTGGCAATGGAGTCATCTGTACTCAAAGAGGGCACCTTTAATTCGATAGACTTTTAATTCTTAACCTCTTTACCGTTATCTGCTTTGTTTATTTTCTTGAAGCCAGAGAAACTTGTCTGTTTTGCAATTTTTAATGCTGACTCTTTTAACTCCTTTCCCTTCAAACGCTTTCAACGTTTAGAACGCGGCATTGCCTCAAAACCTAAAATTTTAGAAGGAAACATCACAAACAGAATACATAATTAGAGAACTTCAAGGGGGAAAATTGAAAACAGTCTGCTTTGAACGAGCAAAAAAAACCTGAAGAGAAATCGGCAGAATTAACAAAACCCGAAGAAAATGAACAAAATAAATTTACAGTGTGAAAAAAATCATAATTTACCGGCTCCAAGCTCCTCCAATTTTTGAGATTCTACTTGTTTGATTTTTGTCACATCTCAGATATTATGACTATCTGACTGAGATGCTCGGACCTTCTGACTGAACGTAAATCACACTGCTTATAATCCGTGCATGAAGCACACGTGTCAGCACCCTGTCCATTATGATTTCCTGTTCATTCTTTCAATACAGATGACCGACAATGACAGAGTTTGATCCAAAGATAATGCAAAGTTGTGAAAACAATGCTAACAATCCTCTTCATGGAAAGCTATGTTCACAAATATCGTTCTGGACATGTTCTAGGTCTCATCTTACATTGAGAATTTGGGCAAAGGATTATGCAAAAAGGGCACTTTTGCATAGTTTGCCAAAAAGTGAGGGGGCCATGGCCCCTCTGCTCCCGGTTTCTACCCCCCGGGGATTAATATCAGAATGATAACCAACTTTATGGGGAAGATAAAGACTCGTCTTTCTATTGAGCGACATAATTTGTATTTTTGCTCCCTTCAAAGAAGCCAGCCCACTTCATCCCACGCTCCTTGACAACCTGGTCAGGACTCCAAATCTTCGACGTTTAACTTGCTCCTGTTGAGCTGCCTTGCAGCCAATGGCAGAGTACAAAGTAGTGTTAGCAACATAGATGTTGATAGACTGAAACACGTTGGCAGGGAACTCATTGATGTAAAGAAGGGAGAGAGTTGTCAAAAAATATAATTTGAGGAACGTCAGCAATAATTGAATACTTATGAGGTGCAGTTCAATTCAGTGTGACAAGCGATTTACGATCTGAGAGAGAGAGAGAACTGAATAATATTGAAGACCCTTTTAAAAATCTCATAACCAGAAAACTTCTAAAGCAAGTCATCATTCCACAGTACCTTACAAAAATGCTTTGGAGATATAACTTTACCATGTATTCGCCAAATTTATCCATGAACATACAGCGCAATGGTCCATGACTACAGTCAAAAGATTACCAGTGGAGCGAGTTCCTGTTAATTCCATACTTGTACTAAATAAAGCATACCTAGGTTTCGCAGAAATTCCAGTCGTATATTGTGAATATATCGTTCAACGACCTTACTAATTATAGAAGATAGCAAGTCTATTTGCCGGGATCAGAAGGATCGCCAGCTTCCTTGATGACCGAGGCAACGTATGAAATTTTCCAGGGAGAGAAAAAGAAGACCAATGCTGGCAGTAATTGAAAAGTTTGGGCAGCAAGTAAAATAGCTAGAACGTACACTCTTTTCAGACAAACACCCAAGTCGAATTTAGAAAAGAGCGTTTAAATTAGTCGAGTAGAGGAAAACGAACACCATGAAAAAACTATGTGAATCACTGTCTTGCCACAATTTAAAAAACACTGTTGTAAATTGCAGGAATTTTGATGAATGAGGCTGTGGACTAGCCACCCACAAAGAAGTATCTTTTCAATTATTGCAATTATTGGCCAGAAGCCTAATGCAAGTAATGACGAGTCGATCATAGAAACACATTTTCCCTTTTAAATCAAGAAAGTCAAAATATCAACTAATAAGAAATACTGGTGTTCATTATACTGGAGGGGAGGTTTTAGGGAAAGACAATAACGTGTTGAAAATATGGCTTCTGCGAACTGAATTCAGTTCAGAACAACTTATTTAAGATTTACTTATGACCGGAAGTCAATAAGTGTAACGACGTAAGTTTTAGTAGTTTTTTTAATTTTAATACAATCTTTTACTTGTTAGTTCTATCCTTTGAAAAATTCCATTGCCAGTAACATATAGAAATTAAGGTACTTATACTGAAGTACCAATTAAAACCTGTTGCTTACTTAGTTATGAGGAGGCTGGAACAGGAACTTCCCTTGACATGCTGACACGTTTCCCCTCAACTACTGAGTTAAATTCTCTTTTACCTGTTTTTGAGTCTACATTTTAAAGAACGTGCTTTTTTAACACCGAATCCAATTTTGGTTGTCATGGTTTGTAATAAAATGAATGAGTCTAACTGTTCTGCAAAATCACAATGTAAAACAATTACGATAACCCCCTGCCCCAAAATAGAAACAAAGTGGCCAATTAAATCCATCTCCGTTTCTCAAAATAATGTAAAAACCTATTCATATTTTGCCTGGTATGCTTCGTCATGAATAATACGGCAAAACCAAAAAACAAGTTTAAAGCAACGCAAAATATTTTTGGATACTAATTTTTCATCAGTGCGTATAAAGTGATAAAAATTCACTACTTTGGATGTTGATTGCTTCACCTTCACAAATGATTGCCGTCTTGTACATCAACGTTTATGTTTCCGTCATTACTGTATCATATGGCTGCGGAGATAGGACTTTAGGGAAGCAGCTGTTTTACAAGGTCTGGAACAAAGATGGCAAATGTACTCTAGTGTCCTCACAGGGTTGATTGGATCTTGCTGTGGAATATTTGCTTTATGAACGGCCATGTGTCTCTTCAGTCCAGCAGTTGACTTGCAAACTATGGCACAGATAACACAAGTAGTAGTAATAGGCTGTGGTAATGGCAGGGTGTGTGAATGTGTCTCATGTGATTTCCTTTGGATAAAAGAATTCGATCACATGACTCACACTTCCAATTTTCTGTGTTACCATCCAAGCATCTATTAATGCCTTTTCTCATGTCAAGTTTTAAAGCAACGCGTGCAAGATCCTTTTTCTCTACTTTTATGCACTCGTCAATAGCAGCATTACGCCACTTAGTACGATCGCCAGCCAGCTTCTCCCAGTTTCCAACATCCAACTGTAACTCCTTAAGATTTTCTTCACACAATCTTTAAAACTTTTTTTTTTGGTTTTGCCTAGGGCGTTTACCGTGAGAGAATTCTCCGTAAAATATTTGCTTTGGTAATATACTGTTGTCCATGCAGACTAAGTGTCCGACCCAGCGCATCTGGTTTTTAATCAGCATGTTTTCAATGCTTTTACAGCCAGCTCTCTGTAGAACAGTGGTATCAGGTGAAAATGAATGCCAACTTATATCAAGAATCCTCCTAAAACAATTCTGATGAAAACGCTCAAGCCACTTTATGTGGCAATGATACAAAGTCCAAACTTCTGAGGAATATAGCAGGGTAGTCAGAACACATGTCTGATAAACCTTCACTTTTGTTTGAAAAGTAATCCCTCTGTCCACCCATAGTCTCTTCTCTAACTTTCCAAATGCGACAGAGGCCTTCTGAATCCGACTGTAAATTTCCGAATCAAGGGAGCCATCTCGCGATAGTGTACTGCCTAGATACACAAAGGTATCTCAAAGGTAACACCCAATCGAATCCCTCTTACAAAAATATCAGGTTCAATATAGGGTGCTCCAGGCGGAGGGGTGAACATCACTTTCGTTTTCTTGAGGTTTATTGTGAGACCAAAGGCAGAAGATGCAGTTGAAAATTTTTCCATCAAAGTTTGCATATCGCTTTGTGAGTGCGCAACAAAATCTGCATCATCAGCATGTAGAAACTCGCGTACTAAAGTCGAAAACTTGATATAGAGGCATATTCTGCTCTAAGCACTTTTCTTGAAGTTGCCTTGCTGAGAAAATCATATCAGTTGTGCCTCTTCTAGAACGAAAACCACACTATGACTCAGATAGTGGGCAAACACACAGTATCAACCTGTTGAGTAACAGTCTTGCTAAGACTTTTCCAACAGAGTCCGGGGGTGTTATTTCTCTGTGATATTCTCACTCTGACTTTGGACCTTTCCCCTTGAACAGAGAAACAAGTATAGCATCGATCCAATCTTGGGGGATTGGTATTCCTTCCCAGCTATCACAAATGAGCCTATATACAGCAGATCGAACGTTTTCACCTCCATTTTGGATCAATTCTACTGGTATGCCATCTGAACCAGGTGCTTTACCAGCATTTATCTGTTTGATGGCAAGGTCACATTCCTCTCTCGATGGCAAGGCGTCTAATTCTGTGATCATTTCGTTTTGTGGAATGCTCTCTATAGCAGCTGCATCAACAAAAGAAGGGTTGAAAAACAAATCTGTAAAATGTTCTTGCCAGCGCTTCGTGATCCCTTGAGAGTCTTTAATTAATACAGAACTATCTTCTGATTTTACTGAAGCAACAGAGACTGAATTTGGACCAAAAACAGATCTTGAGTGGCAATAAAGATGTTTTAGATTGTGCTGATTAGCTGCTTCCTGGACATCATCTGATAGATTAGACCACCACTGTGTTTTCATATCTCTTAAAGCCCGCTGCAAGGTTGCTTTATGCAACTTCAATGATGCTACAACCTGCAACCTGCAGGGAAGATTTGGATCTAGAAGGGACTGGTACCGTGAGTTTTTTGTTTTTAGCAAATGGTTGATAGCAGTGTCATTCTCGTCAAACCAGTCTTTGTGTTTTTTCTCAACCAGTCCAAGTGTATTTACTCCTGTAGAATAGACTTTCTCTTTGAAATTTTCCCAAGGACCATCAAATCCAACATTGTCAAAGGCATCTATGAGTTCTTGATGGATCCCAGGCAGCTTAAGTTTTTCCACACTAATGCGTTTTGGAATCCTAGTACCATACATACGTATTTTCTTCCTAATTTGCAGCTTAAACTTGCCTCTGATTAGTTTGTGGTCGGTATCACACTCAGCACTACGTAGTACACGCACACTACAGACATCTTAGNGAACTTTCTTTTGATTTTACTGGAGCAACAGAGACTGAATTTGGACCAAAAACAAATCTTAATAGGCAATAAAGACGTTTTAGATTGCGCTGATTAGCTACTTCCTAGACATCAGCTGATAGATTAGACTACCACTGCGTTTTCATACCGCGTAAAGCCCCCTGCAAGGTTGTTTTATGCAACTTCAATGATGCTACAACCTGCAGAGAAGATTTGGATTTAGAAGGGACTGGTACAGTGAGTTTTTTTAGCAAATGGTTGATAGCAGTGTCATTCTCGTCAAACCAGTCTTTGTGTTTTTTCTCAACCAGTCCAAGTGTATTTACTCCTGTAGAATAGACTTTCTCTTTGAAATTTTCCCAAGGACCATCAAATCCAACATTGTCAAAGGCATCTATGAGTTCTTGATGGATCCCAGGCAGCTTAAGTTTTTCCACACTAATGCGTTTTGGAATCCTAGTACCATACATACGTATTTTCTTCCTAATTTGCAGCTTAAACTTGCCTCTGATTAGTTTGTGGTCGGTATCACACTCAGCACTACGTAGTACACGCACACTACAGACATCTTAGATCCTGGCTTCTGGTAATAATAAAATCCATCACGTGACCATGTTTAAATCTTGGCTTGAACTATGTCACCTTATGCTTCAATTTTTGATGAAAGAAAGTGTTACATATGACCATACTAAATTCAGAAGTTAAGGAAATTCAATCCATTATTGTTAATTTTTCCAATGTCATGACGGCCTATTGCACTCCATGTATGGTGTTGTCTTCCAACACGTGCATTAAAGTCCCCAAGTATAATTAATTTTTCTTCCTTTGGAATGTCCATGATGTTATCACGAAAGGCTCCATGGAAATGCATTATGGACTCATCAGAACCTTGAAGAGTTGGAGCATACACTGAAAGAATGGGAAGATAGCATCCACATGACAGTGGAACTCGCAGTTTCATTATTCGATTGTTAATACTTGAGATACATTCAAGTTTATTAGCAATAGATGAACGAATGGCAAAGCCGACACCTCCCTCTCGTTTCTCGCCTTTTGGATTCCCGACCAAGAAGATGGTGTATCCTGACGTTACTTCTTTTAGATTATTCTCACCAGAAAGACGTGATTCTGAGAGTGCAGCAATATCAATGTTTAGTCGCTGTAACTTTTCAGTGACCAATGCAGTTCTACGCTCAGGTCTGGAAGCAGTTTCAAGATCAAGTAATGTCCTTACATTCCAACATCCAATGTTGAGTGATATGTGTTCTTTGGCGTAACGTTTCATATTATTTTTATTTTTGTTCCTGCTACAGCGAACAGCCGTCAGCCGCAGTAAACTGACCAGCTTGATGATGATAGGCAGTGTTTAATGCACCTTTTCTAGCATTTTTCTAATTATTCTAGGTGAGCAGTCCTATCCTAAAGAGGGCTGCTCAAATACAGGAGTTCCCATGATCAATGGAAAAGGGTTTGAGACTTGCTTTAACCGCATTTAAACATTATATGTTCTAATTCTAATTTGTTTGCTTTCAATGCAGTGGGAGCAAAAATAGTTATATATTTATATATATCGTCATTGTCAATGGGATCATGTTCCAATTAAGATTTGAAGGATGATCTACTTCCACATATGAAACTAAACATTAACAAAATTAAGCAGAAAACTAATGAAAGAAGTTTGCAATCAATGCATTACCTTTTAACTGAATCTTGCATTAAATAAGAGGGAGCTGGAGATAAAGCGAGCTTAAGTTTCACAGTAAAGAGGTATTTCATCTTTTAAAATCCTGAATCTAATTACATTGAAAACAGTTCTCTAACAACAACAAGGCAAGTATTAAGTCACGACTGGCTGTTAAAATGTCTAACTTCTTATTTGCATTAAAACAGAACAAGGAAAATCCAAATCACAATTGGTGAGAGATTTGTTGTGGTGGAGCTATGTTGTAAAATCAAAGTAAAACTGATACCTCAAAGAAGAAAATATTACATACAATAATGGGAACAATGTACATAGAAAAAATATTACGTTATAGCACAAGGCGCGGTGGCCAAGTGGTAAGGCGTCGGTCTCGTAAACCGAAGATCGCGGGTTCGATCCCCGTCCGTGCCTATTCTTTTCGTTCCTCTTTTTTATTAATTCACGTTGACTTTCTAACTTCTCCAGCAGAAAAATCAGTACGATAAGTTATATAAACACTGTCCAGAGTTTTTATCAGCCACAACTGTTCATCTTATACAACCAATATTCAAGTTTGTATATATAAATATAAAATATAAATACACCTTTCCCGAGATTTTCTTCTGCTGCGTGAAAACGAGGCTGAACTTGCGAAAAAAAAAATCAAAATAAACTATTTCAGGAGGACGCACAGAATCTTATAAAGTTACTGCTGAAAAATGTTGATGAGAAAATCAATATTGTTGTTATGAAAGAAGAAAAGAAATTGAAGTGGGGAAAAGATCTTTTAAACTTGCCATTGTTTACAATAAAAGAGATAGAAAAGCATCGTTTAAAGAGTCGTAAAAGAGGAAAGTCGATAGTAAAAACAATGAACAGGGGTAGAAAATTCAAGGAAAAGGGATATGTTCTGAGAAAAGCTTTGTTCACGAGATTAACAAAACGCTTTTTTTATGTTAAGGGACAATGCAAAGCTAGTATGAAAAGAGAAGTTAGAAGTATGACAGTTGGTTTGAGAAAAGACAATGGAGACGTTTGTGAGGCTAAATATGATTGTCCGGCTGGGAAATCTGGATACTGTTATCATGTTATGACTCTTTTATATGAATTAGCAGATTATTCACTGCATCAACTAAAGAAAATTCCTGAGGAAATTGCTTGTACAAGTACATCAAGACGATGGGGTGTACCCTCAGACAATGCCAAGTACCCCCAACCAGTTATGGATATTTATATTCAGAAGCAAGAAAAGTCTAAAGGTGTTACATGTACTCTTTATAATCCCAGAATAAATGTGGAAAATGATAATTTGATTGAACGAACAGCTATAGCACATCTTAATCTGGTTACAAAGGATAAAAGAATTGGATATGGCCATGTAATAAATTATTCTTTGCCAAAAGTATCCACTGCTTATGGTGATTTTTTTACTGGTTCTCCACTGTCACATCAACTAAGTGTATTTGAAGCAAATTTTAATGTTGTTACGAATTTCGACACTTCTTTTATTTCAGCAAATATTAATGTAAATCATCAACATTGCCCTTTACCATTTGATTTGATTTCAAAAGAAAGTGATTATGTTCCTACAGATTGGGACATGTTAAATCACTCAGAATTGCTAACACTGTCTCAGATATTTCCTGAAACCTTAGAGAATTGTAGGATACTAGAGCAAGATACTGTGGGACAAGCCTCAAACAATCTTTGGATAGATGCAAGAAAGAAACGTATAACATCAAGTAATTGTCATAAAATATTTATTCGTCAAAAAAATTTTGAAACTTTGGCTAAAACTTTAATTAAAAAAAAAGACGAGAAGCTATTGCCAAAAATAGTACAAGAAGCATTTAAACATGGACGTGAATATGAACCTGTTGCTCGACAAAAATTTGAACAATACATGAAGTTCACCCTTAAACGAGATATCATAATTCGTGAAACTGGAATAGTAGTTCAACCGTTCCTTTTCTGGCTTGCTGCTAGTCCAGATGGCTTAATCACTGATAGAAATAAAAAATTGCCAGGGCTTATTGAGATTAAATGTCCGAAAATAAAAAGAAATTCAACTGCAAATGAATTAGTTAATGATGAAAAGTTTTATGTTGGAAAAGATTCAAATGGTAGATTATTTCTCAAAAAAAATCACAGTTATGGTTACTACAGCCAAATTCAGTTAGCAATGGGATTGTCACAAATATCATATTGCTATTTCATTGTTTACACATTCAAAGGATTGCTTATTGTTAGGACTGAATTTGATGAACCTTACTTTGCAACATTAGTGGAAAGATTAACTAGATTCTACAAGCAATATTTACTACCATGTTTATAGTTATATACTTATATAATTATATATACATATGTTTTTCAAAGGGAAGGGCGGTATTGATACTGAAATGTTACAGATTTATATATATATATATATATATATATATATATATATATATATATATATTCTAACTCAGAAAAACTTAGCAATGTTGAGAAAATTCTGTCTTTTAAAAACTGAGAAATGAAACATTTTGTGTGACCTGAAAACTTCAGATAAAAAATGTTGTATTCTTTTTTTTAAAAAAAAAATTGCTTTCACTTCAGTAAAATTTCACAAAATTTGTCTTCTAAGTATCAAATTCCTCCCTTTTGAAATTAATTCATAGTTACCTGTGGTTGAAACTTTGTCAAAGTCCCTAATCTTCTTTTTGAATCAAAGGAGCCATAAAATTACACAATAAACATGAGACTGTCCATATTTGATTAATCGATCCATTTAGTGTTAAAGGAATTTCATTTCTAACTTGTCTAAATTTTTTTACTCTTCTAATGGCTCGCTCGACATGAATCCTCACAGAAGCAATGGTCTGGCTTTCTTTAACTTCATCTTCAGATAATTGTGAACGACCTTCAAGAAATGAAGGTATGTTAAGTTCAACATCCAGTGGTTTCAAAAGGTCTTTAATAGTAAAGCCTCGGTCAGCCATGAGACTGTCTCCTTTTTCCCAAAGAATTGGATTGATTAAGCCGCAACGTTCCACAATTTCTTTGTCTGATATGGAACCTTCATAAAGCTGACTTACAAAAGTAATTGCTCCTGAAGGGGCAATACCAAGCAGTCCTTTATATGTCACATGGCTTTTATAATATGAGTACATGCTACTTTGAGTTGCCAATGATGATGGCCTCTGACAAAAGAGTTCAGTGCAATCAATAATACATCTCGTAGATGGATAAATTTCTTTAAAAACTTTTGGCATAGTTTCCTGGATTTGGGCTTTAGAAGGCCATATAGGTATTGAACCTAAAGTGAAGTACATTAAGTTGATCCATGTTATTATGTACCTTGATGTTGTTGACTTTGATATATCAAAAAGCCAAGATGTGTGATTTAAGCTGAAGCCACCTTTGAGCCACGTGAGTACTAACAGAAGTTGATCCTTAGGTCTAAGCTTCACCTTTGGTCCCTGTTTTTTATTTGTTGGTGATATTAACTTTTCTTTACTTTTTGTTTTTGAGTCATAAAATTTTATGTTGTGACAGTTTTCCTTGACATCTAGTAATATATATAACTCATTGAATGTGGAAATTGTTAAACCAGTTTCAGATTTAAATAACTTTTCATTTTTAGATAAATTCTCATGATTGTAACTATTTGTCTTTAGGTTATCAAGTTCAGTTTTAAGATATATATTTTCATGTTCAAGTTCCTCAATTCTTAACTTCAAACGTTTAATTTCCTTTTCTTTTTCATCTTCCTCGTTTTCATTACTGGTACTTGAACCAGAATCTGTAAAATAATTTTCATCTTCATTTAGCAATCGTTTTTTAGGAGATTTTCTCTTTGAATCTACTACTTCTGGTTTAAAAGAAAATATTTTTGGTACAGTTCCTTTCTTTAAAGTTTTTCTTCCTTGTCCCAAGCTAACTTTGATGTCTTTTGCCTCAAAATGAAATTCACAAAGTACAGTAGTCCTCTTTATTTGAAAATTATCTCCAGTACCTTTCCTTCTATATTGATTTATTATACGTTTCCACTGACGATAAAGCTTAGCATCTTTGGGTAGTGTAAAAAAACCAATGCCAGTTGGATTCATTTTGCTGTCATACGTTCTACGTTTGCAATTTGGCATGCAGCAGTACACTCCCAATCCGCCTTTTTCAATTTGTTTTGGTCTAGAGGCAGACGAACCAGCAGAATTTTCTGAAGACTCCATTTTTATATTAAGCAATCAATTTCTCATAATACAAGAAACGCCATTTTCTCTTTCAAAGCACTTGCTGGCTGTATGTTTTGATTTTTTCGCAAGTTCCGCCTCGTTTTCATGCAGCGAAAAAAAATCTCGGGAAAGGTGTATTCTTCGTTTCACTTTCCAGTGCTTTTCCAAATTTTTGACTCAAACTCACAACTCTCGGGTTTATATACAAAAATGCTAAGAATATTCTAGATCATACAACAATAGTAACTAAAAATAAACTGTCCGAAAATCGCTTTTAAAAGCAAATTTTAAACGTTCTTTCATCTTCTAAAAAATGACTTGTCGCATGATTTAAACATGCTACTGTTCACGATTCGTGACAGGGTGGGTTGCTTTTGGAGTGTGACGTCACATTTTTAGACAACTCGGTATTTAGCACGATTTTTTGCTGAATGCAAGTTAAGAATTTTTCTCAAAGAAAATTGCAGCTTTGCAGTTGCGATTTTTATACATCAACGCGACAACACAACCCTTTTACGTGCTCAAAGCTGAGTTGAATCAAATTGTGGGCACTGCGCTGTCGTAGACAGTTCCCAACGCCAACGTGACATGCTTGTGAAGGAGGACGTAATTAAGCGTGACCCGACATTGAAATTGCTGCATCCGCCCCTGGTCACAGTCACAATAAATGACAACATGGCTGCCTCTATGAACCGAGAGGAACTTTTTACTTCCTTGATAGAAGGCTACAAAAGATGTAAGTCAAACCTGAATGGTAAAGCTGTCCAACAGGATGTCACAATAGAATGGTAAGCGATGAAAGCTGCTGCCAAAAGTAATCATAACGCTCTTGCCGAACTTGTAAAACAAAAGCTGGCTGATTAAGAAGGAGGTAGCTTTCCTTCTATATTTGTAATTAAGTCCCCAGACAAAACACAGATGGGTATTCCCAAGAACTACGTTTATGACTATGCTTGCCCTTCAGTTCAAGATGTCATTGGCAAGAGAACCTGTAGATCATGTGGGGGCTACTTTGCCTCTGTGAAATCACTAAAAAGCCATGGAAATTCCTGTCTTGAAGCAACAATCCATACCCCCATAACAATACCAAAGTTTCGACCCAAGCGAGTTGCTGCAAGGAGGCAGCGAGAGTTGAAGTGTCAAATTCTCCAAAATTCAGAACTAGAATGGGTTGATGAAGACGACTTAGATATTGAAGGAATTGACATTCCTGTTGAAATTTCAGCCCAGCCTGGCACTCCAGTGATTGGCATTTCTGAATATATGTCATCAAATCCTTGGGATGATAATAAATAGACTGCTTCATAGTTTAAGATCTTTTTGTGACAGAGTTTCTAAGTTCATCGAATGATTGTATTCATGGTGGGCACAATTGTATAGGTCCAAATCAAATGCTTGCACTTGTCCCCAATTTTTGTTTTCAGATAAGACCTGATATAGGTATGATATATATATATATATATATATAAAGCTTTCGATTCGGTTATCCGTATTAAAGTGCTCAATACATAAATGCAGAGCGTAATATAAGACATGATAAGTTGGAAAGAATCAAAAAACTAAACATTCCATTTCGACAAGCCTGTTTCGTGATTTTATTCACTCTTCAGGAGTGAATAAAATCAATCGGTTCAGCTGGTCGGAAACACAAGGTTAGCTAGCAATATATTGCCGGTAATAGGTACAAGTGTCTTTCCCTCTGCATATGGTCAGAAAGTGGGGAGCTTAGTCGAAGGGTCCAAACTTAGAGTCAAGGCAAAAGTGGGAACCCTGCAGGCTCGAAATGAATCGTTATACACGTAGGTTATGGGAAAACTTTAATAAAAGTGTTGATCTACTGGTGGAAGGCAACAGCAAATCACGGCAATTCGTTTAGAAAATAAATCATAAAAATAAGCACAACCCTGTGCAAGACCAACAGTGTGTATAGAGGTGATGGCAATGCAGTAAAGGCACCTCACTCAAAAGTGAATATCATGTCTGACAGCTGAGGCCTTACCGTCAAACTTTTATTATGGAATACAAACCATTCTTTGGCTTAATATTCGGGGTGCATCAACACTAAATCAAGCAAAGGCGTAATCAGCAGAAATGGCAACTGAATATAGCTCCTTTGAAAATTTATTCCAAAAAGGAAGCAGTTTTATCGTTGCGTTTAAGCTGAAGAGAGTACCTGAAGAAGACAGTTAATGTTTCAGCAAATGGTGGGTTGATTTATGTGTCATTGTTAAAACATACTAAGGTTTTCCTAACCTCAGCTGTTTTCTGTTTGACCGTATTGGCAGCCTTTACCCATGTCGTCCGTCTGGTAACAAATACGTTTTGTAGTCTCAAGATTTCGTTGTATTCGTTAGTCGCCTGCTCATTCATAAAATCTTCCTGAATAACTTCAGATATGAGGATTTCCTTAGGGTAAGCACCCGCTATACTGTACATTGACTGGCAAACGTTTAGTGGTGATGAGAGCAGCTCTGATTGTTTCATGGTATCTTTAACGGCTAGTTCATTACAGTGCGCAGAGCAATGTACGTAATAAATACCATTTGGTGCTATTTAACCTTTAACCTTGCTTGCAAGACAATGCATAGCGTTAGCTCCATCAAAACTCATGGTTGTCATCTATGCTCCATCAAAGTGGCATCTGAGTGGCATCTATTTTTTATACAATATCATATATATATATATATATATATATATACAGTATCATCTATATATACAATAGAAAAGAATCTGGGCCTTGAGAGCATTCGAAGATGCCAGTGAAATCCTCTGACACTTCGTATTAGTCACTACATCTTGAAAATTCTGACCTTTATGGACTTAGAGGAAGCCACAGATGTAAGAGCTTTATCATGTCATGAGTCGTAAGCTTTTTTCGAGCTACGTTTTTAGAGATACTTCTGCCATCGTCAGGACGATGAGAGGAAGCAGCCTGACGATGGTAGAAGTATCTCTCGAAAGTAGCTCGGAAAAAGCTTACGACTCATGACATGATAAAGCTCTTACATCTAGTCACTAAATGTTCTAAAACAAAGACATGGCTTTTTCTTCTTTGTAACAGAGAACGACTCGTCAACGAGAATTGAGAAGAATTCTTATTGTTGAATTCTGTCAAGCAAATCTCTTCTAGCTTCAAGTAATAGCATCTGTTTTTGTTCTTCGAGGATGTCATGTACCATAACACAACGCTCCTCTTTAAGTGATTAATGTAGACCACTGTCTGTAATCAATATGACTAAATTTAATTGATGAATATTGACACCTTCAGTATTACCTTTGATCGTAATGTCCTGGCCCAAAAGAAGCATTAAAGTGCGCAAATGGGAAACCAAACCTTTCGCCCTTTAAATGTTTTCCATCTTTTAGAGAATTTAACGTCCACGCAGTTGATTTCTTGGCCCTTTCCACTGCACATCTGGCATCTTTTTGTATGTAACTGTTTTCACGCTCCTTCATTTTCTCTTGCGCTATTTTCCAATTGTAAGAGCCATCTGCATTTTAAGAAATTACTCTTTTCAAGCGTCGCAGCTACTGCCCAGACGGAACAGAATTCTTTCCTTCTCTCTGTATTATATGGTAGCCAATCAAGTATCTTACAATTCTTTTACTACCTAGCTTCCTGTTTTTTTTAAAAAACAAAATACAATTACTGGGTCATCCAAAAATTTAGACATCCTATCAACGCTTTAAAAAGTACCAGCAATAACAAAAACTTCGATATTGCAAGTAACACTTCAAATACTACTTCCCGGTTTACTTCTGCAGAAGTACGCCAAACAGTAGGGTTTCAAAAATTGACTGCAGTTGCCAATTCATATTAGGGTTGAATATTTGGTATTGTGGTTATGATCATCGTTGATCACAAAATTGTATATAAACCAAGGACATGTGTGTGTCGTGAAATCTTGGTATTAATTTAGGACATTGAAGATGGCATCATTAGATTAGATTTTAAAAATTTTCACAACAGGTAGATGTGATTTTTATCAGCATTGCCTTTTTTAACATTGGTGCTTCTTCATTTTGGTAGAATGGTAAGGTTAAAATTGACTATTATTTTGTGAGGATATTTGAATTTTAACATGTTCATATTAACATATATTAACATTGTCAACAGCTAGGACAATCATTTGTTTGCAATTGTCGTATCAGCTATTATGCTGGATGTGGTAATTGTGTGATTAGTTCAATTTTAGTTCAAGTTTGTATATCTGAGATGATTCAAGTCATTAAGATTTTTAAAATGCCACGAAAGTAATTTCTTCTTCTTCTGTCATCCATATTCATGGCGAAATATTGACAAAATTAGTTTTCCACACAGCTGGATCTTTCATTGCAGCCAGAAGATCAGCACCATTAATCCCAGTGTCTTTCTCTAGAAGTGTTTTCACTGTTATACTAGGTCTGCCGCGACGTTTCCTCTTCTTGGGACACCAGAGTAGAATCTTTCCTGCAGGATCATCATGTCGAACTGTGTGACCAGCGAGTAACAATCGACAGCGACTGACAACACAGGATACTCGGGGAACAGAACCGTATAACTCTGCGTTTTTTTCAAAAAGTAGTTTAAACCTGCAATAATAACAAATCTAATAGATTAAGGTCACAGATAAAAACAGCATTCTTGGATATTTTAACTCAACAATGTCACATATACCATGAATATATTTTGCCAAAGTTTATTTAGCCTTTTGGTTTAACTGCAAAATTCATTTGGCTGCGTTACTGTTAATGAAATGGCATTGTTCTTTGCATTGTGTACATGAAACGCAACAGGTATATGTAATTGTTTTAGCATTACCTTGTTTACATTGGTGCTAATTCATTTGTTAGAAAATTACAAAGCGTTTGATATATACTCAATAATGATGTTATAATTAAGTGCAACTCTTTTCACTAACTAGCATCAACCCCTAATTCTATACCTATTTTATAAGGTTTTTTTGAATTGATTAAATTTGAAAAGGCTGTTGCGAATGAAATTCAGATTATATTCGCTTATAGATTCATGCAGTTAATATCATTTTCATAAAACGATTGCAAATTACGCTGCAAGCTCTATAATGTTTAAGCTCTTTCACATTAAAAAGTTTAAGATTGTAAGAAAAAAAGGGTGATATGAAAAGAGAGGTAAAGAGATTTGTAATATCGGAGTATAAAGAAAGGCTAATTTCAGTTATCTTGGTCAGCTGCATTTGAGTCTAATTTTTTAACACCGAGCACGAGTTAATTGCCTTCACCGAATATCTTCTTGGATGCCTTTGTAATGGTAGGGAAAATTTTGAAGTCAGTGTGACCAAGGATACTGTTACTCTTGTGCTTGGCTATAGAACTGTGTCACCAAGGATTAACATTTTTTCATAAGTTTGGCTCACCATATGCCACTTATAGAAGAGGGCTTTTTGACTGAGTCGCCTTGAGTTGATTTTTATTTGTACAATGAAATGCAGTTGAAATAAATTAATAAATTCTCCGAAGTCAATTCGTTTTTAACGCCTGAGAATGACACATGGTCATTGACATTCTAATCTCACTTTATTAGCGTGCGGAGTAGATTCATTCCTTTTCATTCCCCTAGATCTGTAGAATCAGGTCTCATTAATAAAGTTGTTTGATTCTTGTCCCACCTCTAGGCAAGGATTTTCTTAGTAGCAATAACATTTACTATAGTTTTTTGTAGATGTCATTCTTGAAAAAAAATTTTGTCAAAGACGAGAGCAATCACTGGTATCCATCTTTCGAACCAGCCATTCTATATAAGAAAGATATGTCCGAATATGGAACGTAGCATACACATGCATTTATATATAAACAAACACACTAACTTGAGCACTTTAGCTTCAAAGACTACATCATTTTTTCATTTTCCTTTTTCAGCTCTTTCACTTCAAGCAAGACAAGAAACCACTTTAATGTAGTTAGAGTTTCTTATCTGACTTTTTGGGGGCTTTTTCTACATTTTCAGTTATTTGATTTTCTTGATTTCTTCCATCTCCCAATTCTATCTCCGAAAAGATATACTAACTAATTAGAATGCCACTTATAAAGGAGAAATAAATTGAACAAAAATAGATTCTAGAAACATCGCTTGAATTTATTAATTTACGATAATTTTTTTAAGTTAAAAGTAAGAAACTTTTTTATTGTTAAAAATTACTGGACTCTTATATTTATTCCTAATGGGCCACAAAGTGCAAACTGTATGTAGTTATCACGAATTTCGCACTGGATAACCAATCTAGTAAAGGCAAAGATGGAATGCTCTCAACTATACTTCATTTATTGCTCCTATTTTCATGTTGATTTTCTTTGTAAAATAGTGTCTTGAGACAAAAAAATCTCCCCTGTTGAATCACCTGTTTGTTTTGGGGTATTTTCGGAATAGCTATTATTATTATTATTGTTATTATTATCATTATTATTATTATTATTATTATTATTATTATTATTAAGGATAATAACTTCGTTGAACACCAGATTCAAAAAGGCTTCACTTCTAAGATCTCGGGTACTTTAGAACATACTGCAATGATGGCACATGTAATAAACAAGGCTCGTACTAATCAACCCTCCCTAGTCATTACTCCTTTAGACTTAAAAAGTGCTTTTGGTGAAGTTCACCATAACTTAATAACATCTGTTCTAGATCACCATCACATTCCTGGCAAAATTAAGTCTTTAATCACCAGTCTCTACTCTGAATTTACAACAGCATTTATCACTGATCGTTTTACAACTGAAGCCATAACAGTTCGTCGTGGGCTTTTACAAGGAGATTGTCTTAGTCCACTACTCTTTAAAATGTGTTTTAATACATTCATTCAATATATTAAGGCTGAAAAATACAACAAACTTGGTATTTCACCTCACGATAAGAATGACCGCATATTCATTCCCGTACACTGGTTTCAGTTCGCAGATGACGCTGCGGTCATTGCAAGTGGGAAGAGAGAGAACCAGCTTCTTTTAAACTGTTTTTCTCGATGGTGTCAATGGACCAGCATGATCATAAGGGTTGATGAATGTGCCACATTCGGTATCAAAAAATTCACAACGAGATCTCTTCAATTTCGACCAAAATTTTTGTTAATAATGAAACTGTACCTCCTGTAGCCATGGGAGATGCCTTTAAGTATCTCGGATGTTACTATGATTTTGAAATGACCAACCAGTCTCACAAATCCAATCTTTTGTCTGTTTTACTAGATCTTCTTAAACAAATTGATTCTTTACCTATCCATCCAAAACACAAACTGCGTCTCTATAGTGAATTTGCCCTCCCAAAGGTTTTCTGGCACCTTACTGTTTCAAATGTTTCTAAAACTTGGCTNGTGCCACATTCGGTATCAAAAAATTCACAACGAGATCTCTTCAATTTCGACCAAAATTTTTGTTAATAATGAAACTGTACCTCCTGTAGCCATGGGAGATGCCTTTAAGTATCTCGGATGTTACTATGATTTTGAAATGACCAACCAGTCTCACAAATCCAATCTTTTGTCTGTTTTACTAGATCTTCTTAAACAAATTGATTCTTTACCTATCCATCCAAAACACAAACTGCGTCTCTATAGTGAATTTGCCCTCCCAAAGGTTTCCTGGCACCTTACTGTTTCAAATGTTTCTAAAACTTGGCTAGCTGAAAATCTCGACAACCTGGTCTCTAAATACATACGCCAGTGGTTTGATCTGCCTATAAGTGCCACTCTTAGCTCTATTATTGTTTCCAAAAATCAATTTGGACTCAACTTGCAGCTACCTACCACAAAACGTCTACAATGCCAAACTGTCACCCGTAACGCTCTGAGGTTGTCACCAAATGATAATATCCGAACATTGTGGAAAAACACAAGCAATAGTACCAATATATAACATGATATTTATAAAAACACGAAAGAAGTTTTGAAAGCTGTGAAGGCAGAACACAAGGAGCGTTTACAAAGCCATCTTACTACTCAAGGTACCATTCTCTCATTTCTGTTTGATAACGCAACTGAATTTTAAAAAAAATTGCTCAAAAATATATTCAGCTTTATCATTCGTTATTTGAACAACATCCTTGCAACTCGTAAAAATCTATCTAAATGGAAACTTAGTCTCTCTTCTTCTTGCTCTTTCTGCTTTGAACCAGAAACCCTTCTTCATGTTGTCACTGGCTGCAAAACGTTCCTTCAGGATGGTCGATATACTTAACGATAAAACTCAGCATTACAGTTTTTAGCAGAAGCTCTCAAATATCTTGAAAGCTGTACAATATATGCTGATATTTGTGGATTATTATCGCCATGCATTATAACTGGAGATACCTTTTGACATGATTTTCTGTTAGTCACTCCACAAAAACAGTTATACATACTTAGTTGACGGTGAGGTTTGAAACAAACCTGGATAAAAATGCTTCTCGCAAATATGAAAAATATTGTTCTTCGATTCGTGAAATGTCTAGGGTGAGAACTGCTTTCGAAGTTATTTTTCTAGAGCATCGAAATATCAATTTAATACTGTTACAAAGACAAAGAGGTCAGAAATACACGAGATAAAAAGGCGACATGTATTGCCTATTAAATTGAAGATCTGGTGATGTGAAAGGGAGTTCGGTAAAGGAAGTCATTAAAAGTAAAAGAACCAATTTTTTGTTACTTTTCAAGGAAAAATGGATGTCCTTATCTCCAGTTGAATTTAACCCTCCTTTACACAGAAAGTAACTCATAAGGCTTCCTTTACATAACCCTTTCTATCGTATCCACAACATGCAAATATTGTCCGTACCTTATTTTGCATTCTAAAAAAACCTCTTCTATCTGAACATTGGTATCAGAGTTAATTGTTTTCAAACCTTCTTGTTAAGAATTCAGTTCTGTTTTCTCCAAAAGAAAATAATATCCATCAAACGCTTGGTTTCTAAGTTTATTTTACGTTGAAGCTTTAAATACCACGGTTCTTGTTTCCATAGGCCATGACCTTTTTTTGCTGCTGCGGCTTCACATTCTAAAAGAGTTTGTATCAACTTGTTGTAAGCGCTGTCGTTTTCGGCAAATTTGTCGTGTTGCACTACGGCCAGTCCGTTTAAGATCAGGTCCTTATTGATATTCACGGAATAAGGGAATAGCTTCATGAACCTCTACAAAAAATGCGAAAGATAGGTTGATTATGAATTTTACCATTTTAATTGCATAGATTACTTTTGTGTCTTCATTAAGTTAAAATAGAAAATAAAAAAGTTATAAAAAAATATCCGGCTGGAGTTATGAGCAAAATCATTGTTGATGTTTGACCATCTATAATCTTTCTTACATTCTTAGTGAAAAACATTTTCTTGTTTGTTGTTTCTTAGAATTACACTGGTTTTTTTTACACAATTCCAGCTTTTCAAAAGTTAGCTTTGTAAATCTTTCAATTAGCTCTTCAGGTATATTCGGTCAATCTTGTAACACTTTCAGTGAAATGTACAACGCTTTGAACATCGACAACAAACACGAGTTCTTTCAACCAAACTTTCTAATATAATCATTCGCACCACATACTACATATTCTGTCTAGGAAACCAACCATGGACAAACCTTGAAGTATTGTTGCTTTATTAATTTTGTTGGTAATGTATTTAATTTTGTTAAATAGGCAAACCAATGCAAACTACCTTGATTAGTGAGGTTTGTAATTGTATGTGTTCGGATAAAAAAATTAAAAATTTCCATTATTATTATTATTTCCTTATCACTTTTAGCTTTGCAATAAAAAGCTAAGTTTTAATCAAGGGCTCTTAATTATTTATGATCTTTAGATAAGCATTTCCCTTACTGTCCATCTCATAGAGCTAAGTTTATAAAAAGTTTGTGTGTCATTCTTAGTTCCTTCTCTGCTATCAGACTCAAACCGCATAATATATTAAGGGTTTCTACGTATGCATTCGCCCTTTGGTCAGTACGTCCAAGAGCTATTAGTTTCTACGGTGCCCATAACATCTCTTATGAGATTCGGTGTTCTCACGTCATTCTTGATTGCTAAAATAAGGAAGGGTTCTTTCTCAAAATACCCGATTTTTACCCAAGCACGTTACTGGCGCTATCGTGTGCTTGTGCTCTTCGTTTTTTGAGACACTATTGCATTCGAATTAAACCATCTTTGATGACTGCCACTATAGTTTTGCTGTGGTGTTTCAAACTTTATAGAAACCAATAAAATCTTCCAACGCAACAAGATCATTTCTAAGCCAAAGAATGCAAAATGACATTAGCTCTTTGTTTGAGATATCTGTACCTCTGTCAGCAAATATAGCATATAATCGATTACTCCGAATCATCTCGAATATTGTTAAAAGGATTTGTTTCGCCAATAGATCGAAATACTCATATTGAAAATCATTATGGAAACATCATTGCCAATTGATTTCAGGTTATTGCCACTATCAAAGTGATTTTGCATATTGCGATCATTGAATAGAAGCTATATAATTTTGCGGTTGGGTATCGTTGCCACTATCTCCATGCGTTGTTAATACTTAGCGTGCAGGATATATTGGACATTTCGTAACTTGGATAATGCATTATCTGTATTAAAGGCGTTTCTTTTGTATACCACAGACAACTATATTTCCACCTTACTACATTTTGATACCAGGGACTCATAAATCCGTCAAGTTTTGTGAGCTTTTAAAGCCTAATGATAAAATACAGCTGATTTTTTCTTATTATTAACTTATTATTATTACTATTATTATTATTATTATTATTATTATTATTATTATTATTGTTATTATTTTCATATATATTCAGTTATTGTGGGGTTTTTTTAGAGGCCAAAACGAAACTGTTGTCCTAAGAGTTAAAGTCTAGTCATTTTTCAGGTTATATGTAGAGCTCTCTTTAGGATATGTAATGTTCCCAACAAGACTATCCTCTGAATTTCTTTTGTGCTGATATTTTCAGGAATCTTTGACACACCGTCTTTCATTCGCCTTCTGCTAAGACCCAAAGCTGAAACAATGACAGGGACAACTGTCGTTTTCATGCTCCATATTTTGTTAACTTCTACCTCAAGGTCTTCTTATTTTGGTAATTCTGCTGTCTCTTTCCCCTGCAACATTGTGCTCAGATGGCAGGCATGTCAATGAGAATACCTTTGTAGTTTTTCTTGTTTTAATTACAATATTGGGCCTTTTTGGCAGTAATCTCCTTGTCAGTTCCAATTTTCATATACCATAGTAGTACTACATCTTTCCCTTTAGCGACGGTCCTTATCTTAAGTTCATACCATATTGAAGGTCCTGCGACATCACAGTTTATTATTATTATCATTATTATTTCTATTGGTTGACTTATACTGTGTCAAAAACCATTATACCAAAGGGGAAGCTATAATATAATGATACCAAAACTGTTAACCAGAAACGTGTTGCAACAGAGAATATCCGATGACTTTGAGGCTTCGCACAGTAAATAAATACAAATGTTTCTGTACACTACGGAGGCAACGCAGTTAAACTATGTACTGGTAAGCTCTCTGTCAAATTGCTGAAAGCCATTGCATAGCGTGATGGGAACTATTCTGCCGATTCTTTTTGCTACACATGTGGAGTTTTATAGGCATCAGGGAAAATAAGTTCCCTTTGAAATTTTCAAACCGTGTATCCATAGCCTACAAAGCTTATTTCGGAATTGCTATTGGAGATCAGGACAAAACTTGGACTCCGCACTTCTTTTGTTGGCACTGCAAGAAGACACTTGAAGTCAGCCTTGATTATATCTGAAGATCCAGAAAAGCTGCATCGGATGCTTATTCCAATGAAAAAGTTCATCTTTGTAAGTCAAAGGGCTAGGTAACCAGATAGCTAATACATTGGACTACTGCTTATCCTACCTGTCTCTACAAGAAAAACTACATTTAGCAGCACCTTTTGCTCTATTGACCAAGCCAGAGGCGAAGAATTTGCTAATGTGAAGCCATGGGTGAAAACACAGCTAGGCTTCTCCTCTTGCTCCTCAACACCAAAGGGTGTTTGAACTTGACTATCAGGATATATACGACTGACATATAAACTTCTAAAAAATGCGACCTTACGTTGGTACAGAGGAGAGAAAAGATCTATGAAGTTCGGCATACCTCGAGTATGGAGAGAGCCCATGAACCACTATGACGACTGCTATTTTTGCATGGTTAATTCATCAGTGCGCCACTTTGGCAAGAAGTCGAGCAGTATTGAATATCCTGATATTCTGGTACTGCAAGCTCTATTGTGTCAGTTGCACATTTAGCAGATTAGCAGGTCTGCTGGTCCCTGAACCATCATCAGGTAGTGATGCCGGTGACCAATCACTTGATTCTAGTAGTAGAAATACCTCAGATATATCTTTAACGGGAGAAGATTGTGGAGGAAGGCAGCCATACTTTCCGAATCAAAGAGATCTGGAAGACTTGATTAGAGACCTTGGTCTAACGAAGTCAAATGGAGAGCTTCTAATATTCAGACTAAAGCAATGTGAACTGCTAGATGAAGGCGTTACTGTTTTCAGTCAACGTAAACGATACCAGACCTTCTCTACATACTGTACAGTCAGTGACGGCCTTTCCTACTGCAATGATGTTCGTATTTTATTCAAAGAAATTGGAATTCCCTGCCTTTCCGAAGAATGGGGACTTTTAATGATGAGGTTCTTTTTTTTCAAATCATATACTTATTTTAAAGTAGAAAAAGTTACAAGCACCTATTTTTATCTACTGGACTCCATATTCTTACTGTATTAACCTTTAGGTATCCTATTGTTAATAAATGTGTTCAACATTGCCTTGGTATTCTCAAAAAACTGGATTTTTCTAATGAAAAATCGTGTAAATAAAACTTAAATATTATGTTAGACTGCATTTCAAAGTAAACTGTTGAAAATCGCCAAAGACACGATACAAAGCAGCTTCTAAAAAATGTTTTCCTAACCAGGATCCTACATATGATGAATTAGCTGCACAACACGAAGCAACAGTTTCTGGAAGAAAAACATGCTACTTCAATCTCATTAACCATCAAAATGCTAAACGCAAAGAGCACTGTGCTTCAACAGTTAGAAATGTTGATAAGAAAGGGTCAAGTGGGAGAGCTTTGTTGACTATCAACAAACCGACAGGACCAAAGAACGCTTTACTGAACCCAAGCTCAATTAATCGTAATTCAGTCGCATCATGTTTCCTAAATAAATAAAAAAAGTCAAGAACCCAAATCGCCAATTTACTAGAGTAGTCCACCGCCAATTAAGGGAAGAATGAAATTCTCCGCCTGTTGACTAGAACTTGTGTAGTGACTCTACCGTTGATGGAATTTTGATTGCAGTTAAGACACTTAAACCTGGAAAAGCTCCTGGAGTGATAAATGGACACCCTGAATTCATTCTACACCTCCATAAAAATTGTTTACGATTACTATTTTAATGCCGGTCTGCACACGAAAAAGTCGCACAAAATTTGGAAATTTGCATAGGTTGCTGCTGTACTCAAATAAACAAACCACCAAAATCTGTAAGCAGCTACCAACCTGTTAGTCTTCTCTGTATACCTTCTAAATATTATGATCATTTGATCTTCAATTCCATCCAAACAATTGCAGAAACGGTACTTCCAAAGTAACAAGCTGGATTTCGTCCAGGTCATTCCTTAAGTGGTCCTACTCAAAGACGTCACCAAATGTTCATTCGATAGGAAACTGCAAGCAGGCATTGTATTGGTTGGCTTATCAGCTCCCTGTAACACAGCTTGGCATCGTTTCCTGGCCCTGAAACGTCTAAGAACAATTTAGAGTAAAAAAATAATAATTCGTCTTACAACGTAGACATTTTCGTAACGACGTTTCTATGTACATATTGGTGGGAAGAAGTCTAGTTGCAGAGCCCTGCTCAATAGTTTACCTCAGGGTTTAATCATCGCATCTACTCTTTTTAACTTGTACGCTCGTGACATTTCTCCAACAATCAGTAATAAAAAGATCTATGCTGATATGTCATAAGTACTTTGCAGAGATGTATTGAGAACTATCAAGAGATTTCGATACGCTGAGAATTCATTTACACAACTCGAGACTTAAGCTTAAAACCACTAGCACTGTGTCAAATGCTACTCATCTTGCCAGCTGAAAAGCTGACTGTAAGTTAAAAGTTTTAACATCTGGCGAGATAAAACCCTTTACAAGTACGCCCAAAGTATCTTGCCATAACACGCTATCGCACCCTGTCCCACATATAGCACTTTTTAAATGTTGCCTCCAAAACAACTAAGCGATGCAACTTCCTGAAACGTCTTCAGCAATCACTGGAGTGCAGATTTTTCGACACTGTGGTCTTCAGCTTTAGCACTGTGTATTCCTCCTGCGTAATACTACTCTCTTGTATTGAGTTAGAGCTATTACTGCAGTAAACTTGATGCAGCCGTTTATAAGTCATTTAGACAGAAGTGGAAGCATAAAAGCTACTTCAACATAAATCCTTCCAGTCCTATGTGATATTGAGACTTACGATATCAGGAGAAACAAAAACATCCTTGAACTTTGGAGTCATGCAATGCCCGATACCCACATTCTAAATAATATGATTACAAACCCACTAATTAGCAATCGATTAAAGAGCAGATTTCCATTATCGAAGAGAATAAACTGCCTGGTAACCGAAATAATCAGGTGTCTACTAAATCATATGTAAGTGTGCCTTGGAGAAGGCGATGACAAAACTCTAACTATGATCTTTCCAATTGATCTCACAATCTACAGAAAAGCTCCCTTGACATGAACTGAAACGACACCATTCGGTACTACTTAACAGGATATGTTCTGGGCATGGTTGACACAGCAGTGATTTTTAAAGTTATTAATGACAGGTCCAGCAATTTTACTAAGGTCAATTTCAAAACTGCCACTAAGAGCTTAGCCTAGCCTTGAGAAAATAATCAAGAATATATAAGTAAGTTTTCATTTTCAGAGATGTATTTTGCAATTGTTATCCCCTCTTCTCAAGCATTAAAAATTGTTTAAAGTATTGTTTTCCAGTGTTAGTAGGCTATGTGTTGGCCAATTTTTGTTAGAGTTTTATTGTTACTTAACACAAATTTCATTTCAAATTTTATTACGATTAAGTATAATCCTATAGTTATCCCTAAAAGTTACAAATACCAAACTAATTTTTATTCTTCTAAATGGCAAGTTCTTATATATTTATCTCATGTTTTATATGTCAAGGGCAATATGGCTGCAATTTTACTCATATTCAAAAAAAATTGATCATGTATCTCTTTAACATCCGTGGTAAAGCAGAAAAAATCTCATCCGCGGTAGGATTAGACTAGACCTCGATTAAAAACGTGGTCGAGCGACTATCCGTCTGTTTTATCAGACACCGAAATCGCTGAATCATTTAAGAGGAAAATCCTTTGGTTTTTTCTCCTTTTAAATTGAAATCTTTCCTGGGATTAAGTTATCTTTTGCACTATTTACAACATCACTCTTTCTTGTATTCCCTTGACAACAAGTGGTAATCATTCTGGAGCTGTGGTGTAGCCTTTGTTTTCGTACATCGATGAGAGTTGAGGTTATAGGATGAAGCAGTAAAAGTTGTTGTTTCAAGGGTAAAAGTTGTATTCAGGTGGAAAAAGATCCCAATGTGTGACTGCAAGAATCTGTTGATAACGTGAGAAAAGCCAGAAAGTAACCATACAGGGATGATATCATGTGGCAATGATGAAATCGGGCGGGAAAGATAAAAAAAACCCATCGCAATAGCGTTAAATATTTTTAAATAGTTATAGCTATAGTAATTTTAATAAACGGGTTGTTATCTAACACCCTTTTTCACCTATTTTTGTCAAAGGAACAACACATCGATTCTTTTAATAAGTATATTCCGTATTTCATGTTAGTTGTCACTAATGATTACTTTTTTGAAAAACTTGGAAAACGACTCGAATGAAAATGTTATTTAATGGACTTTCGGTGTTAAAATCTGGCCGTGATACCCGAAACATTCAATTCTGTGTCTAGCATCATACCCACTCCTTTCAGGTGTTGATCCTCTCCGGAATAGATAATTTTAAAACTATCTAGGTTGAAACATCCTGGTCCCGTCCATCTCGTCTCGCTTAAGCCGAGTATGTTAATGTTCAATCTTTCCATCTCCAATTTTACGTTGGCTAGTTTTCCTGCTTGGTATGAGGTCGTTACATTTCGTCTTCCAATCCTCAGAGAATTACAGTAGCTGTCTGACGGTCAGGTGTCACCTGTCGGACATGAGTATCCCGACCGAGCGAAGTGCTAGATACCCTTTGGGCATTAGAGCCATTAACGCTGTTATCGTTGAGCTGTGATCTGTGTATAAGCATGATTGTCTTGGCATTGTACGGTGGTGGTTTGCCATTGCCTTCCACCGGTGGTTGACCACTCGTTACGAGACCTCCTCGTGGCCTGTGCACACCACTGGTCCGGTTNCCGAGTATGTTAATGTTCAATCTTTCCATCTCCAATTTTACGTTGGCTAGTTTTCCTGCTTGGTATGAGGTCGTTACATTTCGTCTTCCAATCCTCAGAGAATTACAGTAGCTGTCTGACGGTCAGGTGTCACCTGTCGGACATGAGTATCCCGACCGAGCGAAGTGCTAGATACCCTTTGGGCATTAGAGCCATTAACGCTGTTATCGTTGAGCTGTGATCTGTGTATAAGCATGATTGTCTTGGCATTGTACGGTGGTGGTTTGCCATTGCCTTCCACCGGTGGTTGACCACTCGTTACGAGACCTCCTTCGTGGCCTGTGCACACCACTGGTGCGGTTCTTGCGCAAAGTACGAGGCATGTACTATCCCAACAATAAATTGCTGGTTACCGTCACATCGTTTGGCCCGTCAGCTGAAACGCTTTACCGGGGTGAGGTCGCTATTGCGCACAAACAGCTACTTGGAGCCAGATGTGAGAGTTAGCCGCCTTCCGGGGACCAGTGAGTCCATCGCCCGAGGGCCAGCTGATGGTTGTCACTGGATGGTACCACTTCAGGACACCCCTACACCCCTCCTGTTTTTCAGTTTGAGCTTATTTCGCAAAACCGAAAAGTCGACATTGTAAACCTAAAATAATTTTTTCCGCCTACTTTGGGTTCTGCATAAAAGTGCGTAAAATGAACAAAGAGATTGTAGGAAATGGATTTATGTCTTTAACCCAAAATTTCTTATTCCAGCTTTAAACACATTCACTCCACATTTTAATAGGATTTTATAAGTATCATTTCATTTCACAAACATTGTAAAGCCAAAAGTTTTTATCGTCCCATCTCCCAAGTACGTCTATTACATCTACCAAAATGTAATTGTTCTACAATCTATGTTCATTGACCTATCAACTTACCTATCGTGAATAAAAATGTCCAATGACCAATATAGAATAAATGACTTAATATTATGAAAACGGATAAATTTCTACGCTATTTCTATGAATGTTTTGGTTTAGTAGTGATAGGCCCTGCTATATGTAAATCTTAATATCCTACGAATTTCTTATCCATTTATTCGGGAATCATTTAAAAGATACTGCACCATAATTTTAGGAGATCCCCATGATGGTGTTTTGGCAAATTTAGTATATCTTTAAAATAACAGCTGCTTCTTAAGCTCTCTACGCTGTCTTGAGTTATCTCCAAGGTGTCTCACAGTGCATCTTACATTTGTATGAACAGTGTCTAGGTAGGAGTCCATCATCATAAATGTTTTATAGTGTACTGTTAATGGCATGGTTGCCCGCAAATGCAAATATTGAGCTCCCTGCATAAAAAAATTGTGTATAGTTTTAAGATTTTCCCCGGAATATACATTATGTATTCTGTAGTCTTCTATAAAACCAAACGATAACTGACAGAAAATCTAAATAATTTTTCCGTGCTTCTTTTAAACGTCTGCAAGTTTTAAAGTAACCAGTACTGAATAAAACCAGCAGGTGCTGGCTACTTGTGAATGACGGCAGCAGAAGTAATTTCTTATTTAGCGGTTATACTGCACCATGTGCATAAACACGTGCAAACGTACTTTTAAGCAATACCATAAAAACAACAGAAGAGTAACACTACGACAGTGTGCTGACAATTAAAATACGTATTTGTTGATATCTCGGTACCTTGCGCCGCTAATGTAATAAAGACTAGTCTGACCCGGGAAAAGTCTTTTCGCGGTTTAACGGCTGATCAGCCAAACGATTTTTTAGTTTGAACGTCATATCGTAAAACGGTAACAGATTGAACGTTCTTTGCAAAATAGTTATTGATAATGTTCCCAACAAATATTCACAACATGATTCTCCTTTTATTGAAAATAAATGACTTTATTCTTTTTCCCTCTCAAAGTTTAATAATTCTCTTTTTCTGCTGTATAATAATCAAATTTAAAATGGAAAATAGAGTAATGACACATTCACCCGTTGTATGTTTCCTATAGCTTTTCTGGGAAATCCATAGCTCATCCAGGAAGACTAGATATCGTACTGGTCACAAAGCCGAGTAATGTTGGGAGCTAACTGCGGCACAAGTAGTGTTACAATGTGCGGTCTGGAGAAACTCAATCTGGATACAATACAGCAGTGGAGACTGGCAAAGAGACTGAAAGAAAAACTGGCAATGAATGGCTCAGTCAGTTAACAAAGGTAAGTCCAGAAACAAATGCACAATTGGGTATGTTCATAGCCGGGCCATTGATACCGCAGCTGAATTGCAACTTACAGCTTACCGAATTCAGTTTCCTGAACAGAATCAAAAAATGGTATCTCATTAAAAATCCATACGTTTCCTTCAAAAAGGGTATCCGGGTCAACCATTTCTTGCGGGTACCAAAAAGTTCCTTATAACTATTTTTTGTAAGGGCAGCATCTGAGTCCAGGACCTTGAAAAAAGGTCATTAAAACAAAAAAAAGTGTACTCGTCAGAAATGCATGTTCTCTTCAAAGTGTTTGTTTAAAGAATATGTTCACTGTTCTATAGTAACGGCTTGCCAATGTGCTCTTTCATTTAATACTCTCCTTGCATTCCGCTATTATCGAAACAGGATATTTGTCCAAATTTTATCTCTAAATGGAAAAAATAAACTTGCTTCACTGCTAATCTTTCATACGATGCATAGATGTATCAAAATGGTCATCTTGCGATGCTGACGTCATTTACAGAATACTCGTTCCAAGTAGGGCTTTTTAAGTAAGGATATGTAAGTCGGAGATTGGCACGTGTAAAGGAAACGTTTTTGTAAGTACGCCATAATGAAAATGTAATGTATTAAAGTTTAAACGTATTAAGTAAGGAAGACTATTTCTTGATATGTAAATTATTTCTCTGCAAAGTTATGGAAGGATCTCTTACTAGATAATAATATAGCAGAGCAGGCACTAGGTTTTTTTCTTTTATTTGCTATCACACCAATTAACAGTGCCAAGAAGAAGATGTACCTGTGACTTCAACTACATTAATGGAACTACAAATATCCTATGTTTGTTAATTATAGACACAGCTTTAGAAACAAAGAAAAAACAAAAATAGTTCGAATAAAAAATGGTTGGATAATTTGTCACTACCATATTTAACCAAGGATAAAACCTTGGCAAAAAGCTTTGGTTACTGCAGGTGTTTTTTCAGTATTACTTTAAAATATTCTATTATTATTTTAGTGAAATATATTTAGATTTTGTTTATTAGTGCTACCTATTTCCTTCACAAAAAGCAACAGAACTGTTAACTGTTTTAGGTTGCGATCAATTACATTTTCTGCTGGGTCTTAAAAGCACTGATAGTCAAGTTAAATATATCTCAACTTTTCAATCTAGTACGCCTATTGTGAAATAATATCCTTTATCACTTCACGACCTGATGATTTCCGCTGGGATACAAGTAGTTCTGTACTTACGCAGATCTTTCTGTCATTTCAATTTCACAATTATGGGAAAAGTATTAAAAAGCACAGCCCAAAGTAAGTCATTTTCGATCAAGATTACTGCAAATACTTTTTCCAACCTCTTTTGTCGGTACCATATCGCATTTCTTTGGAACATTCCTGCATTGCACATTATTAATGGATAGGTTTAAACCCAAATTCAAAGTCATTTGCTTTATTATCTGTTAATTTGTATGCAATCACGATAGGTTAAAAAACGAAGCTAGCCAGCCATTAGCAACCTCAGCCAAAACTGATGTCACTGCTTTTAACCTTTTGAAGATGAAAAGCAACCGAAAGTCTGGATGAATTGTTTTGTTGGCAGTTCTGCAACTTCCCACTCTACCTAGGTAACAGAAAAAACTAGGTTCAAAGTAAGGGTCAAAATGAACTCGCCGAAAATATCAAATGGGTTAACTACTACAAGGGGGCGTACATCCGTAGACAACACTCCAGCCTTGTGTTGTGTGAATTGAACCACAGCCATTAGACAATCTACTTAGTTAAAAAGATTCTTGTGTACAATAATTTCCAAAAAATTATTTTGAATTATTCATATTGTTTTTATATAAAGATCAACGCCATGAACATTGATAGTACTTTCAACTTACTGGAGCTTTATTTGGTATTTCCTGTGTGCTGGAGAAGAGGAGTTAAAAAGTAGTATATAAAACTTATCCTCATAGGCCATGCCTAACGGAGCTGTCGTGTTATTTTTACATCTGCTGTATTATTCCTGGGCTACTTTCCGAAAAAACTATTAGGTATTGGGATCTGGGTCTCTCATCTCTAGTTAAAAGTGAATATACTACTCTTAAAAAGACAGAACTCAGAAAACAACGGATAAAAAAGATAGATCCGAGGCATCATGGTATATGAGAAATCATATCCCAGGGCTCCAAGCTTACAAAAACTTGCGCCCAATCTCTGCCAAAATGACGAAAATCGATATCAATTACTGCAATGATTGGATGATGCAAACTCTAAAATTAACACACACACACACACACACACACACACACACACACACACACACACACTTTCACATAGTGCTTGCAGCTGAGTGAAGTTTTAAATAACATTCTTTTCCTTGTCATGTCAGATTCAGTTACAAAAAGACATTGATTACAAACCGAAAATATATTGCTAATTCTATTTCGGTTAACTTATTTACCCGTTTACCAGATAAAATACACTGCTCCTCCAGTTTTGAATAAGATCCTCCAGGTTTAATCGGGTTAGTGCGGTTTTACAATCCAAAAAAAAGAAGGAGAAGAGAAAGAAGATGAGGGAAAAGAAAATTAAATTCACAAACAAACCTGTTTTCTATACACAATGCATCCAAGAATATCATCTGGCATGACTGAATAGGGTACTACCTTGACTTCCTTCCCAAGGACTTTTTCCTTTAAGTATGTGACTGCCCCTTCACGGATTTCTACTCCTAATAGACAAATGTCTAAAGATCCTTTATCGCCACCTTAAATGATAAAAATTCAACTTTTATAACCTAAAATCCAATAGCAGTACTACAAAAACGACGTATTTTCATATTTCTGCTAGCCTTAAACAGCTGTACAAGTTAAGATTATTGTTTAAATACTATACTAAATTGTTCTTTGTAAGTTAATGGTCAACATTCACAGCTGTTAGCAATAAAATATGTCTTAAATTCTGGGCTGAGAACTCATCTAAAAAAAAATTATATACGCATGAAATATGTGCGGAATATGTAAAGAAATATGGAGTATTTTATCTGAAATATTTATTTAAAAAAAATTGTATCTGTTGATGCAGTCAAGAAATCAAGTAAAATTTGGGACTGAATAGCTTAAATTATTGGGCCAGACGGCTTTAGGACGTTAGATCGTGAAGACATCTTTCTTATTCACCCAAACCACAGCTATAACTATTCACATGGTCAGTTCAGTAATGTGTCATCCAGGCAAGCTTAAAAGAAAGCGTGATACAATAGTAAGCGCAATCGAAAGTGAGAGGGTTTGTAAATATATATATTCCATTTGTTTTGTCATGCGGCCTCCTGTGTAGCTGTAACACTACAATGGTACTGCAATAATAAGTCATCAATGTTTCAAAGTTCCTTGATCCAATAACTAAAAAGTCTTGACATCTCTTTGTGCGTAGTTTAAGGTGTCTGTTGGGCAAACAAATAAACAAATATCCAAAGAAAAAGCAAGCAATAAAAAAAACCATTAAAAATGACTTACCTGATAAAATTTTCCTTGCCCATCCTCTTTTGAAAAATAATGGAATATGATTCCCGGAAAAATGTCCATGCTGATCATGTATTTTTAGAACTTGCAGTTGGAAAGGAATATGTTTTGTGATGAACTGGGATGGGACTGTGTGTACGTTTTTGAAAACAGTTACCTGCAACAGTTTTGAAAAACTGAAAATCAGTGATTCAATCTAATACTTCAAAAATTCCTAGCCTAAAAATTCAAATCAGAATAGATGTGTAATTCAAGATAGAATACTGGCATAACATGCACCAATCAATTCTATCCCTTTATTGAAGTGTGGTGGGTGACATACGTATCAAACCTGTTAAAAATGCAAAATAAATATGTGTTTCAGTTCAAAGAATGAACTATTTGAGGCACATTGACGTTTCTTTTTCCAACAGATGCTAGACAGAATATGACAAAAGGAAAACGTTCAAATAAGTAGTAAGAGTGAAAGAGGTTGCTCAATGAGAGAAGACCTTGAACAACAAACGTTTATCATAAAAAAAGTTTTTAAGGACTAAAAACAAGTAAGTTCACACCCCTTACTTTGTTTTGCCTAAACTCAATAAGTTATCACGTTATCTAGTATTCATATTTTGTGATGATCCGTACACCTTGATAGATGAACTTGATTCTAATAATTTTGCTCTGATTCTGAATATTTTCCAATGTTGGACACCCTACTACATTTTGAAGTGCAACCATTTCATTATCATTGTTTTTATAGCAAACTCGGTAAACTATCCTTCCCATGCCATAATACTGGGCAAAAAATGGGCATTGCATTACATCATTTGCGCACCTATTTATCTGGGAACACAAACAAGATGGTGGCTTGTTTTGGCGATGCTGATATTTTCTTAGGAAGTTATTATTTCTTGCTGGCTAAAAAGAGTTATACTCCTATATTTTGAAACATACTTGTTGCTCGAGTACGTAACCTCTCGTGAAAACATAAACTTTCTGAATAATGTCTAATTAGTTCGAACGTATTTCTGGTTTGTCGTGATTTAGAGAGGTACCGAAAAAGTTTATTTTAGTCTATGTAATGGAAAAAGTGTAAATCAGGGGGGTAAGTTATCGTAGAATGGCATATGATAAACTCGGGTCCATTTTTAACAAAAAGATTTTGCATCAAAATATCAAGGAGTTACTTGGAACAAAAGATATGGTAAAAATTGGGTCGGTAACTCCAGAAAAAAATACGCACATTTTTGGTTTCTCGAAATGACAATGATACGGCTCCATAAAAGATTGTTTATTTTTAGTGAACTGGTAAATTCTATAAGAATAGATACTCTGGCCAGCCGCTGCGAATGTGATTCAAAATTTAAACATGAAGATGCCCTAGAATTATACTAACTTAAATGTCATTGATTGAACTCTTTATTCAAATTCATAATCTTACCAATATGTTATATATATAAAGCGAAAGATTAGACTAAACGTATCGGTAAAAAAATTAAATCAGATTATGACAAAATAACAAGATTTTGTGTAATGTTGAATAATGCAACGACTATCATCGATGACTTGAATGTTAACTATCAAGTTAAGAAATGTCAAAAAATACTATCAACAAATAAAAAACCCTAATTACTCAAAATACAACACAGCAACTTACAATAATGACTATGCAAACTGCGTTGGGAAGATGAATCAAGAAACAAGATTACATCGCTTATTTCCCCCATGGTTGACAAGGATTCCCCGGTCAACTAGATGGCAGAAAAGGGGATTTAATGTCTATGGGTGCTGTTTATCATCGACCCTTAACAGTATTCAAAACAGCTAACATTGTGTTAGATATATTAACTCCACTGGCGAATCAATAAGCGTTGCTATTGGAATACCAGATTTACTCTACTCTTCCTGCCAACACCACGTAGACCAATTAAAAATTTTGTAAACTTGAACCATAATAAGGTTCACTTTAGTGACGTTTGTCATACAGAAATTTTGAAGGCCCTGAATTTATTGACCAGAAACAAATCTTCAAAGCTTAATAGAATATCTTACACGGGAATCAATAATGGAGATGACAAAAATTTGTGGCCTTCTATTTCTTTTACGACTGACAAGAGATGAAATACTTTCCAAGCCCAAAATATGTGGAAATTAAACCCTTGGAAAAGTACATTGTTTATAAGTATCTCAGAAACTACTGACCGCTATCTAAACTACTAATTTTCTCAAACGTTTTAGTGATGTTCACCTGCAACTGTTCGGGCATTTGAAAACAAATTAAACGTTTACACCATACCAATTTTCCTTTTGGACCAGTGCACCAGTCACACCGTTACTTTATAAATTTATTGAATTTTCACCCCACCCACCCCCCAAAAAAAACAACAACACAAAACAAAAACAGTAGCTACATTATGCCATATTTATCACCCTAATAATTAAACTGGAAGCTTTTGGCAATGAAAATAACGGAAATCAACAGTTCCAAATCAATGGTTATCATAAACCATGTTATCCATGGCTAAGCAAAGTCCTACAAGTTGCATGGAGTCCTATAAGGCCCAGTTTTAAGTCCATTTCTATTCATCGTTTTGCTCAATAAGATACCACTCGCATCTAGAGCATAATTCATTTTCCTATCCACTAATGACAGGGAACTGCTATGCCAAGTGTGAAATCCTTGTAACCATATACTACAGAAGCCACATGTATATCTATAAAATCCACTGTTTAAATATTATGACAATATATGTTCTGGTTATTCAAATCAACTTTACTACAATGCAAAAGAAAACAAGTCATTTGGGTCCAATCAAAATAACTGTGAGAAATCAAACAGTTAGAAAGCAGACAGTTGGAAGACAATGACTGAGGTGAAAATACATTTTGATGAGCGACATTGGAGGCCTTATTTAACCTATATGGGGAGGTGGCCATGGTATGGTAGAGACATCAAGGCATGTATGGTGATCCAATCTGGGACTCAGGCATCAACAAAGCAGATTAGGAAGAAATAACAGTGTACTAATTTCAACTGGGGTCCAAACAACAATCAACCAATTACCAAAAGTGTTTATAAAAAGTTTTTGTTAAGAAGAAATATGCCTGTGTCAACAAATAACTAATCAAGACTAATCACTCTAGTACTTTTCTGCAATTTCTAAAAATTTTACTTTCAAATTTTTTTACTGTCACAAAAACCCTTTTTTAATACCAGTGTTTTAGCAGTTTCTCTACAATGTCACCTGTGTAAATATTCTATGTTTTCATAACATTTGAAGTAAAATTCTGCTTTTCTATTAAAATGAAGCAGGTGATACTGGTTTCATATAGCTTTTTACCCTTCTCTTGTGACAGAAAAGTGGGAGCAAATATATTTTGGTTTCTGAAGCTCTTTCCAAAAGTTACCATTACGGAAACACACTATATCTTCTACTTTTAGTTTGCATAATTGCATAAAGCTTCCAATAAGGTATAAATGTTTAACTTCATGTTTTGCTGATTGACCCCCATCAAGCATTAGATCTTGTCACAGTGTAGGGGCTTGCATTTATTTTGGTCTGACTAAAACTAATCTCTGGTCTTCCAGGTTAAGAGTTAAGCATTGGGCTAACAGTCCAGTTGGGTACTAGGTTGTACTCAAGGTATCTGAAACCGTCTGGTGGTTCTTAGAATCATAATGGTGGGTGACTTGTGGTGTTGTTGACCAAAAGAACTGTAAAGATTCAAACATAACAAACTATAATGACTGCTAAGCCTTGTTCCATCTATCTAATGTTGAGTGCTGCCATTGCAGAATTAGTAGCAACTATGTACATGAAGGTGTCACCATTATTTTCACCCCTTTTCTCTGAGTCCACTCTGTTAGTTGGGTTAAAGCATAAAAAACGTCTCCTAACTACATACTTTAATCTTGAATGGCTTAAGTCTCAAATCCCATTTCCCAATGCATGCAGAAGGTTTAGAAGTGTTTAAGCAAATGACTTCCAAGAGTTTGTGGCTGGTCAGCAAGTGCAATGATCCCAATCACAGCAAATTAATACTGGACCTTTAACTGGCTCAAACAAATGCTAGAGCGTCTTTTTCTGTCTGAGGGCACCTTCTTTCAACATTGTTGGGGCTTTGGCTAGAGTAACAAAGTACTCTTGTCTCACTGTCTTCCCCTTGTATAAGTAAAGCTCTCAGGCTAACTGGGCTTGCATCTCGAATAAATCAAGTGTGAGCTTGTCTGTGAAATTAGGCAAGGGCTGGAGCACTGATCGGACCCTTCTTCAATTTATTGAATGGTTCCTATTCTTCAGGGGGGCAGACCTGAATTTGAAAGATCACGGAGAATATCTTGGGCATCTACGTTACCCAAACGAAGAAATTGAGCTCTCTTTTCATTTGCAACAGTAGGACCTTGTCTGTTAGTGTTATCTAAAGATGCTTGTTTCCACTTCTTCAAACACTCTTTAACTTGTGAAGCAAGGTGTAATTTGCACAACAACTGGTTGTATCCTCTAGTCTAACTAGTTTGAATGGTTTTTAGCAGTCAAATCAGGCTTTTGTAGGCGATATTCTATAAGGCAAAGGTCTTCAAGACCACAAAAAAGAACATTGCAGATGGTTAAGTAAAAGGAAATTACTAAACTTTAGTCAATGACTCTCCTTTGTACTTTAGTGACATAATCGGCAAATCTCTAAAACGCACTATATTTTCACACATGTACCGATTTTTAGTCCAATGTCATTTCGTCCAAGGACACTTCGTCCACGTCTTTCAGTCCAATGTCTTTTGTCCGATGGACTTTTGGTCCAATGACTTTTGCTCCAATTTTAAATGCAGAATTCATGTCATTTCCCTCAAAGGGCATCAAAGGGCATTAAAGGGCATCAAAAGGCACAGACACTCTTGGAATAGGTTACATGAAAAAAATTTTGTCTATTCTACATATAAGGTTAAATATGTAGAATAAAACACGCAAATGAAAATAAAATTATAAAAAAGGAATTAAAATTTTTCTTTAAAATTGGTGCAAATTATATACCGCCTTTCTCAAAAACTCTGACTCCTCGTTGGCTCATATTCATTTACAAATCTTTTGAGACATTTGGTGATTTTTAAGCCATTTAAACTTAAAATTGGACCAAACGTCCACTGGACTTTGGACTAAATGACGTGGACGAAGTGTCGTCGGACGAAGTGTCGTCGGACGAAATGATATCAGACAAAAAGACATGGCACCATTGCACCTAAAGTTCATATCGCCAAGTGTTTCTTGGCCATCTTCTTTTCCCTTTCTCCTGGGGATTCAACTTTATTGCCTGTGAGGTAATGGTACTGGGTGCTTCCTCAGCGTGTACCCAATCCACCTCCAATCTTTTGAATTGGATCTTATCCGGGGTATGACTCTAAACTGCACCCGTTGGTGAGACTCTGGTTCGGGAGATCTGGAGTTTTGGGGATCGTGGAGCTACCCCTTAGTCATCACAGCTCCTAGGTCCACTCTGACCAGAAGTGGTACCACCTGTAAGGGTCCCAGCTATGGGTCAAAAAGCAGTAACGCCATGTGGGCCGGCTTTGAGGCAGGCCATGATGAACTATGGTCCTGGCAGCTCACTAGAGGTGACCAAACCAAAGTGAGGTTTGGTCACCTCTAGTGAGCTGCCAGGACCATAGTTCATAAAAAGTCCCTCTACTATTTAAGGGTAGTTGTAGTTCCAGTAACGATCTTTGATAAACTGGTGTTTCGGCAGACAGAACAACGCAGCTTAGCGGGGGATCATATAGCATGACAACAGGAAGGTCCACCGCTCCAGTAAGTGGAGAACCGTGAGGCATATTCAGGTGTGACGAGCCGTATATGTACCCAGCCATTAGAAAAAACATGAAAAAGGTTAAAGCACTTTATAACCGCCCAATCATGCGGTCTGACGATGCAGTTCCTGCATTTTATGATAAGTCTATCCTAAACCCTGCAGTGGAGGGCTGCTTTCCCGTGGGGCGGAAATGTTTTGATTGTCGCAAACCGAAGAAAGGCCTCTCAAAATCAACTAAGTCATAAAAAATTGCAACATTCAACTGTAGAACAATGCAACATCTGTCACCTCAACTTGAACTAGATAAACTAGTACATGATTATGCCATCGACATAACATGCATACAAGAGCATCGATTTGTGCATACCAACACTGATTCTGAAATAGTTAACCATATTATTGGATCAACTAATTTGTTTACTTCGTCATCCATACGTAACAGCTGTGGAGCCTCGATTTATGGGGTGGGCATTGCAACAAATGCAAAGCTTCTGGCTCTTCTTGAATCCGTGAAAAAACATGACGAACGTATGATGTCTGCCACATTCAAAGGTAATCCTAGTACCACTGTTATTGCATGTTACTCCTCTCACAATGCTCTTGACGATGACATCATTACAGAATTTTACTTGAAATTGACTCGGGTTGTCGAAGAAGTGCCAGCACACTCTATGCTTTTCATCGGAGGTGATATGAATGCCCAAATAGACATAGGCTTCTCCTACCACATGACAGCCAATCGAAATGACCAGTTTTTTCTCGATTTCGTTCACCAATACAACTTCATCATTGGAAATACATCATTTGAAAAGCCAAAAAGAAAACTTTGGACATATAGATCACCGTCGGGCACATGCTCCCAAATTGACTTCGTTTTTTGCCGAAAACGGTGGCGAAATAGCATTAGCGACTGCCGGGCCTTTTCATCTTCCAATCCTGTTGGTAGTGATCATCGTATGGTAACAGTAACTGTCAAGCTCAGTATAAGACGACCTGCACAAATTACCAAGAAAAAGCTCTTCTGGAAGGCATTAACCAATCACAAATCCCTTGCTACTCGTATTGACAACACAATCTCCAAACGCTTTAACAAATTTTAAAAAAATTAATTTAAAAAGGATTATATATCTTTTGTTTCAATTGCAACGTCAGTTGATGCTGAGTTGCTCCCACTAAAACCACCTAGACCTACAAAAACAGTGGATATTGGACCAGTCACACCTGCACGAAAAGCAGCTCTACGCGCTTCAACACAAAACATTCAATCTTCTCATAACTACCTCCGAAGAACTTTTGATCGTTATGAAGATATGCGTACCAATAACATTTTGAGTTCATTCCAAACTCCAGCGTTCCCCTCTGTTATAAAGAATGTTTCGAATCTAGTGAAAACATTATCCGCAAAAAAAGTCACAGAGTACCATATTCAGTGAAGGTGAAGACCGTTTTAAAACCTGGGAAAATCACTTCAAAAATCTGCTGAATGCAGCTGCAGCTGCAGCTACTCAGCCTGATCTTCAACCTGTTGAGAAAATATTTGACCTCTTCACTGAAACTGAAAGTGGTGATCTGATTCAAGAAGAAATTGATACTGCTGTTTGCCAGTTGAAAAGTGGAAAAGCACCGGAACTTGACGAATTGCTTCCAGAGTTTTGGAAAATGTCAGAAGTGAGAAAGAGTCTCGTCATTCTCCATCCAGACATTCCATGGAAATCGCCCCAAGGAATAGGGCTTATCTGGAATAATACTGATTCCCAAGAAAGGTGATCTTAAAAATCAGACAATTACAGAGGAATCTCACTTCCTATAGTAGCGGCCAAGGTCTACAATTGCTCTCTATTCAATAGGATCGGACCTGTCATCGACAAAGTTTTGAGACCAAATCAAAATGGGTTTCGTAAGGGTCGATCAAACACCTCCCATATTCTAGTTCTTCGGCGGATTGTCGAGGAACTGAATACAAAAAGGAGGCTGTCATAAGTTTCATTGATTTTCGGGAAGCTTTTGATTCCATCAATGACGACCGAACGATTGAAATCCTCGTAGCCTACGAGATTCCTACAAATGTTATAAATGCAATTGATGTGAGGTACAAAGACACATCCGCTGTGGTGATTACACCAGAAGGAGAGACAAATGCATTCAAGATAGATACTGGTATTCTTCAAGGAGACCCACTTGCTCCTTTTCTATTTATCGTCGTACTTGACTATCCCCTTCATACCTCAATTACGAATAATGACGGCCTTACACTCAAACATTGTCGCAACAGTAGATACCCTGCTGAGGTACTAGCCGACTTGGACTATGCGGTCAGCATTGCACTACTTGAAGACTGTGTAGAATCTGCTCAAGATCTCCTCAAACGCGTTGAAAAAGCTTGTCAAGATGTCGGGTTTAATCTCACTGCACCAAAAACAAAATGCATGCATCTGAATCCATCAAATGCAACAACGTTTGATTCATCGGGTGGCTCTGAAATTGAATGTGTTGATGACTTGGGAATACTTGAGAAGCTACTGTGAAACCAAACATGACATGAATTTTAGGATTGCGCTGGCTTGGAGTGCACTTCATTCTTTAGAGAAAATGTGGAAATCTCCAATCAAGAAAGAAACTAAGACCAAAGTCTTAAAGGTATGCATAGAGACTATTCTTTTGTACGGCTCAGAATCATGGACACTAAATGTGGCATGTTGAAAGCGTCTCGATGGTACATACACTCGAATGCTTTGACTCGCGCACAACATTTCCTGGAAAAATTATCTCACAAACAACGTGTTCTATGGTTCCTTACCTCGTGTATCAGAGATTGTGAGGCGGAGACGACATTCACTTGCAGGACATGTTAGTCGCCATAATGAACCAGCAGGAAACTTCTACTTTGGTTTCCACATGCAAACAGAAGAGTTGGTCGCCCTTATGTCACACTGAAGTCCATGATCAAAGAGGAAGTCGGTTTGACAGGATTTGAACTCGTAAATGCAATGGCTGATCGAGAGCTCTGGGCTTCGTAATTTATTAATGTTTTGCCAGCACCTTCTAGCATTGGATGAAACAACAAGAAGAAGAAGAAGAAGAAGAAGAAGAAGAAGAAGAAGGATGTTATCTTTTTTTAAATCCATTAAAAAATTTGCATCCTGGAATGGCTATCCGAAACGCGTTGTCAATAGCATTATAAAACACATGTTGAAAAATGACAAAACAACAAATGACGTCACATTTACAACAGAAAATAAAGACGCTCCAAAAGTTTTCATACATATCAACTACGCTGGAGAGAAAGGTAAACAATTACTGAAAAGTTGTTTAAAGAAACTGCGACGTTGTACGAACCAAAAAGTGTATTTTCTTACGCGTTACTCTGTTACAAAACTATCCTTCTTTACAAACATGAAGAATAAGCTAAACAAACTCAGCAAATCATCAGTTGTTTATGAGTTTACCTGCCCTGGATGCAGTTGCTCCTACGTGGGCAAAATGGAAAGAACTTTGTTAGAAAGAACAAAAGAACACGCAACTCGTGCAGATTCTGCTGTTAAAACTCACATAGATAATTTCCCCATTGTAGACTATTTATTTTCACTTTATAACATAATAGTGAATGATGTAAACCCAATGGATTTCAAAATTAATCTCGTACTTCTTTTATACAAAGAGGCTTTTTATATAAAAGAGAAGTGCCCTGCTTTAAATTGCGGAATAAAAGCCTCGAGAGATGCAATTGTTTTAACTTCTTTATACCTTTCTTTTTTTCTTTTTCCCATTATTGCTTTCTAATAAATTAATTACTTTTTCCGCAACAAATTTCTTGTATATATAGCTTGTTTTCAAATGTATTTTTACTGTCCTGACGATGATTTTATAAAGGAAACGAAAATTAGACTATATGATATGATATGATATAACCTGGTTATTTTCTTGATCAATACTTTGAATTTTAAAGTTATCAAGATGACCTTATTCGGTTTTGTTTTCTTGCTTTATGTTCTGAAATTATCGGTTGGAAAAGGATTCAAGTCATAACTAGTCCTTTAAACATTTTGACTGATGTAACCATGTGATAAAAGTTGACTCCTAATTTTCAGTTCATGGAAACAAATTGCTATTATTTCCTTTCTCCTTTCTGGATTATTAAGTTTTATTTTCTTTCTTCTAAAAACCCTATGAATTCCAGCTATGTAAGCCCTATTAAAACTATCAAAATAATACTTAAAAACTATTTAAAACTCTTACGTGCACAACTTAAATCTACAAGAAAATTACTTCTTTGCTATATATTCAATGTCATCTCAAATTTATCAACAAAATCATCAGTTTTACTCACAGCATATGATTTCCTGATGATGATAAATACTCCAACTGAGGCAAAAAAATATGGCAATACCTTTGAATGTGAAAGAATGAAAAGGGTGTCAACTGACGTTTTAGATTCATTTATGTTTTTTACTGTAATCAAGCTACAGTAAAAAGGAAAATACTGTTGTACACATACAAACAACCACCATACACTGTAACTGTTGATGCAAAATTCAAAATGAATGATGTAGAGTGTTGGGCTTGCTGACACTATTGTCTGCTGCAACTATTAGACAACCATCATAGCCTTCATGGAAGAATTAAATATAAATATTATATACAAGTACATGGTCCATATCTGGTATGGGCCAGTTGTTGAAATTTTCTCCTTTAGAAGTTATATAAATTTCATAAAATCTTCAGTATTTTAATGCATTTTCATGGGAATCAAATGTACTCATGCAAAATAACCTAGTGCAGACCTCTTAAGTCTTCCGGGTTTTGCCAGAAGACCCTTGGTTGTGTCTGCCTCTCTGGTCTCTCAATTTTTGTTTTTTTACTTCCTGATCCCCTGGTTTTTAAGCTACATGAAAAAAGACAAGTGTACCACTTGATTTGCACTCTCCATATATTTTTCCTTATGTTTTTGCTATCCTTTTCTTGTCTCCCTAGGAATTTTTACTGTTCCAAATCAAAATTTCAAAAAGCCATCTGGAAAACATGACAAAAATAATATTATTGTTGAAGATCCTGATTCAAATGATGAAATTTGTTACTGTAAGTAACAATGTCTTTACAACTTTTTTTCTCAGTCTCCAAAATACTAAGAATCGTTTTAGAATGAATCTCAAGTAAATTATTCTCAAAAAGAATTCAAAACCAACAAGTTTTGGTTCTACTGTGTTCTCTGTAGTAAGGACCTAAATTGTAGTTATCATGGCCTGAAAAATATATAAACACTGTAATTGATCCTTACACCTACAGGCTCATTCCTCACCAAAGAAATAAGGTCATCTCGCTTTATCACCCAGTGGTTTTGAATGCATAAGTTATGTCTTACTTTATCATTCACCCTAAGTTGACCTTAGTAACTCTGATTACCTTCCCCAACTTTTCAAAAACATTTTCCCAAATAGCAAAATTGCTTCCTTGTATACAGGTGCCAAAACCAAAATATCGTCCATTATAAAAAAATCATTTCAACCTGTTGTAGTGAAGAAGTAGAGTACTGCTAAAGCAATCCATTTTGTATAGGGCAGATTGGTTCTAATGATATTGGCATACAAAAGTAAGCCAAATTGCAGTTAGAATATTTTACAATGGATTAAAACCATTTCTGAGCATTTTTGCAGTATGTACAAAACTTGAAAATAAATATTTGAAAAACAGTTGTTAAAAATTTGATGTTTTAAGGGGCTACATAAAAGGAGTGATACAGAATTATTACTAGAAAAACATGTACGCCTACCCTTACTTTTGACCTCCTTATACCTTTGCCTCATCTCCACCAGAAATTGCTACTGGGTTTCTGCAAACTAACTCCGAGTGTACCCATGCTCCACCTCAACCAAGGCCATAAAAACATGCAGTGTGCCCACAGTATATGGCCATTCAACCTTTAAGAGTCAACTGTCAGTCCCCCTCAACAAGAACATTCCATAATTACAGTGAAGGAGTCATCCTGCTCCCTTCCCTAGCTGACCACATCCTTGTGATCCTTAAATGGATGGAAATGTTGTTTCGACATATTCAACTTACCTCCACCAAAAAAACCCAAACAAAACTGGTCATTTTACCAACATTTACTGGAAGACTATATATGAAAACTTTTTGAAGCAAAATATTGGTATGTTGATGCTATCATGCAACACCTAAAGCCTTGACTACAATAACATCATACCCATATGGTATTTAATAAAAATCTAATAGCAGGTCAACACAGGAATAGCTCCATTACAGAACAAAAAGGGCAAGTGGCACAGTGACAACTGGCTTAAGACAAACATCCTTCTTGGATAGTTTAAACCCACCTTCAAAAATTACCATTCCAAAATTTCCAAACTCTCCTCCTTCATGAAACCAACCACTCAACCTATCCAACTCATTGCCATTTCTGCACCAACAGACTGAAAGTGTCTATATGAAGAACACAACAAATATTGTTTTTTAGTTTTAATGTCATTTTCCCTTAGCAATTGGGGATCAGATGGTGCCCTTCAGATGGACTTTGTTTTTGGCTGTGTGAAATTTCTTGGCATGCTGCCCTTCCTGGTGCCAACCAATGGCTCTTTCTTTTGTAAAGCTCTAAATTCTTCTCACCCGCTTGGGGAATCGAACAAGGAACCTCTTGGTTATTGTGCAACTGCACTAACCATTAAGCCATGGCTCCTCAAATATTGTGCTGAAAACTCTAGTAGATAACATGGCCTTAACACTGACCTAATATTTCTGGAGACCTTCTTTCTAATATTTCTAGACTTTGGGTATCCACCTTATGACTAGCTTACAACAAATGCAAGATGTCACTTCAAAATAAAAAGGTAATTCCTACCAACATCCTTACAATGTCATCTACTGCCACATTATGATACACAGAGTGAAAACCACATCCTGACAAACAGTTTCTGATCTGGCTTCTCAACAGAAACTCAGTTACTTACCACACCTCCTGCAGTTCTAAGGTTGGCAAGTCAATCACCACCCTTTATTTTTCAAATGCCTTCAATACAGTCCTCCACAACAAATTGTTGCATAAGGTTACAAGTTTTGTCAACTGTCTCCCAAAAAGACTACAGTACTTCCTAACAAAACAAACTGTTAGTACAATACTTGACCTACTTCTGTTTCTGCCACAGCAATGATCTCCCCAAAAGAGATACCTATGCAAGGCCTATGCAGAGAGATGGGCATACCATGCAACACTACCAAGTGTTATATTATACCCCTGCCAACACTCACACTTTCACCTATTTCATATACCCCCTGCTTAACACCATCTTGCAAAATGTATCTACAAACCCATACCTTGGTACTTTGTTCTCAGAGAACCTGAAGTGGTCTGACCAGACCAACAAACTCGCTTAAAAGGCAAACTGCACTCAAGATTTTTCTGCAGAAACATCTGGTACTGCCCTACCTCATATATTGCTTCCCTTCAAAATGCCTTCCTTGCCTTGGTCTGCCTTCTTCCAGACTGTGGAGCCACTATCTGGGATTCACATCTCAAGCACGATATTGACAAAATGGAGGGAGTTGCAGTGAACAGCAGTACCCCTTATTGCCAGATACTTAAGGGCCAGGTGACAAGACTATTAACAAAGCAATCCTGCACTCCTTTACAAGGTGGTTTACAGGCTGGTGTGCCCTGCCAAATTTCTGACATCACAGAAGGCTGATTGCAGAATTAGATTATTGCACCAATGTAGGATTTCTAGACAAAAGCAATGTATTCCATGGATAAAGATACAGATATACCACAGTAGCCAACAGCAATACCAACATTCCATACTTTGCCTTTCCTTTTTGGGGGCTCGGAAAGAACACCAGTGAATCTACAAAAGTGCTCAACCTTATGTGACTCATGAACATTCAATGCAGTTCAGAATAAGCAAGCTAACATATGGAAAGGAGGCTCAAATGGACCTGCTGCAAAGGAGAATTTTAGACAAATGAGACCCTGATTGTTGCAAAATAGGCCATCAGTCATATCTGCAATCTTATTCCTCTCTTCCTGGTAAAAACAACATATTTCCAACCACAAGAAGCAATATCCAATGAGTTGAAAATTAGGACCCTGAACTTGAAAGCATTGTTACTGAAGGATCATATAGTAAGGCTATGAAAATCCAATCTAAGGAAGTAAACAACGGCACTGCTGCAGATAATGACACTTCTGATACTTATTTTGGTCATCATGTCGATGATACATGAGAAGAAGAAACAAAGCAAACTGTATTCAAAAGTTGTGTAAAACCTTCGTTCTCTATTTCCGTTAACCTTCATGGGCTTTTGTATTATACTAAGCTATGAACGCTACAGTGCTCTAACTTGCCTTCCCACCCCCACCCCCAAAACCCTCAAGTGATGGAACTTAACCCACCTTTATTTCCCTAATATGGTCATCTGCAAACCGCCCCAGTTTGTTCAGCCAGTTCATACCAGAGTAAGCACAGCACAGCACAGCACATTTACTTGACCAGGCTTAACAATGTGATGTAACCGGCTGGTAAAGCTGTATCTCTTCTCGCATAACTATTTAGAATTTGTTGCACCCACCAGGCTTAAATATTCTCAAGTTTTGATACAACAAATAACCCACAGCTCAGCTCAGTTACGGCAAAATATGGATTGGGTTATGTCATGACCCCATTGACAAAACCGCTGGGATTTCGCTCAACAGATTCGGGAAGTTTTTTGGTGGGCTCAGGTTTGTTAGGTTTTTTATGTAAGGTACGCAAACACAAATGAAAAAAAAGGTAAACAAAATCAAGTTTGCACATTCCAAAAGTTAGTAGTACCAGTTCGTGAGGGTTTTCGGGTGGGGCTTTTAGGGGGGGGAGGGTTCTTATTTGTTTTTCTTCATACATTTATTTCGATTTCATTATGGTCATTTGATGGTGCAATCTAATTTTTACCGGTTAATCTAAGCAATTTATTGTACAGATTTTGCCCTACCGATACAAATACCTAGAAACGTTTTTGAATAAAAAAAGTAGTATTATATGAATGACAAAAAGGGTGTTTGTTGTCATCACTCGCAACGGAAGAAGCTATAACAAACACACTTTGTATTAAGGAAATGACAATAAAGACTAATCCACCCCCACCCCCATTACGCATATTAACAAAAACAATTTTTGAAAGTTAATTGACAAAACAATCTTTTCAAGTTTATATAATTTCGGTACACTTGAATTGACTGAAATGAAATAACATAATAATAAAGGAATAACACTGAAGGGACATAAAGTTAAAATTTCACCACTTCTTTTTTCAAGAAACTCAAAGCACTAGCCAAAATTTGTGGCTTTAGAGAAGACACCTATTTAAGCGTCACGCCTATTCAAATTAGACAGTGTTTTTAATAATACGATTATACCGAAATCAATCTATGTGCAGCGCTGTGTATCAAGCCTGCATCGGAAACTTCAACAGAAGTTGACCAACTGGGAGGTCGCCCATGAGGTGACGGATCAAATCAAGAACGACCTTAGTCTACCAGTAGCAACAGCAGAACACCAAATAATAAATTGTTGTCATTGTCGTACAAGAAAGCGAGAGAGAGGGCAAGGACGGTCATTACCCCTCTTAACATCCCAGATTATTTATTGCTGAATCATTTTGATAGGGTAAAATTTCCTCAAAAGTGGTTTCATGCTATTCTCCTGTAATGTCATAACAAAGGCATATGTATCCATCACTTCCTCAAAAATAGTTCATTATAGTCTTAACAAAGCATGTTGTTATAGCCTCCAGACAACAGTATGCACTTTGGCTTTAAATAATTCCGATCCGAAATAAATTATAAACGGTTCTTACTACAACATAGCCATACCACATACCGTTAAAATCTGTACTCGCATTTGCATAGCACATTCCGGATCGACAATATCTAAGAGAAGCGACTTAAAGCAAAAAATAGATCAGCGCAAAGCGCTTGTAGCACCGAACATGGACCATTTTATGAGGTATCTTTCAACTTCTAGCCAACCGTCGTGTCAGCTTTCTTGGTAGAAAAACGTTAGGGCTCAAACAACACCAGTTCGCAGGTTCGATTCTGGTGTAAAATTAGAAGTATGCTGAGAGGTATGCTTCAGATAGTTCCTAGTTGTTCAGACAAAACGATTAATAGCTGATGCATCTCTAGAACAGCTTCGATTTCAAGTAAAGGTCTTAAAAACTAGAAAAAACTCAATTACTCAGAAAAAATGCACCTTTTTTGTTCCCAGATAAGGTGAATGAATCCATGGTGTTCGATTTATTCAGTTTGATGACAACACAGCTACCGTTTACCTAGCAATACCCTGTATTATCTTGTCTAATTCTAACTCTACAGTACGCAGAATTTCCCGGCTCCAAGGTAATACTACATACCCTGACACAAATCAGTTTCTTTATTGCTAGATTGCTAGACATCTCAGTGAGAATATTTACCAGTGCAATACTTGAGTAACATTACTACTTACAATTATGTTACAGGGCCCTGAGAAGCTTTACATAGATACGCTATTGAATGGCAGTTGCACTATAGTTTCAAAATTTCAGAACATAACATGTAAAGATGTGTCTCATGTTCATACAGCTTTCACACATATGCTGGATTCAATTACTTTGCTTTAATGTTTATTGTCAGTCAGGGCCAAAAGTTTAAGCCCATTTGTCCATTTTCAAAATTTCATATAAATTCTGTTTCTCAGCAAATGATTACTGGTATTTTTGGAATGATTCTAAATTCTTCAGTTTATGTCGCATAGCATTTCTAAATTCTTAGATGTGACATAAATAAACTGAAGAAAATTGTTGTCGTTCTATAAAGTATGGCCAGAGAGCAGGAGGTTTCACTGGTAAAATGGGATCAAATTCAGTTTCTTCAAGAAGAAAGACATACACAAAAGTGAGATTATTGCGGGGCAGAGGGTGTTTTGTCAACCTGTACGTCGATTTCTGATCACATTGTTAGAGAGGTGGTCTTGAGTAAGATAAATGAAGTGACACACAGCAAAGGATGTCTACAGGTAGTTGCAATATCAGCACATACAATTAATTAGACAATCGATGGAATCATTACCTAATCTCAATCCAACTGAGAATTTATCGGTAAAGGTGGAAGAACTGATTGGAAAATGTAATCCCTCTACAGCACCACAACTCAGAGTAGTCATTCAAACAGTTTTGGTAACTAAAATTTCCCATGATTTACGCAAAAGTCCGGCTAGGTTAATGCTAAGGAGAATTCAAACTGTAAGTGTTACGAAACGCAAACATACAAAATACTGATTGAAAGTCAGTTTAGTACTCCACATAGTATTGTAAATTGTCATTGAATGTTTCCTGTCATGAATGTAACTTGACATTCATGTTTCTGAATAACGAATGTGTTCTTGGATTTAAAGAAAGCAATTATTTATGAAATGCAGGTTTTAGATGAGGAAACTAAACTTTTGGCTATAACTGTAAGTTTCTTGTTGGCATAATTTGGTTACTAGTTGAATTTTATCTTTACATAGACCTCATGGTAAATTAGTTATCACATTGAAATATTCTTTTACACATGTAATTTATTTTCACGTTATTTGTATGTTAACATCAAATTCGTGTTTGCATAATTTTTGAATTACATATTTTAAGACTTAACAAAGATTTCAATTTTGGGGGGGTTTAAAGACTTTATTGACTGATGAAGTGCTAAACTATTTTCTTTTTTACTATTGTGGTGAACAATTAATATAATTGGATGAGGCCTTAGCTTTCTTCTTAAACATGATGGTAGAATTGTATTGTTTCCAATGGAATAACCTTTTGTGTTCTTAACAGATTCATCAGCAGTAACCGAAAAATATTTCTTAAACATCTAATTTAATATCTTGTACATAATAAATTTTTGGAGCCAAATCCAGAGAGATTATGTCTATTCTGAGTGAATTTTTATACCAGTATAATCCTTGTAAGTAATTTTCGTGCTTTTCTTCGTTAACCGGAAACCACTGGTATTTTGACCAAGTAAACTATTAGTATTATGGCATCCCACACAGATGATACAATATCTAGGGATAATGACAATGAGTTATTTTTCTTTCCATTGCTCCTCGACAACAACAAAAAACAATAGAAATAAAATTAATTGAATTGCGCAAGCTGACTAAAAAATATAAGGGAGTACTGACCTCACTGGGCATCATTTAATCTATGGAACACAAAATAATAAAACAAGATATTTTTACCTGCTGAGCTTTGTTGAGTAAGAAATGAGATGGCTGACAAATATACAAATAAAATGGTGATAGAATCTGGGCACTACTTAACAGAGTGAACTGGTTAACAAAGTGATTCCCAACCGGAGTTCGGGCCACCATTGCCAGCAATTAGCAAGACACTGAAAAACTAGTACATTGGTCATCATTAAATCTGGAGTATTTTTGATGTGCTAAATATGCTATTAATAATGAATATAACACTCAATCCGTTCCATATTAGCTCCCAGGCCAAGCTACTTGCTTGGGCCAATCTTTAGTTTGAGCAAAAAGAGAGGCAGATATATATACACATACAAACGGAAGACAATTTTATGCAAAGAGAGATAATGTGGAGATTAAGTGTCATCTACCTACCTGTCTACCTATTCTCCTATCTATCAACTACCTATTCATTTTTATCCATCTATTTATCTTTTCATTGGTCCATCTGTTTTGTTTTGTTATCTATTTGTTTCTCTATCGGTCTACCAATCTATCTTCTTATTTATTAATTTGTCCATCCTATTACATATCTACCTTTCTCTCCAACTTTCTATAGAAGGTGCAATTTTTCATTTATGGGTCAAAGTCTTAAATTCCTTTCAAATTAATTACACACGCCCTTTCAACTCATCCGTTTTGAGACTAGCAGACAAAATTGATTTCCCCTGTGTGCTTTATAAGTCCTGTCGCGAAGTCTCCCCTCCGTTAAATATGCTAGACTATTGAGTTTGTAAGCGCTTTCCAGAACAGAATAGGGAAAAGAACAAACAAATAACAAGCCAAGGACAAAAATATGACAAAGGCTATTTTTATGCAAACCTTTGTATTTAACCTGACAAATGAAAAATAAGTGGTACACCACTGAAGTCATGAAATGTGTAAGGTGTTCATCTGTCATTCCAGCAGTTGGTAAGGAATTATAAAACCTCAGTTCATTGCTCACAAAACTCTAGAACTTTGTTTCTATACTTCGATCGTTTTCTCCTTATGATTGTATTTTTTGTGCTTAATTTCATTCAAATCTTTAAGCAATAGACGTTTTTGTAGCAGAGATTTGTAATTAAAGTAGATTATCCAACTCTATTGCCTTCATTTTTTGCATGATCCATCCCTCTCTCCCTTTGCGCCCTTAATCATAGTTTCACAACAATTGTCAGCATTATCGTCTTATATATATATGTATATTTATATATGTATATATATATATATATATATATATATATATATTTGTCGTATATGTTTCAACAGCAATCATCAATCCTGTAAAGTGCTCCATACATATATTTGAAGATAATATAAAGCCCAATAATAAGTATACAAGCTCAACAAAATCAACGACAGTTTCGTTGCGACTTCAAGTTTCTTGGATTGTGTTCATCAAGCAATCTGAGAAACGAAATTGGGTTTTTTTCGTACTTTTATACTTTTATACATGAATGTTTTGAAAATATTCTTTTTTCGCCTTTCTTTCACATTTTTATCGTCTATGAGTTCCTATCTAGTTTCACTTACATATAATGGTAAAAAGCGATTATGACACAAAATGCGTAATCTAACTTACTGAGCACAAAAACCATCATAACTTGTGGAACGTTTGAGTTATGGATATTATACATCCATTATTAGATTGATCTTGTCACAAACTTTCATATGATATATGACATTTGTATCCTTTGACAATTCTTTTTAATTATCAAAATTTTGGTAGTGGTTAATGATATCATAGAGGATCATGTGATCAATGGAAGAGGTTCCAAGATAATTTCTTTAGTAATTTTAGGAGAAGTCAGTGAGTATCAAAACCAAAAAATAAATCCTTCATAATTTTAAAAGACAAGTTTCTGGTCGCGGGGCCAGCATGCCCTCGGGTACTTGGTAGGGTTAAAAGGCAATTATTAAAACATTTATTTACGGACTTTCGGGTGCGGATTTATATCCTCTAGGTGATGAAAAGCTTTTGTGTAAAATAAAGAAGTTTTTCCCCTTCATTCGAGTTTCTCCCAAGAAGCGTCCATTCAGTAACAAAAGATGGCATTTACTCAACTGTGGCTGGTGTTTTGTATTTATTACTGAATGCAAATCTAAAAATATTTAGCTTACTTCTCAGCTTAAATATCCTTTTGCAGGTACATACTTTGAAAAGCAAACTTCTTATAATAAAGTAAATGCTGTTTGACATTTGTAAGACATAATTTCACACAGCATTAAGTAATGAACCTGCAAATTTAATTTCCATTCTTCGCTTCCATTCAAACATCCTTCTAAAAGATATTATAATGATAAGATTTTATCACGTAAGCCTTGATTTAGTCTTAAAATAAATCTTAAGCTCATTATCATTAACATGATATAGTTTTGCACAGTGTGGATTTTCCCTCAATCCCATTTTTCTTAGCTAAACCTAACATTTTGATGGTATCTTTGTTGAACCAGGTATACATCCTCTTTATAGCAGTTCCTGTTATTATTGAACAAATTCATTCAAACAGCCTATAATAAAGGGCCACAAAAACGTTTTAGTGTGGAAAACAAATTTTATATTCCATACAAGAGAAAACTCTAAACAAACACAATCAGTAATTTATTTTCTTGTTAGACGACTCGTGAAATAACTTTTCGAAATACGCTTACTTTGTACATTAATATTTTTTCTATACTTAGCTACCCTTGCATCAACTAGTCGTTCATTCTAAGTGTTTGCTCTAAATTCTTTACACATCATGCTATAATCAATTAATACCTCCACCAAGAGTATAAATAACTACAGAAACAATAGATATATTACGTTTAGGCCTCCTCTCTCTTAGTTGAAATGCAAGTTGTCGATACTTTGTGCCTAGCTTATTTCTGTTAGCTGCTGTATTTCCATCCCATGTTTAAAAATTCAAATCTTTTCCCTTTCTTTGTTCTCCTGTACAAAACATGCTCTCACAGACGTTATTATTACTATTATTGTTATTATTACTGTTATTGTTATTATTACTATCATTACTATTATCATATTTTCATAGCTTTTGCTCTGGCTGTTGTTATTGCCGTTTACTTCTGGTAGGCGAGTCATAACAAATGACCAAGGGCTAGCAGAGGTTCTTAGATTTCACATTTCCAACACCTTCCTGAATATCCTTGCAATTCCTAGTAGAGTCATTTTCTGCATTACACCTATCTCGTATGGTATTCCAACCCTTTGTATCCATGAATCAAACCCTCGTGAAATACTCCCTAAAACACCTTTTAACCACTGGGACAACTTCTACCGACTTCAATCCCCACAGTCTCCTAATTTCTCTTTTTAGATCTTGGTACTTTTCTACCTTTTTCCTTTCTTTCTCTTCAACTTTTCCATCTGCGGGTATTGCAATATCTACAATTATTCCAGTCTTCTCTCTCTTATCAACTACTATGATATCTGGTCTTCTGGCATGTATTACTTTGTCATATTGGATATTGATATCCCACAGAAACTTTACATCATCATTTTCTGCTACGCCCTCGGGTGAGTGTTCATATCACTTTTCATGGTGTTCTAATCCACGCACTTTACATATATCCAATGGATTTTTCTTACAATATTGTCATGCCGTCTTTTATATTATCCTTGTACGAGTTTATCACAGCCACTCACTCACAATATGATGCACACTTTCTGATTGATGATTCTGTACCAACCTTTAAGTTACATTTTAACAACCAACTCCATGTACGATCCTTGTCGACTTTCTCAGAGATGTCCCTCGCAAATTGCCCAAACATCCTCTTCTCAGCCCACTTCTCCTTTAGCTCCCATGTCGTCTGATTCTTAAATTTACGGCTTGGTATCGCTGCATCAGTATCCACGGTCATAGCTGCCGCTACTCCTTTGATGAAATGTTCAGTAGAATTTCCAACATAAAACGCATTTTCTGTCCGTACGCAATTCTCTACACTACATAGTATTCTCCCTCCCTCAATCTTTTTTATGTATAACCTATCTACGTCACTTTTCGGATGCAACGCTCCATACATAGTCATTGTTTTTCTTGACTTTTTGTCTATCCTTTTCATTTCACCTTCTTTCCAGCTGATCACCCCTGCACCATATCTGAATATTGCCACTGCCCATGTGTTTATGGCAGTGATTTTATTCTTCTGATTAAGGTGTGACTTCAGAATCAGTCTAACACGCCCCTTGCATTCTCTGATCGTTTTCGCTTTCATCTCTTCTTCTTCGATTTTATCTAGCTCAACAATACCCAGGTACGTAAATCGATCTGGTTTCACCTCTTTTATGGTTTCTCCATTTGGAAGTTCAATTGCCTCGCTCCTAATAAGCTTCCCTCTTTTCAATATCAGAATTTCTTTATACCAAATTTCATTCCGATATCCCCTCTATATAGCTGAACAGTCTGAACAAGTGAGTCAATTTGATCTTCGCTCTTAGCATAAATTTTCAAATCATCCATGAATAGCAGGTGATTTACTTTATACTCTTTCTTCCCCGATTCGTATCCTAAATTTACCTTTCGTAGAATCAAAGACATAGGTATCATACTTAATACAAACAGTAGCGGCGAAAGACTGTCTCCTTGGAAAATTCTTCTTTTCACCTCAACATATCCAAGGTCCTCTCCATTGGCTGTCAGTGCTAATTTCCACTGTTTCATATTTCGCTTTAGAAACTCTCTTACATTCTCAGCTACACCAAACAATTCCATGCACTCACTTAGCCAACTGTGCGGAGCAAAATCATACGCCTTTCTGTAGTCGATCCATGACATTGCAAGGTTCGTATGTCTTTTCTTGGAAACTTTTAGAATAGTCTTCTCTATTAACAGTTGACCTTTTGTACCCCGACACTTACGCCTACACCCTTTCTGTCCTTCAGGTAATACATTCTCTCTTTCGATATATGTATACATTTCTTCAGCTATCATTCCCTTTTGGAGCTTCCACATTAATGGGAAGCACGTAATGGGGGAGCAGTATATATGTACATAGATTACTAGACCGTAGTCAAGTGTGCGTCGAAGAGTATCAAATCCTTCAAAGTTGATGTAGGTCTGCATCAGGAATCAGCGTTGAGCCCTCTGCTTTTTGCACTTGTTATGGGTGAGCTGACGAGAGATGTGAGACGAAAGGTACAATCCAGTATGATGTTCGGTGATAGCGTAGTACTGGTTAATGAAGAAAAAGGCGGAGCAGGGGGGAGAATCGAAGAGGTGGAGAAAAAGGGGCCTGAAAATAATTAGATAAAAGAGCACGAATGTGTGAATGATCTGCCCGAGGTGTCCAAGTTAAAATATTTTGATCCAAAGCTACATTGGCAGTGATGAAAAGGTGGGATAGAACATAGTCTTGGTAGCGTAGTTGGAAGAAAGAGTCCAGAGTGTTATGTAACAAAAGAGTCCCAGTGAAGATCATTGGAAAGGTGTACAAATCCGTGGTCAGGCCTGCCTTGATGGATGGGACAGAAACGGTAGCATTGACTACCAGCTTGAAAAGGAAAATTAATGCGGAAGATATGACATGTGGTGCAGTTTGCTTAAGGTGACTTGAAAGGATATGATTAGGACCAATTAGAAAAATTATTGGAATTAGTGGGATTGCTAGAAAGTTGCGCGAGGCTAGGTTGAAGTGGTTCATGGGATGTTGAAAAGAGTGAGGAAAAGTATGTTGGTAGGAGAGTGATAGAGATGCGAGTACCAGGGCAAAACGGAGAAGAGGTGGTAGAATTGTGTGAATGGAGATATGCAACCGACGGAGGTGGAACGAACTGACGCAATAGATCGAGCCCTGCGGACGAAGAAGAATTGTTTAAGATTGTTACTGTTTGTACCGGGAAGTTTAAACAATTTTTATTTTTTCCAAACATATTTAAAGCAACCATGTATAAAAGATGATTCATTTTTGTTTATCCATACTGAATTCATTCAAAAAAAGGGATCCAGAGAACATGGGAAAACAAACCAATAGATCTTGACCTTGCTGATGATATTGCGATGTAGTGACTCATATCTTTGCTTAGTCATTACATATTTGACTGTGTGCATGTCGCGAAAATTGAAGTCCCCTTACGTAATTCACACTGTCGATCCCACGCGGCGATTCCCTGAATTATTTACTTTTGTAAACAGTACATTAATTTTATACTATAGTAAGTTTATTTTGCCCTGATATGGCCTTTTTGTGATTATTCATCATAATTTCCTTTTATGTATTAAGCTATTTTTATTCTTCTTGTAAATACTATATAACGAGCTACGTAAAATTCTCCAGTTAGTCGGAGTTTAGGGTAGGATTTGATGTGAATATAAATTACTTACAAAAAGCCAAACACAGCCTTTCTCTCTGGAGTCAACCTCAAAGATTTGTTCTTTGGTAAGAGATATTTCTTTTTCATATTAGTAATTAAAGAATTTTCTTCATTACTAAAGCGATACTTGCAAACAACACCTTCGATCTTAACTTTCTAGTGAGTGAAACCAGAAGCTTCTTTGACAACATTGGACTTANTTCTTCTTGTAAATACTATATAACGAGCTACGTAAAATTCTCCAGTTAGTCGGAGTTTAGGGTAGGATTTGATGTGAATATAAATTACTTACAAAAAGCCAAACACAGCCTTTCTCTCTGGAGTCAACCTCAAAGATTTGTTCTTTGGTAAGAGATATTTCTTTTTCATATTAGTAATTAAAGAATTTTCTTCATTACTAAAGCGATACTTGCAAACAACACCTTCGATCTTAACTTTCTAGTGAGTGAAACCAGAAGCTTCTTTGACAACATTGGACTTATCAACGCAAAGAAAACGAAGAACATGATTATTGGAGATCACCCAATACCAACAGAGGTCTTCATGTTCCAAAAGGTGGTTGAGGAAGCAAAGAACTTTACTTACCTAGGTAGTTCTACCAGGAGGGCCAGTGATCTTGATCATGGGCTAAAAAGCCAAATTAAAAAAGTACCAGCTTCTTCTAAGTAGCTGAACAAAATTTGGAGAAGCAATAAATTATCCCGGAGGCTAAACCTGAGATTCTACAACTCCAATGTACTCTTCACACAGCTCTGTGAATGTGAAAATAGCAGCTGATGACAACACGAGAGAGGAAAGTTGACCCTTATGACACCGAGCGACTTGTCAAGATCTGGGCTATGAAGTGGAATGACTTTGTGACCAATGAGAAAGTCAGCAACAGATCCCAGCAGCTCCCTCTAGCAACCACCATCTAGATGAAGTGCCTATATTAACTATCATAATTACTGATGCCACTACCTCCTTTGCATGTCAAATTGTGAAATAGGTTCGACAGGACAAAGAAAGAGAGGGCGGCCGAAAATGATGTGATAGCAGACAGTGGAAACAGAATTAGACTTGTCAACAGGAAACGGAGTGACATCAGTAAACTGGCGGAAGCCCGTGCGAGATGCAACGCCTTGGCTGCCTTTTGCGTCAATTGCGTCAATTGAGTACCTAAATCGAAGTATATTTCACTGAATTCATAAATCCTTTAGCATTTACGTAGCCTCGTAGTCATTGGAATAAGAGCAGTTACAAACAAGAGAACATATGACATATCCCCTTTGGAAGTAACTTGTTTTATTTTCACATTTCCAAACTTTCCACCACTGATGCCAGTTCAACTTTCCAATTTCCCATAGTTTCTCGTAAAATAGTTTGTATAATATTTGCTATATATTTTAGACATATTTACACAGTCCATGATTTAATAGTGTGTTACCATATCATGCCCTTTAGGATAGTCCATCCACCAAATAGCAAATCTTTTTACGCCTTCTAATCTCCAAGAACGCCACCTCATATCTAAAGATCAAGTGGCTGTTTTTACCTCCACCTTTCTTGCACTGCTTTTGTTCTTCTATCAGAATACTTCTATTCTTGAGTGATTTATATCTTACTAGTAATTACCCCTGTCAGTCATTAGTTTCCAACTAAGTGATAAACATACGTCTGTAGTTTTTAGAAGGATTTTTTCTCAGATATTTTTTATAATAGATATAAGTACTTCTCTACCCCAAACCACCCAAAGGAGGGTAGAATAATACAGTGAAGGCATTATCGGCGCTGAGACTCATAGAGAAAAGACACTGATGATCATGACGGATGGCATTCTTTGAATAAAGAAGTCTGCAGAGCCGCCACCCGCAAGAACCAAGGTCGTCGAGGTGAGGAAAAAATTGGGAGAAAGTAGAGCAAATATCTAACGTCATTGAAACAATTGTATGGCATTCAAGAGCGGCTCGAAAAGCTTTTACCTTGTAACCTCTTTTTGGGGGAGTGTCTGGTGCTTTGGAGCAAGTAGCTAACTTATTCCCTCATCCCCCCACCCCACCCCCACACACAACCCCAAAATACTATTTCGACATCCATTGAAACAACATCGCTCTTTGACATTTTGTGCATGCGTAATGAACCTTGGCCTGAGTTCTAAATAAAAAATAATCCTTTCTCGTTAACCAATATCTTCGAAGTTCATGCTTGGCGGTATTGTAAAGAGGCCTTTTCTTCTTAAGTCCGTCAAGTTGTCAAAAGGGTTCTTCAAGATTTGCACCAAGCCACATGGCGATAAAGATCACCAAAAATGCCTTGAAAGTTATTTCATTTTCCTATTACAACAAAAGTTGAGCCGATCACTTTTCAAACATCCGTTGTTTACATTAAGAATGAATGTATCTTAATTGCAGAGCAACATCAGCTACCTCTTGAATTGAAATCTACTGTTATTCCAGAATGCAAGGGAAAAGTACAAATGTTGGCCTGTGTTCATGTCTCATATTTTTACCACTTGCTTTAGCCACTACTAATATTTCTGGACCCACGAACATTGGAAATTCAACTCTGGATGTTATTGTTAAAAACAAAACCCTTGATAAGTGGTACATAAGTTGTAAATGGGAATATGATTTAGAAATTGGCAAAGCAGCTGTATCTGGAATCTTTATTGTAAGTGGAATTTTTATCCTCTCCTGTGGTAAGTGCGTTAATTTTGAATTGATATATTTTGAAGTGGGAATTGCATTGTTTATTCTTTTGGTTCTTATGTTCGATAGCGAAAGTAGTGAACAAGTGCAGGACCAGGTGTCAGACTAAGTATCCATGCTGTGGAGATCCCACAAGCGTGTGATCATATTTTTTTTCAGTCAGGTTGAAATCAGCAGGTTAGTGTAGTTATTTGCCATTGGAAAGAATGTCGTAGAAATGGGTACCGGTATATAACAACAGGCACCCAAGAGGCCATGGATCGCCAACTCCATTTGATAATTATTGTGGATGGAATTTGCAATGTTTTCTCTGCTGTACAGAAACATAGTGAGAACGTTGCAAATGCTGCCCTCCAACTAAACAACCGTATGAAACTCAAAAACACTGGTTCAGTGTGATCCGCATTTCAGTAGAAAGTTTACTGTACATGGTATTTCAAAACTATGTACCTGAATCGTAACAATACTGGCATACCCCGACTAATAAGAGGTTACATATTTGAAATGTAAACCATTTAGTTTATGACGGCAGACTGGCGGTCAGTCTTTATTATTAATACTAAATTATTCATTAATCGTAGTTGTTCTTTGAAAGAAAACCAAAAAAAATGATCGTAAATAGTTTTAGTTCGTGATCATTGTATCATTTTATCGGTTTCTGAATCTTTCAGTCAGACATTTTACATTTTGCATTACTTCTCTGACTCCTCAGAGAGATAAACTTGCAAATGAAGGTACTTAATAAAGAAATCAGTCATGGGGGTTCTTTATATTTTGAACGGCTATGGATTAAAGTATTTGTTCACGACAACTGTTGCTTGAGTGCATTTAAGTTAAGCGGGAAAGAGAACAAAAAGCGAAAATTACAGTAGTCTTAAAAAAGGGCATACTGAACTGAAAGATAATACCGCGGAATTCATTGAACCGCAAAAATTTGTTCACTTCCCATTCAATGACATGCAATATTTCTATACAGGTGTTAATTCAGTTTTCTTAATGTTATTATAAGACATTTTTCGAAGCGAAATCACAATTAATTTCTGGCTAGCTCAGAAGAACATTTCATTTACTTAAAAAACACATTTGAAAGCTTACAGCAGACCATTGTTCGTCATTCTATTTAAAAAGCTTGAATCTGTTTTTATGCACTGGCCAACCTTCCTAAAGGTACCTCAGCCCTTTCTAATGTTATTTTCTGTTTACACAGAATTAATTGTGCTTGCGTTTCTCGTATATATATATATATATATATATATATATATATATATATATATATATATATATATATATTTGTTTATAAAAACCATAAACATGTTTTAAATTTTCTGTGGAATATTAAAAAAAAACCAAGATTTCTGGGGTCTACAGATTTTTATGGCATTGAGATATGTAAAGCAGACAATCTGCCCATAGTATNTGTATGTTTTTATACACTGTCCAACCTCCCTAAAGATACCTCAGCCCTTTCTAATGTGATTTTCTGTTTATACAGAATTAATTGTGCTTGCGTTTCTCTTATATATATATATATATATATATATATATATATATATATATATATATATATATATATATATATATATAGTTTTTGTTTATAAAAACCATAAACATGTTTTTAAATTTTCTGTGGAATATTAAAAAAAAACCAAGATTTCTGGGGTCTACAGATTTTTATGGCATTGAGATATGTAAAGCAGACAATCTGCCCATAGTATTACAAGCTGTGAGTGTTTCTTTCCAATACTTTTATCATCAACACAAGCTGAGAAATGAAAATAAACCCAATAAACCAATAAATTGATGAAATGCAATAAACAAAAGTTTGAAAATCTAGATAACAAGAGTTGTAAGTTCAACAACAGGTTTTCAGTATTACACCACCTTTATTGCTGTTTACTTACTTAAATTACATACATAAATTCAAACACACACATACACACACAAATATATATATATATATATATATATATAACTTATAAAATAGAAAAAGTGTTATTTGGTCAGTCTTCTATTTTTTCAAATTCACTCCAAGGCAGTATTGGCACTTGGTCCACCCTCCATGTCTTATGGAATCATCTTACTCTGGCTTCGACATGCTGCTGGTCGGTTGGTGGGACAGTCCTTCATGAAGGCCTATTTTTCCTCAGCTGTAATTGCATTTTTTAAAAGCAAGGTTCTGTTAAAAAAAAGGAAAAAATATTTCTTTGACAATTATCTTTTCATTTCTATGACTTAAATCGATTTACAGAAGGCCTCTCCTTCCCAAAAATCTCAGATACGGTTGCCAACAAAAGTTAAGGAATACCTTTGAAATATGAACAAAAACAGAGTAAAATTTATAAGTTGTAAACGCGCCATTATTATAAATAATTTGTAAATGACAGTATCATAAGTTCAAATATTCATTTGAGCGAAGCTTTTCGTATATAATTATACATCATCAGGCTCTAAAGAAAGAAAAATCAAATTAAAATATAAATGCAGGGTTCTGTAACTTAAAACACAATGGAAGCACCCAAGTGTGTGATTTTCAGGTGATTCCATGGCGAAATAAAGCTAAAGAGTGCATGTCCAGCTGATCATTAATTTTTGGCTGTTGAGCACTTATAAAAAACGCTTCAAATATTCTCCTTTTATGGAACTGAGAAGGAGCTCTANGAAAGTAACAACAAAGTACTATAGGAAGCCAGGGAAATTCCCAGCGTTTTGGCACTCACAAATTCCAGTGAGGTACAAACGTAACAATATTAATGGTGACTTACATCGTGCAAAGAAAATTTCCTCGGACTTTGACTTTGAAATAAAAGTCATAACTAAGAAATACCGTGAAGTTGGATATCCCTTAGGGTTCATTAAGTCTGTTATTGACGACTTTAACAATCATAAGAACAACCAACCGATTATACCTAAATGGTTATTCGATGATCGGAAGAAAGTTTTGTTCAAATTGCCGTATTGTAAGACCAATGATTTGTATCAAGGTTTTCTGGATTCTTGAACAAATCCAAATTGTTCTTTACCTATTTCAAGTCTTACCCTACTTCTTGCTCTTGTCAACAAAATATGAAGTAAAATTTTTATCACTTGGCTCATTAAAAAAAGCAGCTACTCTAGTTATAATTAATTGCACTGTTTAAGGTGGTGGTGTATCACAAATATATTTGTTCTTGGGAACTCAAAAACACATGACCTTACCTTGGACCTTAAGTCCTCCTGTCTCCAGTGAGACATTGGGCAGCAAGACAGTACCAGCAGACTCGATCCTTGGACAGAGCTTGAATGTTTTGGTCATAAGTCTTCCTATCGCGCAGATCACTTTTGAAAGTGGCTTGCCAAATTGTTACCGGCCTGCCCCTCTTGCACCTTCTTCCACTTGGCTTCCAATTCAGAGCCTGTTGTGCTAATCGTCCAACTGGCAGTTGTAGCACATGACCAGCCAATCTCCACCTTCTCTCTTCAACTATCTTGTGTAACTCCTTTTGACCAGTCTGCCTCAAGATTTCTTCATTTTTAATTCTTTCTCTCCATGAAACCCCTGAAATCCTTCTCAAGTTACACTGATGGAATGCATTCGATTTCTTCTGTATCTTCTTGGTGCTCTTCCATGTTTCACTAGCATATAGGGCTGTGGAGATGATTATAGCTGTGTACAGTTGGAATTTTATCTTCAAGCTTATCTGCTTTGACCTCCAAATTTTTGTCGTGGATCGGAATGTGGCACCTGCTCTTCCCAATCTGTTATTGATGTCTGTGTCAACCTCACCAGAGCTTGTTACCACACTCCCTAGATAGGTGAACTTGTCCACAAAATCAAGGGGGTTCCCTCTGACAGTGATGGGTGGTGCAGCAGTATCAGGAATGTTCATAACCTTGCTCTTGCCTTCATTGATTTTCAATCCAACTTTAACACTTAGTTCCTCTAAACTATTTGTCATTTCTTGGCATCTCTCATCCTTGGCTATTAATGCAATGTCATCTGCAAAGTCAAGGTCAGTGATGGTGGTGCCTTCTACCCAGGCTGAAGGTGTCATTTGCCATAGCGTTTTTAATCACAAAGTCAATACATAGCATGAACAAGAATGGTGAGAGTATACACCCTTGCCTCACTCCAGAAATTAACTCATATTCTTCTGTTGTGCCTGATGCTGTCCGGACTGCACATGTTGGGTGATCATACATGGACTTGATGAAAAACACATGACGCATAAACAATGTTTGGAACTTTGGAATGCAGGAGAACCTTGGCCAACAATCACAGCTTATTGAGCTTTTCAGTGGGTGTGCAGCAATGAAAGAACAAGTGCATTCAGTAAATTAAAACATATTGTTTCACTTGCTATGTCTAAAATCTTGCAGAAAAGAAAAGAAATGCTTCTCTTTTTACAAGTGGAAATTATATAGTCATTTTTATTTTTTCTGGAAAATGGTTAGCATTGTGTAGGGTGTTCTATGAATTATAAATGAAAATTATTTTAAGTAAAGTTAATAGTTAATTTTTGTGTATCAGCAATAGTCTGAGTACTGAGGGAGGGTTCCTATATTATATGATTTGTAGAAGATTTCAGCTTTTGAATTTCCATAACTTTTAATCAAGTTGAGGTGGTAGTTGTTTTGAGGGTATTTTAGATTGCAATCAGAATCTACCCTGTGGAAGTAAGGCCAAAGTAAAGGAATAAGGAAGTAAAGCTAAAGTCTGATATTAACACATGACAGTTTAAAAATCACATTATTCTTCCCCACTGAAGTTTTATGTAAGATCCACACAAGATACTTCATCTTGCTTACATAATACATTCCATCAGCCCCAGTAATCTGTCATACACACCAGTTGTTTCAACACCTGGGATGACCATTGAAGATTGGCTGGAGAAGATGAGTTTATTGACTCTGTGAGGAATGTCGATTGTTCCAATGGCAGTAAAGTAGTTGGTGTGGTGGTGGGCGATGAATCCAAGGAGGACTTTTTTGTTTTGTCATTAGGACTTAGAGGATATGCTATGTCAAGTTCCAGTTGTTCAATTTCTGGACATGGAGCCAAATCATGCAAGGATATCCTGGATTCTCTAATATCCTTGTACTTAATGAATACACATGACAGGTCCATATGAATTTCTTATATGGAGTGTGAAACATTGTCAGAGTATGTAACTTATTTGGTTGATGTCCACCCACTAGAACATTTTCAGAACACTCATCTAAGAAGTTTTTTTAAGTTCTATTCCAGTGCTTGCATGTTTTGCTACATCTGGTGCACTTGCATCTGACACTAGATGTACTGTCCTTAAGACTTTCTCCATCCGTCACCATGTACTGGTTTTGTAAATTGTGGTGAGAACCTACTTTTTGGAAGACTTATAAAACATGATTGTACTAGCCTAAACATAAGACTAAGTAAAAAGTTAACATTTGTAAAGTCTAATAATAATATCACAGGACAGTTTCAATATCATGTCATTGATTGTACTGTTGTTTTAAAATATCGACTTGAATGAGGGATGGAAGTGCCAAAAAAGAAAATGATTGTACTAGATATAAAACTGTAACCTTATGAACTGACATTATTTTTCTCCATGATCAGAGAGAACCTGGTAAAAAGTGTTTTTGTAAAAGTGTTTAGCTGGTTGGCTTTTGTAGTAAAATGTTGGAAACTGAATATATAATGGATTTTTTATTTCAGGTTATCAGCACAGGCGACTCACATTCTTTCAGATTGGTTTCATCAGTGTCAGCATCTTGACATATCTAGTATGCATTGCAGAAAGTGGATTTTCAATGACAATTAATATTCTGATTTCAGTAGCTGCTGGACTTTTTGTTAGTCTGTTCACAACAACAATTCTGTATTGTGGCTATTTCATCACAGGGCTTTATGCTGGATTTGCAATTGCATTTGCAGTATTACTGGTTACTACCATATTCTTGAAATTTAATTCAATAGCAGTTCCATCTGTTGTGATTGCTTGCTTTGCTTTAGTACAAGTTTTTATAACCCTTTGGTGGAGAAGAGTGCTTCTTATCATTTCATCATCATTTGTTGGTGCTACAATGGTATCTGGTGCTGTTGATTATTATGTGGAGAATTTTTTTATTTTGAAATATTCTGAAAACAAGATTTTTTATGGACGTGGTGCTTCAATGTGTTGGTATACATTTGTTGTTCTTGGAGTCTGGGGTGGGTTAGTAATTGCTGGATTACTTATACAGTGCTTGTGGACAGGAAAGGAACGTCACAAGAAGGATTACATCTTTGTTTATAGAAGAAGAACTGCAGAAGGGAGAATGGAAGAAATAGGACTTATGCCATCAGGAGCAAGTTCAGCATAACTTTAGAGATACAGGATTAGAATATTGTTATTAAAAGTTGTGTTTTGTAAGCTTGCTTTCTAATGCATTTGTTGAAATTTTAGACTCTCTTTATATGTATTACATAATTATAAGGTATTTCCTTAGGTTTGAGAGGGTAGGGTTTGAGAAATTAGTGCAGATCAGTGAAGAATTTGAGTTCAAAGAAAAGCTTTGCAATGGTATGTGTAGAATTTTAGGGTTAGAAATGAAAGTGTAGACTTGACCTGTATTATACGAGATATTTGTCAATCAGAAATGAACTCAAGCACTTAGCAGTACCATTATGTTCATGCTCACCTTGGCATGCATTTTTTGGTATGCAAAGCTATAGCTTAGTCTTTTTGTAAAAGATAAGTGATTAATGGTATCATAACTTTATGTTATTCATATAAGAATTAATGTTGCTACACATTGGCTGGCAATGATTTTTGAAAAAGATTTTTACAATTGAACCTGGTATGGTGACAAGCACAACAACCAAAACTTAGTTATATGTACTGGTTTTATTCCAGGTTAACGCAACTTATATTTTCCACCTACTTTGCTTTGTAGATCTATACAAAGCTCTGCTTGTCATTAAATTTCCTTAACACTGATTGACACCAGCTTATGTCTGACAGCATTTCAGTTTTTCACAAATAAATATGCTGCTATTATGACCATCACATTTTTACCCAGATTTCTAAGAACTGTTCTGAACTGGAATTTAATTACGTAGAATACAGTAGATACAAAATCATCAAAAGAAAAGTAATTTTTGAATAAGTTATTTAAAGCAGTTGACTATTAAACTTTTAGACCAATTTTTGCCACTAAAAACAGGTTCAGTTTTATGGTATTAAACTTAATTACTTAATTATTTAAGAAAGTCTTTGCCAGCAAAAAAAATGAAACAGAGATGTTCATTATAAAAGAGTCATTGCTCTGTATCATATTTTGCTGTGTGTATATATATATATATATATATATATATATATATAATCAGATGTATGAGTAAGACAAAACTCTAACTTTACAGTACTCATACATCTGATTATATGATAGCTCCTACGTTTTAATTTGGCAGAGCACTGTTGTTGATGAGATTTCATATGCATTTGTTAATATATATATATATATATATACTGATACTGGTACATGTTTTCTTTGCACTTTTTAAATATTGATAAACCAGTAGAAGGGCTTTTTGGTGTACTACAGAGAAGATTTTAGAATGGCTACGATTTTTAAAATTTGGATAAAGTTTGTCAATTTTTAATTATGGTGAATTTGTTTGAAGGAGAAACACAGAAACTAGCCTTAATGAAAGGAATTCTCACAGAAAAAGATTTTGTTTTTGCGAGTAGTACCCATAACTTAAAACTGGAGAAACCAGAATGTGAAATTTGCTATAATGTTACTAATTACTAGTGTGGATGGTTCATTGATACATTTATTACAAGGTACCATTTGTGAAAAAATGAGTATTGAACAGTTATTACTGAACACCAGTAATGACAGTCATGGCTCTTTGTGCCATTACTGGGTAACAATACCCATGATATTTGTTTAATATGATATACTATCAGTGTTTGTACATAAATTTAGGCACAATTTTTTAGCATTTAATGTAATCGCTTTTATTGGATTTTCTTCCATTTTAGAGAATTTTATTACCAGTAACTGTGGAGCAATTTTTCACTATTTTAACTTATTTATCAGTGTAACTGCATTGAGTTTATTTTTAAAGTGCACAAGGAATGCGCCCAAACAACTGGAATTAGGCTTGTTGTCAATGTATTTGAAATCAGCTCTGACTTGAGCTAGGTGTGTATGCGTTTATACCTGATGAAAAGGTACGAAAAGGTACAGAGCACATATGATAGGCTTGGCCAGGTTAGTGGAGGGAGGGGGGGGGGATTTAGTTTGAGAATCGTGAATATTCGACAACACACACACACACACATCTCGGCCTCGTGCTAAGGTGTTTTCGTAGTACTTTCTGGAGGCATAAATATTTTCTTGTGCATGATATTTATTCGAAATGTTATAGAAAAGGAAATTTACGGTCCGTTAGCGTTCCCAAATTTACACAAAGTAAAACTGGCATTATTAACCAACGTCATATGTAGTAACAATACAATACTTGATCTACATAATGTACTGGAACCGTTACGAGATCAATTTTTTTATCGCCATATCAATAAAACACTTAATTTGAAATGTATACGTGATAAAACACGTTTGCTTATTTACGTATTTCCCCACCAGAATGTAGAAAGGCAAAAAAATGCATATTAACCTAAATCCAGGCGTGTGTGGCCTGATTTCACTTATCAGGTTTAAACTTTGCAAATACTATTCAGGTTTATTGTCTCGTCTTTTATCTGTAACATTTTGGTACAGTGCGCGTGAATCAATTTCACATTTTTGGAGTAACTTTTACGACGGGGCTAATTCGAGAAAAGACGACATCAGCTAATGAAATCACAAAAAAGAGTGTTTATGAAATACTCTTAGCAGCTTCCCGACCTTCATAAGAACAAATAAATATGATGGATCGTTTTTCCAGTGTAAAATTCTTTATACAATTTGAAAGTGTCTTTTGGCCTAGTCCAGCAATGGTCACTAGATCATTTTGTGATTGCTTTGGAGTTATATTTTGTTTTTATGGGAATTTTTATTTACATTGCCGTCAGCAAATGCGTCGTTGGAACTATTATTCTATTTAACATATAAAAGGATTATTTTGAATACTCTTTTAAAGAACAGACAAATTTGAGCTTGAGACACTTTGTAGATTGACATAACTATCTCCGTAAATCTCAAAGATTTAGGAGCTTTTTTACATTGGAAGGAAATTTTGTGTTTAGAGAAATATTTTACAGCATGGTATTTTTTTCATCTGTTTATTATTTTTATAGTAACTCACTGTTTTGCGGAGTTAGAAAGAACTGTCCAGCAATACAGTTTTTATTGAAAACTGGAGTTAATTACCAACAATGACGTTTATAAAAGAACTAGTTTGTCTGGATTACTTATGCAATGCATTCTTTGTTTATAGCAAAAGTAAGCTTAAAGGCTTTACTTGACATTACCAATAACTCTAAAAATTATTATTAAAGGTTGTACTTAATTTGTTGGAGTAACAGTCTGGTTTTAGAGTTATTTAATCTCGTTTATGTTAGGAAAATAATGGAAATCTTAATCGTGAACTGGTCAGGATTGTTATATTGAGTGAAATGTGACGTTTTCTAAGTTGAAAATAGATTAAGAAACTCGACGTCTTTCTTTTAATAACTGAATATGTCATTGATAATAACAGCTTGGTTTTTTCAAACCTTTTCAGAGTAGAATATCGATCGAAACTTACACAGAAACGTAAAGAATCGGACAAAATAGCATACTCCATAGATCAGATCTAGTAAAATTTCACAGATTTTTTGCACCATTTTGAAATTTGCCGATTTTGACATTTTTTTTAGAAGTTTTGAATGTATTTTATAAAGTGCCACAAGCTCACTTGTTTCCTCATAGGTTTGACAAAGAGTTGTTTTAGTTGTTATGATTTACATATAAAGAATTTGCAATTTCATTTTTTTTATTTCCTTTAGATTTTTTCTTAGATAAATTTAGTATGGTAAACATCATATTGTATTATTGCTCATTTGAAATGGGCAAGTAGTGTGTAATAGCTTATGTATTTTTGTTAGTATCATATAGTGATAGCAAGCATGTTATTGCATCACACATGGAATGGAATTGTTGGCAACTCAACTCTAGGTTGGTGCATATATAATGAATTATTAACATTTTTAAGTAACGTCGTTACAAGTACCGAATCAATGGCTTTCTCTTTTGTTTTCTGGTATGAGCTTTGGTTAACCCTTACCCTTAAGTGCCGCAAAGTTAAAATACTTAGTGTGATAGTAAGCCATTTAAGTGGCATATCGCTTCTCCTTTTAAATGTATTATTATAGTATTACCAGTGCCCATTTTTTATCATCTTCAAAGGTGATACATTGGCCTCTCCGTTACATGTCAGCCCACTTTCGAACTTTGCAAAACAAGATTACATATTCGCTCTCTTCTACGGATTGGCACGTTACGTATTTATTCGGGCAGTCTTTTGGAATTACACATGTTTAGACAGCCGTCCTAAGATCGGTTGAGTTTCACGAATAGCTTTTGGCTTGGTGGATTCATTGAAAGCTCGCCAATGTACTGAGAAGGATGAGATTGAGATACGCTGTTGTCATTTGAACCCACTTTCCGATAACACACATTGTATGGAGGAAAATCAGTCTCTCTTTAGTTTCTAGATTGTCATTGCAAAGGATGGACAGTGCATTCAGATTTAAATAGCTTCATATTTGTTGAAGGAAATGAACCATACAAGTAGAACTGACTTTGGGGAGGGCATAGGAATTGTTGGCTGAAATGTGTGTTGGAAGTGGTGATTGGTGTGATGACAAATACACAAGTTGTTGGCTTAAAGTTGTATCGAAAGTGGTGAGTGCAGTGATGATGAAAAGTATACATTTTGTCGTGAGACTAAGGGTGAGATGAAGAGGCACATAAACAATGGAATCCAGGGTCTTCGTACAGATGTGGTATGACGAGATCGGAAAGGCATGCTTAACGTTGCAAAATTCTTTAGACTTGCACTCGGATGGCATTGTGCTTAATAGAGAAAATCTAGTGTCTATTTATGTCAACTAGGTTACTGCGTTTTGATACTTCTAAATTCTTTCTACCGCGTTCCTTATAATGGCAGAAAGAGTAAGGCTCCAATTTATTGTGGGACAGATATATTAGTTCTTTGCAATGCGTAACCGGCATATCATTAGAGGACTGTCAATTTCGTATCCACTTGATTAAAGGTAACGCGTATTTTTGTGGCCCATTCCTACAACAAAGTCGTCCACACATTCAGGATCTTCATATACCTTTGAAATTCTTGATTTTCTGGACTCAGTGGAAACTATTGCATGGTAACTATCCAACATCAATTCAGATATCTTGTTACTGGCATGGTAGCAAAGTATTCAGACAGTTGTGACATAACAGGCAACACACTGTGTGTATATTTCTTCTATGCTGAGGAGCTGAAAAGACTAGGTAAAACAAATGTGTAGTAGAAGTTTATGATATAGTTATAGAGATATGGTTTTTAAGAGCTTTTGCCAAAGGTAATGTATTGTAAGATGCCTGGAGGACAATTAAAGTGAGGTCATATCGTCGTACTGAAATCCTTTCAGTACGACGATTGGCCTTAGCCAAAAGTATGGCTAAGGCGAGTGGCGTGGTGGCTGTCAGGCTGATATACCGTAGCCTGACATGTTCAGGCTGGAGGTATAGTTACACAGTCTTATTGATATCAATATCAATGGAATGTTTGAATAAATTCCCAAGAAAGAAGAGGTGTTTAAAAATGCTTGTTTTCAGCAGGAATTTTTTACTTTTGTTAAAATTAGTACCAACTTACTCATGGCGATGTTTAATTCACAAGACGACAATCACCAGTTAGTTGTCAGAAGCAGTCTACTGTAGCGGTATCCAGTCTAGGTTGTTTTGGTAGACTGTTTGAGTGTTTGCAGCTTTGTTTTGACAGACAATGGCAAGTTTCCAGCCAATGGTTTTCATGAAAATCGTTGGAACACCATTTTTGGTTGCTCAATACGGCTCATAAAAAATGACCTGATGGTAAACCGAATGCAAATACTCTCACGACAAAAGGCTGTCTGTTTTCCCTAATTTCAACCACATTTGTTTTGAGACGAAACTATTCGACGAGAACGAAGCCGGGAGCACGAGCCTTTGATAAAGTGATGGAACAATGTTAATTTCTGTGAACTTCGAGTGACCAGGTATTTTTCTGGCTTTAGGGCGGGGGATCTCCCAATTTCTCTCAGATTCCAATCAATGTCCTTGTTTTTGTCTTTCTTCCATACTTGACCTTGTATTTGGTTGTTACAAAGATTACTAATTTTCGCTCGAGAACGCCCACACACTTTGTTGCCAGAAATAGTTATGTTCCAAACTGTTCTTAACACATGTGACGACTTTGACACCTCTCGTTTGGTCAAGTTTCACCTGATCCTCAATTCGTGTTGACAACAAGTGAAATGTTGAATGACTTGAGAACGAACCGATTCACAGTAACAAATTCCCTTTTCATCCCGTCAGTGACGAACAGTTCAGATGACGAGATTGTGTTGTAATATTCTAGTGTTGCCTATTTTTTAACAGTAGTTCGTAGAAACATCTGTAATAACGTTTGAGGTCGCGTGAAAAGCAATAGTAAACGTGAAGGATTTGTAGTCTGGATGTTCAGTCTGTTAGTTATCGAAACTCAAATAGATTGGTTAACTACAAAACTGGACTATCCTAAATCACTATTTTAACATCGGAGTCGACCCCTGGGTAGTAGTAGTAGCGTATGGCTACATCTCCACATTTTGTCTCCTCAGCCAGTTTCCGAATTCCTCATCACGGTTGAGGACGGTGTCAAAACCTCCCTCCAGTCTGGTTGTTGGACACTGGAGGACGATGTGTTTTGCAGTCCCCTGGGTTCCACTGCAGTGTCTTTTAGTCGTTATTTGTACATGTTGGGTGATGTTCTGCTATGGTCTGTCAGCAGTCGGTTTGAGGAGACCCATTGTTTTCTAGTGTTATTCTGGAAGCCTGGTAGTCTTTTAGCAGGGTCTTTAATAATTTCTCCTCCCGATGGCATGTTCGCAAACCACCAGTCTCTCCATGCCTCTGCCATGTTGTAGCTCTCAATTTCTGACTGGTAGAAAGCTCTTCTGGAATTTAATCTCGTTGTTTTGGGGGCGTTGATAACAATGTCTTTAAGAGGGGTACTGTCTGTTGTTTTCTTCAATTTTATCATGAACTTTTGATTGGCACCTTCTCTCCTGATTTCTGGTGGTGCAATGTGACTTGGTGTTGGAAGCCACTGTATTAGTGTTGACTTTAGGCATCCTGTAATTATCATCATGGTTTCTCTCAGTTTTACGTCTCTCTTTTTAGCAAGAGGACTTCTTTACCATACTGGCGCACAGTACTCTCCAACACTATAACAGTGTCCTAGTGCGGACGTTCTAAGTACTTGTTGTGACGCTCCCCAAGAGAGGTGCTAGCCAGTTTTCTAAGGAGACAGTTGCGTTTTGCTATTTTTGTTTGCTGTCCCGTTCAGGTGTGGTTTGTAGTTCAGTTGTCTGTCAAGAGTAACACCTAGGTACTTTGGGTTTGTGTCAGTTGGAAGGATTTTTAAGCCGACGTTGATTTTAAGGGTCTTTGTAGCTTGTCTATCATCTTGATGGAATGTAGCAGATACTGATTAGGTGGTGTTCGTTTTCAAGTACCACTGGTCAAAATATTTTTTAAGCTGTGTTGTTTCTTCGCTAAGAGTTTTTCAATTATATTCCAGTTGTTTGATTGCTGGACCAATACCCAGTCATCCGCATAGCCAAGTTGGAGGGGTTGGCTGACAGGCATGTCATTTATATATACATTGAATAGAGTTGGTGCGATGACTGACTCATGAGGAACGCCATTTTTTATTTTCCTTGATTTGCTTTTATCTCCTCCAAGTACGACGTGAAATTGTCTTGAGCTGGTCATAGTTGAGAGGAATTTCAATACTTTTCTGCATGGTATTCTCTTTGCCAGTCTTACCATAAGTCCCCCTATCCACACAGTGTCGTAAGCTGCTGAGAGGTCTATGAAGACTGCACCTGTCTTTAACTTGTTTTCGAATCCAGATTCAATGAATGATGTCAGTAACAGAACTTGTTCTGTAGCGCTTCTGTGTGGTCTGGAGCTTGATTGTTGATGTGATATGTGTTTGTCTATGTATGGGGTGATCCTTGCAAGAATGATCCTTTCGAGTAATATATATAATCAACAAAGAAGTGATATTGGTCGATAGCTAGTTGGTTCTGTACCTGGTTTCCCGGGCTTGAGGATGGCAATGACTATCGCATGTTTCCATTGTTGTGGATACGTGCCCTTTTCTATTATGTCAGACATGGTATTTGCTAACCAGTTGATTGCTTTTGGTCCGAGATGGGTGAGCATATTTGGATATATACCACCCATGCCAGCTGTTTTCCATTTTTTACATTCTTTAGGGCTCCTTTAATTTCCTCCTGGGTGACTGGGATGGAGAGAAACGAACTTTGTTTTGGTAACGCGTTGAAGATCCTTTTGTATTCTTTTCTTATAGGCTTCTCAAATTAGTGGTTTGGCATGTGCTGGCCTCTTTGTTTGATTTCTTTGGCTATTCTGTCTGCTCCTATTTGTGTTAAAGTTTTGGTCTGGTGGGGTTCTGGGTTGAGTTCTTTTATTGTTTGCCATGCTTGTTGGCTTGAGTGTGTGAGACCCAGATTTTCGACCACTTCAATCCATCTCTCTCTACGATTTTCATGTAGGGATTCCAGGAGTTCTTCTGCAATGTTCTCGTCATTTGTTTCTTCATATGCTTTCAGTAGCTCTTCGCTCCGATTGGTCCAACATGGGATATAAAGTTTTTGGAATCATCTGGGGGATGTGTTTCTTTGAGGACTTGAGAATTAGTTTGTTGAATCTGTTTACGTTTTCGATTGATGGTGCAGTTCTTTCACATGTCATCAATTTTTTTAACAAGGGCTTTCCCGTCTGCTTTCCGGAAGTTCCATCTTGGTTTGGGTAGGGTCTTCATCACGGGAATCCGAATGTCTGTAGTTATGAGTAGCGGGCGGTACTGATTATGTGGAAAATCTCCTAGGACCTCTGCAGTTGTTGGTATTGGTTGTCCTTTGTTGTTCTTTGAGACAAATACAAGGTCTGGGGTATATTCCTTCTTCCATCTTGCTGAGTCGAACGTTCCTTTCTTCTTTGGATTGTATACAAGTGCGATATCTAAGCGATTGGCCCAATCACTGACTTTAATACCCGATTGATTGTTTTTTATGTATCCCCAGTCAGAATATTGGCTGTTAAACTTCTCCAGTGATGATGGAGGGGTGGTTTGCATCTTCCTGGGGTGGTGAGAGTCAATTTTGATTGGGTGGTTTGTTGAAGTGGGTTATTTTAGTGTCACCAAGTTGAATGGTTGATCTTTGAGTTCAATTTTCCTCTGTATGTCCTCCTTTATCTGTGACTAGGTCTGTTGCTCTTGCAAAGATTATAGTGCCATATTTTTCGTGATTCAGTCTGTTTATTATAGAATAGCCATTAACAGAGTACCTTGATGGTGCAGCATTGTCGCTTAGGTAGGGAGGACAACATCCACGTCGTGTTTCTTTAGAAGGTGTGTTAGGTTTTCACATTTGGCCATTGATATCTTCTCAATGTTGAGTGATATATTCTAATTTTGGTACCAATAGTGACATAGGCGTCGTTTTTGGTATTGGAGTCTAGTGAACTTGTCGTGTCTGTTGGACTACCTTCAGCAGACACGCGGTCCTTATTATCCTGGGAGGCGACCGATCCAGTATAATTCTTTCTGGTTTTGTAAGGCATATTGAGATGAGAAGATGTGGGTCCTGGAGAAGGCAAGCCTTGTCAGGACGCCGGGTTGCATCACTCTTTTTCGCTGAACTTTGACGTGGTGATCCATCTCAGGCATGAGCAGTGACTACATAACTGAGCTGGATGACCTTGAAGTTGTGTTAAACGTCTTATGAATATTACCGTTGATAGGTAGTTTCTATTTTTCCGCTGATATCCACATCCACCATGCTTTCCTTCACGGTTTCTCTGTGACCCTAGTAGGGTGGCTTATGGGTACTCGGCCTTGCCAAAGGGCCTTCCATGAATTGATCCAGGGCTGCTTATTGAATATTCATAGCTACCCCGTTACGGGGCACTACCCTATCCGCCCCCGCTGGGTTGGAGTATTTGACTTCTCCTGGTGCTTGATAGTTCTTCCAGGTTACTGACAAGGTTCCCCAGGACCCCTGGGTAATAAAGCAACTGTTGTGACATTGGATTCACATTTCAAAATGACCTGAAATCCCGAGGAATACACCGCGGAAGTGCCCAAACTCTGGTTGAGGATAGAGTTTGTTGGCGTAGTTTTGCTCTCTGACGACCTGCACGGGACCCTAGGATCAGTTGATAATCAAGTTATCGAAGGAAATCCAACTGTTTTTTTCCTTACCCTTTTAATGTTTTAATAGGCAGACCACTTAAATTACTGGATATTGCCAGCTACGGTCGTCTTGTAACCGGAAATGAGTAAATTTAATGACTGAAGTGAGACGAGGTCAGTTTCTTATCTCATACTTATCGATTGCATTTTTCCAGTTACTACCTAAAATATAATTCTGTTATGCCATTGGATTTAGTGATGCTGAGTCAAAAATTAATCTTTGAATTAAACGTGGTTTTATCTAAATTTTGGTGTAACAAAAAAATATTTATAATACCTTTTGGTATTAAGTGTTAGAAATTAAATGCAATTTGTAATCATGGTGAAATCGTTCAGATGCCTTTGTAGGAAACAGTTGCCAATATCCATATTGCAGCCCAAATTGTGATGACTTTCTGCATTTCTAAGACTACTTTTGCTATGGTTACAAATGATTCATATTCTTCTCATTTTCTGTTATCGCGATTATGTATCTGTGACTGATTTTCTAATATGTTGCTCATAACAAATTAAGGTTTAATGTTTCTATGAAAACGTCAAGTCCACATTGAGCATATGTACATAAAGAAGCTGGCCTCGCCATCAAGGGCTTTTGCATACTGTTCCATTAAGCCAATTTGAATTCGTAGAGGAGGAAACACAAAGTTCTTTTGGTCAACTAACAAAGGCTAAGTAATATTCTTCTCTCCAGCAATCGATTCTTCTGTTACCAACCAAACTTTTTCGAACCTGTGTGTATATCCTTCGATAATTCCTGATCTGATATTGAGTACAGTTCGAGACAAATTGGCACAGGAATACACCTAAACGTGGTTTTCGACGTATGGCAGACACCAAATTTGAATAGTTTTCTTATGTCTAGTTTTCTAGTTTTCATCAGATTTCTTAACCATTTGTGTAAAAGGTCTTGAAAATACCCAATTACAATATTATTTGGCTTCTTCCGAGTACTGACGTAGAGGCTACGTGGAGGGTGTGTACACTTTGTGTGGATCCCACAGCATGTCTTGGTCCACCAATCGCATTCCTGAATAGAACAGATATACTTTATCTATAATGTTCATCTTGTGGCTAGACACAGTAAAACATCTGCTAAGGTAGGAAAATGAGTTTACACAGTTTTAACATTTCCTTCCATGAAATTCCATTGAACCCTGAAACAATGTTGTCTACAAAGAAAATGTACGTAATCATAACAGGTATTTTTCTGGAATGTATACTAACCACAAACCAAATGAAATGACAACATGTTTCTTTATCAATTAGACAAACCAAAATTATCTGGTCTCTGGAATCCTGGAATAAAAATTCAATTACATTTCCAGGAAAGAAAATGTAGATTTCTCACCTTTCGTAGAGAAAAATATATTTCTTGGAAATGGGATTGATTTTTCCTTCACAGATTTTGCTACGTGCCTAAGGATATTAAGCATTATCTAAAGAATTGTAAACATTACTAAATTCAATAAAAATAGTGTTATCAAGTGACTAGAAGAACAGAAATGTATGTGGAGAATGCAAACCACTTCAAGCATGTAATCACCAATTAAAATCTTATCTTATTTACCCAGTTTTATCACTTTCATATCAATTTAGTGTATATATACATCATGGGTAATATGTGTACACAAACATAAAAATGTTGCCGAATCCCACTGTATATTTTTGTGATACAGTGTTTATAAGTTATATATACATTTAAAATTGTATATAATTAAATTGCCCTCTATTAGTCAAACAGTTTTTGTTGTATTGCCCTGTTCCTTATTGATTTATCTACAAAAATTATGAGTGTTTTGATAATGCTTTTCTATTACGTAGCTGATGAGTGTCAAACACGGAAATCGAAGTTCAATGAATAAAGTTTTGAGTCTTCTCTAGTTTTGATATGGTCGCTCTGACTTACCATTGTACACTATTAACAGCAAAAACTAATGTAAGTTTTGAAATCAGCTACCTCAAATTAGTCGAGTGCAACCTTTAAACGAAAAAACAAAAGAAATCAATTTTTTCATTCCACAGTGTATAGTAATAGTAATTGAAATATTAATTAACGCTACGTTAGCTTTACACATATTTTACTAAGTTATAGAATTCTAAAAGAAAGTACATACAAAGGAAAGTTTACTTTTTCTTGGGTTGGGGGAAATTACAAACTTAACTGCAAAACATAAAACAATAGATTAACAAAGTGTCAAATTTCCACTGATTTTATACCCAAGCTATAAAATTACTCCAAGAATTAACACCCCAAAATAAATGGTCTACACGCATGGAGGAAAAACCCCAAACATAGAAGAGAATTTCTAATGTGTGAGTCATTAAATTTATAAAAACAAGAAAGCATGACATTACCAATTCTTGCTTATGTTTTGTTGCTTAATTCTCATGTAGACAATTAACTTTTGGGTGGTAGATTTGTACCTTGGGGGATATCATCATTAGAAATTTGGCAAAAATTTATTAATCCACTGTTAAATAGTTTTCAGTTATTTCCCTTAATTACGTCCCAACTGCGTAATTAGACTTGAAGCTTCCTTTGTATTTGTGTTTTATTGAAATTCTATACTTATTTAAGTTTGTAAAAAGGAATTGTAAGATGGGTTAATATTTGCATGGTTATGACTAAAGTAGTTAGCCAACAGTCTTTCCTCCTTGGTAAAGCGTTGAGTTTTGGGTTCCTGCCTGCATGATCTTTTGTCTTGACATGTTGGTACTTTGATTCTCGACTAGCCAAAAAGAAATGCGAAGGGACTTTGAGAAGTGATTCGTCTTGACGTCCATGGTGTATAGTGTGCTTTTTGTTCATCTTCATTTGATCTGTCCCATCTGTTTGGGTCTTCCATGGATGGGTATCTATGAACGGCATTAATAGCATCACGGTTTATCAGGGGTGCTATAAGTGAAAGGTCCAGTAATCAAACTATCAGAAAAAAACCCTAAACGGAATCTTAAAGAAATGCAACTTCGAAATTAAGCTGCATTTCCTTATGAGTACATTAAATAGTATTTTCTAATAATAAACTAATAGACGCTTATCCAATGTTTGGTGTGTTTTGGTGTTGTCTTACGAGGAACTTCTTCTTCTTCTTCTCCTTCTTTCGGCGTTTCCCTTTTCAGGGGTCGCCACAGCGAATTGCCTTCTTCCACTTGAGTCGGTCACGTGCGTCTTTCTCGGTCAAGCCAAGTTCCCTCATGTCATCTCCCACACAGTCTTTCCATCTCCTCCTTGGCCTTCCCTGATTTCTCTTGCCAGGCAGCTCCATGTTCAGCACCCGTTTAGCAATGTGATCCTCCTCCCTTCTTTGTACATGTCCATACCACCTTAGCCGTGTCTCTCTCAGCTTTCCTGCGATGTCACATATCCCGATGGTGCCTCTGATCCTTTCATTTCTGATCATGTCCTTTCTTGTGACTCCAAGGGACCACCTTAGCATACGCATTTCTGCTGTTTGCATTTTCTTCTCAAGACTCTTGGTTAGAGGAGCTGTCTCTAGTCCATACAGCATTGCAGGCCTTACTACTGTTTTGTATAATTTTCCTTTGACTTTGACCGGTACTCTCCTGTCACACAAAATTCCAGTCGTGCTCCGCCAGTTGCTCCACCCTGCCTGGATTCTTTTCTTCACTTCTTTTGAACAATCGCCACTTTGCTCAATGGTGGACCCGAGGTACTTGAAATTCTCTACCTCTGGGAGATCATCATGACCGATTTTAATTGGTGGTAAGTCTCTTTTCTTGTTTATGCAGAGGTATTCCGTCTTTGCTCGGCTCACTTTCAGACCACGTTTCTCAAGTGCATTTCGCCATCCTTCCAGCTCTTCTTCAGCCTGTCCTTTCCCTGTGTTCATGAGCACAATATCATCCGCAAACATCATATTCCATGGCGCCTCCTTTCTTACTTCATCTGTCAACACATCCATCACTACAGCAAAGAGTAGTGGACTCAGGGCTGACCCCTGATGCAATCCTACTTTTACACTGAATGCTTCTGTCCTTCCTGCAGCACATCTGACCTCCGTCCTACACTCTCTGTACATTTCTTGAATACAGCGCACATACGTTTCCGAGACTCCTTTCCTTCTCATGCAATACCAAATTTCCTCTCTCGGTACCCTGTCAAATGCCTTTTCGAGGTCGATGAATACACAATGAAGCTCTTGTTGGCCTTCCCGATACTTCTCCGCTGTAGTTCTGAGTGCAAAAATGGCATCCGTTGTGCTTTTCTTGGGCACAAAGCTGAACTGTTCTGGGCTGATTTCGATCTCCTCCCGGACTCTTGTCTTACGAGGAACAATCAGATAAAATGTGTGCAGAATGCATAAGAAGAGAAGATACAAGCAGTCAAAAACAAAGGATTAAGGTATTTGAATTAATCACCAGATAAGAGCATTGTTTATTTTGCAAAGAATGGCAGGTTACCTGTCTCATTAATACAACTTCAAATTAAGACCGCGTTGAAATCAGGATCAAATTCTGTAATCCTCTTACTGGCGTTAATTTCTAGGTTCGGCTGTGAGCAAAAGCCATTTTCTGAACATCACAGCGAAATTGTGGGAAAACTCGGAGAGGTTACGTCATACAATTAAAATAAGACAACAGGATCTTCCAGAGATTGTGAAAAAACAATTGCAAGGAAATGGTTAAGATGTTGACTGCGCCCATGATAGCAAAAGGTTATTAGGAAAGATTTGTGCCATTTATCTATGTGGATCCAAAATGAGAGTAACAGGGTTGAAGGAAGGATGAAACAGTAAACCTCAGGAGCGGAAGATAAAGCGGAGTGTGATAGTACATTATCTTAACCTAATGTTAAGGTTTCCGGATCTGTCTAATAACACGAGTTGCCAATCAAATTTTTAAATAAGGGTAAAGGTATTAATTCAACATTTAAATATTTAAAACATCTATCAATTTTGACCGCACTGCAAAGAAGGGCAAATGAATTAGACTGTTTTTTCTCTACAGGAGATTTCTGGTACCGTAAAGGTTTCTAAAGAAAAAATACTTGTTGACTTGTATACCTCATATTTACCCAAACAGCAACATCAATGCACGAGACTTAAGGCTTAGTATAACATATTACCTCATATGTAATAGCACAAAATAAAGCAGTTAATAAAGCAGATATCAAATATAAAAGCGGCGGAACACTTTTGGCTAGTAAAAAGCCTATTTTATTCCGTTGCATCCATAAACTAAGATTATTTAGTGCTTGTAGAAACGCAAAAACGCAACACAGTGCTTGGGTACTGTGACTTAGTAGAAAATAATAGGCTGTAATAAAACTGTTTGGCTAGATTTGCCTTTCAGTATAAAAACATAACTTTTGATCAAGTACAGATTCCGTCACATACATATCTATTTGTCACAGCTCAAGATATCATAAAAAACAGTAACGATACTATCAAAATAAAAAGCAACCAGACACAAGAGCTGCCTACATTTCTACTTAAACACTTCACCAGAGACCTTGAAATACCAGATTGGCGTGTGTAGGAGTAAAGTCTGTTTAATGGGGAGGAGACCGCATTTGGTCTTCGTTGGCAAATCCCCTAGAGATGATCTCTTTGTAAAATCACCGGTGGCGGCGTTACTTCACCAACACTATTATCGTAGACACTATATGGTGTCCCTCGGTTTAATACCACTCCTATCACCATACTCGGTTTTGATGACGGTCCAGGGAATGGTTTCAGACATCTATTTTTACTTCAGTTTTACTTATAACAATTTTGATCAGCCAACCAACCCGGCAGATCTTCAGAAATTTCTGGACCCATAACTGATTCTTTATCCAAGAGTGTAGACTCAAAATCGAAATCGAACTGGCTCCACAGAGGCATAGAAAAACCTTTTATCTTCAAAAAATTCTCTCTCCTTAGCTTTTAGTAATGTAAGAAGTCCTCGTCCTAATTTTACTTTGTAAAAGCTTTTTTTGGATTCCAACAGTCCTTCTATTGGGTTTTGTGAAACATAAAGAGTTGTCTCACAAAGCACAATTTGAGGAAAGTTGGAATGGAAAAGAAATTTTAGAAGGTGGACCTCTTCCAAGCCTCAATGTCAGTGTTATTAATAGAGATCTCCATGTTGACAGCTATTTGCCTATGTTTTGACTAGGATCTACAGCTCACTCTCATAGTCTTGTTATCTATGCTCGCCAGGATCTTCCAGCTTTTAAAGTACAAGGACTCTGACCTATAGATAATAATTTCGTGTGCTTTAGATTGTCTCTTCTTCAGGCCATTTGCTTCTTATTTTTCTAAGATCTATCTCCCTTGTCTCAATTTTACTCGGTTACCGAGACAATATTAGACTCCATTAATAAGGTTCTTGACAAGAAACACATTACAAGCATATTAGTCTTCAGTGACTTTAATGCTCCTCATTTGAACTAGTTGACTCATTCTATTAGTACTGATAGACCTGGAAAAGTTACAACTTTTTTGATCCGTTATTTTGTGCAGCTTATTGATTTTCCAACTAGATTTCTTGATTCTGACAAAGTAAAGCTTTCTCTTTAAGACCAGTTTTTGACTTCTGTTCCTAAACATTGTAAAGCTTCATCTCAGATTTCTTCTAAATTTTCTCACCACATTTTTATCACTATAAAGGGCAAGGCAACTGTTTCAATCTTGTTGTTAAGCCTTATCATTGTTAGACTTATAAAGTTGGTCAGGGTGACTGGGATGAATTTTATATACGGTATCTGATGTAAAAACCGAATTCACAGCATGGGTACAAGCTGGAATTAAAACATTTGTATCTAATACTATTTACAAAGTCAAACCTCAATCTTCTCTCTAGTTTAAAGCTCATTATTTATCTGCCATCGAAATCACCTCTATGTCGAATTCCAACGGAACAGAACTAATGAATTTAGAGTTTCTTTCAGAGGGGCTATTTATAAAGCTAAATCTCGCTCTTCTGAATAAGTTTGAATTAATTTCTACCCAACGACTTGGAAGACGAGAGTTCTGGAAGATTTAGAATAGTGTCTTGAATTCTCGCATGTCAATCATTTATATGGTATTCGGTTTTCTATGTTCTCTAGGATATAGGCTGATCTCTTTGCCAGATTGTTTTTCGCCAATTCTTCTCCAAAGATGTTTTTGTCGGATTTAGAATTCCGTCATCATAACTCCCACGATGGGATGCAAAGGTTTTTTATGGCCATGATTTTTTAAAGGATCCTGGTTTAGATTCGAGTAGCTGTCTTGAAAAAGTGCACTTCTGAGCTATCTTTCTTGCTGTCCAAACTCTTTAAGCTTTGTCTGTCGAAGTCTTGTTTGCCGACTTACTTGAAAAAATTTTAAGCTGCTCCTGTCGAAGAATACAAATGATCCGTCTGGTCCGGGCAAATATCGACATCTAAATCTTCCTTCTATAATTAGTAGGGTATATGAACGATTTATAAAAAATTTAATGGAGCTATTCTCTCAGAAACTAGGCCTTTTTAATGTTCAGTATGGATTTAGAGAATCTCGCTCCACTAGTGACCTTTTGACTGTGTTCACGAGCAGTATCTATAGATTTATGGATAAGTATGGTGACGGACACAATATAGCTGTGGATATTTCGAAGGTATCTAATAAGGTGCATCAGGCTAGCTTGCTTCAAATGCTTTCTAGTTATAGGATTCTTGAAGCGTCTTGTGTAACATTCAGTTCTTTCTCTCAAATCCTAAAACGAGCACCACACTGGATGGAATTACTTTTGATGAGTATTCAATTAATGCTGAAGTTCCTCAAGGTGCTATCCTTGGAGAGATTATCTTCCTACTTTACATTATTGATCATCCAAGCAGTCTATCAAAATCTATGCTAATTACAATATCTTTTACGGTGGCATTGGCTACAGGGCAATTCAGCGGGACGAAATCAAATTTTTGTAAGATTTAGAATTTGATCTTTAGGTTGTCAAAGAGAAGCATGTGACCGGACTCTTGCAATGCGGCAATGTATGTCATTCAACAGAAAGCTGAGCCCTTATTTCATTTCAATATTCATGAATCATTCTTATGTTTAGCCTGGCAATGTTGCTTTTCCTCCTGAGGAATGGTTACCAATGAGATCACTTAGTTTGTTATTTTTGCCAGATCTTGTTTGGGGCCATTATCCACTGGTAAATCTATTTGTAAAAAAGTTGCTTCTTTGTAACGAGAAAGAGATTACCTTATGTCTAGGGGCGTCTTGAATCTCTATAAATCTATCATCCGTAATTTCATTGAGTATTGCTGCCATATCTGGACAGGTGCTGCCTCATCACACCTTGATGGTTTTAATTGAGTTCAAAAGCGTTCTTGTAAATTGATAGGTACATTTCTTTCTGCTACTCTCGTTTGTTGGGGGCTTCTATTTTGTCAATCCCTAGTTCCGTAAAAGTTTAGAAATCCCTTAAAGTCGGTTTGTTTTCAAGTGAAAATTGGAAAAAGAATTTTTTTTCATGAGAAAATAAAGGTAAATGTCTCTATCATGTCTCCTGTAATTTTTCTATAAATAAATATGCAATAAAATACAGCATATATTTTCGGAAAAAATGCTTTTTGTTGGCATCATTAACTTTTTGCCTCATATTTGTGTAAAACGCTGCACAGTGGCTGGGTTAAATTGATTACTCGTCTTTTTAAAAAAAGGATGGGCTTGACGTTCAACACCTGACGAAATAGAAGAAGAGGTGTTTAAATACAGAAAAAAAATTTTTTTCTGTCGCTATGATAAAGCACCTTGAAAAGTTGTGGTAGGTCAGCAACTGAAATATGGTGGACATGTGTGCAAAAACCTCGTCATTTTGCTGAGAGAAAAAAGTTATTTTCGAAATCCAAGAAACCCTATCCTCGCAATCCTAGAAGTATTATCAGTAAGATGCAAAAAAATTTAAGCTGGCCAAGCTGACTTCAGGGAATGTTTGTTATTTTTGAAAGCAACTGTCAGGCGAAACACGGAATCCGAAGTATTCGAAAGTTTTTACTTCTTCGCTGAGTTTAGTATTGACTGTGATGCGCATAGGTACATTATCTTTAATGATACTTATGCATTTTGTGGTGTTGACATTTATTTGCAACCCAACATCTTTTGCGTGTGATAGGGCATCGACGTAGGTTTGCAGTTTACTTGCTCATTCGTTGATGGCAATTATGTCGTCTTTGATGCCGTTTGAGATGATGGTCATAACGGGTTTGTAGATATGGCTGAGTGGACTAATCGGTTGATAGTTTTCACATCTTTGGCGGTCGCCTTTTTTGAAGATAACTGCGATGGTTGATTTGAGCGATTCTTTTGGGCTCTAGTTTGATGTCAAGATGAGATTGAAGAGGTGCTTGAATGATGACTTAACTGCAGCCTTTCCTGTTTAATGACTTCAGTCGGGATGTTGTTAGAGTCTGTTTCTTTACCGGTTTTCATTGACTTTATAGCATGATCAGTCGCGTCAGTAGTTATTGGTGGAATTATGGGTTCACTGCTGATATCAGGATGGAAGTGGGGTTCTTAGCTTAGATCATCATAAAGCTCTTCATAAAATGAAGCCCACGTTTCGAAAATTTCAGCTTTGTCGGTCGCTAGGGAACCGTCGGGTTCTTTCAAAGCCCAGCCAAGAGATTTTGGTTTTTGTTTGGTAACTTTAATCGAAAAACTCTTTGTCAGGGGAAAGGCGGCCGATGTTCTTCGTCGTAGTATTTCAGCTTCTCTCTTTTGATGAGCTTCTTCGTTTCGGCTTTAGCAATTCTGTGTTATATTGAGTTTGAGCCGTGTTGTTTTCTTATCACACAGTTTCCCTCAATTGCGACTTGTGTGGATGTTGACATCCATTTTGCAGTTTTTTGGCGAGATGTCCGCAACGATTCTTTGGCTGATTTGATAAGTCCAGTTGTTATTAGTGCATGTTTTGTCGATGTCCTCTAGTTCGCTCAAGCAGTTGAATCGGTTCAAAACATTAACTTGGAAGCTTTTTGCGACGTCCAGATTCATCGTCATCATCATCATGTGCCATCTTCGTATAGAAGGTTGGCCACCATGGTTCTCCATCTTATTCGAATCTCCGCTGCTCTCTTCGCTTCCTCGTACGTCCTTGTTGCACTCCACTCTTTGATGTCATCAGTCCACGTCCTGCGTTGTCATCCTCTTGATCTTTTCCTTTCTATTGCGCCCTCTAAGATGACATTGGGTAGTTTACCTCCACTGTCACAGAGGTTTTGAAAGACTAGTTGTGTGCCATTTGATGTCGGTCACTTAATGAAGCAGAATGTCAAGTGAAACATAGTTAAGCGTTTTAGTGTTATATGCACAGAGATGTATAAGATTGTTGTTTCCCCTGATCGCTTTGGTGTCAACAGTCCGGGGCTGCTGGTGATCGCATCCGCTACGCCAGTCCGAGGCTGCTGACGTCACTCCCTGTTCGCAAATCGATGGTACGGGAGCCGCCCTATCTGATTCAGATTGGTTGAAAAATCTGCCATGGTTTTTTGTTTGGCCTTATCTCCCGTGCTGGTCGGACATATTTGTCCAGCAAATATAAGAAAACATTCGGTATGGTTGATGTTGTTGTCATTATCAGAAACAGTGGCTTGACGATGTTAAAACAGTTTTTCTGAGTCATAAATTATCGTGAATTTCAACGGTTTTTCTTTACAAGAACCATCCAAGTGAACAAGAATAACATTAGCATTGTCTTATTTCAGGAGATTTCACACTTTTGAAACTTTATTTACCTGCATCTGAAACAGCAGAATAGATATCTTGATTATTTTTCTTGCAGAATCGGAAAGTTTTAGGTAATGGGGCAATTCTCCTTCCCTCAAATCCAAACAGTGTCTACGATTCAATAAGACATGTCAAAACGTGTTGGTTATGCATAATCGCTTGGGCTCCTTTCAGGAGAGTTGCCAGACACTGATAAATGGGACAGTGAGAATGAAGGATCTGGGAACAAACCCTTAAAAATTTTGCACTCGTGCCCTTCAAACTCGGAGACATGGTGAAAGCCCTTTCTAGTTTTATGATCTATTTGGAAATTTTCTACAAGCAAACCATTTCAAGCAGCAATTTTCGTGCATATCTGTTCACAAAGAAGGAAAAATGTAATTCGGATTTTAAGACCTTTTCCCAAATTTATAAGAACGGAATTAAGAATAAAAAGAAAATCGGTTTTCAAACATTCAAAATCAATATGCTCATAAGTCATAAAAAGTATGTAATAAAACGCCTTAGCTATTTTAAGTCAGGCCATACATCCCATCCACAACCAAATGTGTAGTCATTGAAAATCTACCCTCCTTCGCTAAACTTATTCTAACGGATTCGAACAAGTTAGAAAATCGACCTTTGGAAAAACTGGGTAGGCATATCCACCTTGCAGTGATGCCACTTTGTTTGATCCACCAAAACGTTTTTACCAACAATCCTGAAACTACAAAGTACAGTGACCTTTATTCACGAAACATTGCAGAAGTTGTTGCACAGCTGGTTTTAACATCTCCATACTATTGTTAACGGTCCGCGAATCAGCAATTGTGGCTCCTACATCTATTACATGATAATAGGTGTAGGAGCTTTATCATGTCTTTAGAACTTTTTCAAAACTACCTTGCTGGAGATAATTATACCACCGTCAGGATACTTGAGGTGACTTGAAAATTACAGCGAATTATTTACTGAAAATCGTATGAACACATTATTAGGTGGTCACAATTTAAATAAACCCGACTGCTGAATACCTATGGAGTAGAAAAATGTATCCGAGTCAGTGAAAACTACGACTGAAGATAATATTCACAGTTTTCACCATGTTTGGGATCAACAAATATACATTGAACGTTAACCACACGTTTTCATGATTAATATTGGAATCAGTCTCCTCCTACTCAAACAGGCTAAAAGGATGTCTTGATTTGTTTACACGATAAGTTGGTAATTAGCAAATACAAGTACCATGATTAACTACTTTGAAAGAAAAACTGATTCAATTTTGAAATGCACAGACAAAATCAAAATTACTCAATCTGTTGTAATTGCAGCCATTGACGAATCTATTAAAATTACTTTTGGTGGAATAATTGGTTTGTTTTCCCGAATAAAGGTATTTTGCTCATTCTTTTAACAAAAATGCCACAGCATAGCCAAAATATTTCACTCTTTAACATGGGTACTGTTGATGTAACACAGTTTTCTAATAATAAGTGTGGTTGTAGTATGCTTTATCGATTTTCCTGAGGGACTATTTACATTTAATCGGGCTTGTTTGAAGTTGAAAATTTAAAAAATGTTACACTTTTTATAGTATCTTCCTTCTAAGAGGCAGCTAATTTCATTTAGGTAAAAGCATGCTCTGATATCGCTTCTACTTTTAATGTTCATTCCTTGTTTTGAAATTTAATGAATTTGATTGAATATTTGTTACTGCTTACTGTATTTTGAAGTAAACGTTTGAAATTGTTAAGAAAAACGTCCGGTAAAATTTTCATTGAGCTACTTTACAATGTTTGCAAATTCTAATTTTAATCTCAAAAAGGCAATTTTTGTTTTCTTTATGCAATGACGGCCTTGACTCATACTATATTACTTCTAACTAGCTCCGCCATCTAAATATTGTTCCTTTACGTAGTGCTTCCTTCTTATCTGCATTAATTCTTGAACCATTCCATAAGTCAAGACAACTAAGCAGGCTTATTTCAGTTGGCACAATCCACTCTATCTTTATCTAAATCTTTGATTCTATGATGCATTCCGTAGACGCCTTCTCCATACGCTAATCCATGTAAGTATATTTGTTTTTTTCATTACGAGCTGCTTACCTAATACGTGTAAACTCCTTTTAAGTAGTTAATAAAGTAAGCTTTGCTGAGACGAGAAGTTCAAATCCTGCTTTTGTTTTTTCTGTAACTTCAGCAACCACAGTATGCTACACATTTGCTTTTCTTGGAAAAGTGCGTGCTCGTCAACTTCTTTGCTTTATCACTAAAATAATTAAAGTATTGAAGGTTTTAGTTAAAAATTAGTTTTCAGGTACATTTGAAAATATGGTGACTGAGGTATTTCTCAAATGATTTCATACATGATTACAAAAACTCGCCATTCCACGCCTTGTTATAAAATTCGAACGTTGGTTTCCGCTTTTTTTCAAATAGAAACGTTAAATCATGACGCAACTTTTATCGTTCTCGTGCATGAAGTAAAAGTGACGAACGAAGCAAAATATCACACAAAAATGAACATGTGTAGTCATATACAATATAAAAAGTTGATAAATTGCAGAGGTATCTGGTAGTCGACTAACTAGATGGAAGTACAATCTTACTGAATGGTCAGAGATAAGAGGAATAAGAAGCTATCCATGTCACCTCTGACCTTAAACCAGGTGAACGAGAAAAAAGCATTTCAATGGTCAAGTTGGGAAATTTTAGTTTTCAAGAAATTAATGTTGCATTGGACTGGTTTTTGAGTAGGTGTGACCAGGGTTTAAGAGTTTCCAAGAAACAGACAATAAACAACGCGCTGCTAGTATGTAACACAACGAAAGTTTGACATCGATGATTGATTTTAAAGGATTGGTAGGATAGCTCGAAGTGTTTAAGAATAAATTATCTCTTTGAGACGCAAAATATGTTTCTCAAAGAGATTCATATACGCTATTGGGTAGATTTGTGTCACACACAGTGAAAATACGAAAGATTTCAGTAAAAAATGACATACAAGCCTCGTGGTAATATTAGTATGGACAAGGCTCCCATTTGGCGTGATAAGGTGTATGACACTGTTATCGACACAACTGGAACTATAAGTATAAATACAGCTGAATACAAGAAAACTAGTGTCTCTGTCTCACTCGGTATCAAAGTAAATGGTACAAGTTTATATCGGTTAGTTGTTAAGGAAGTTAAAAGGGAAGTGGCAAAACTCCAGGGAAAATCTAAACGACACATTTATGTTGTAAGCAAATGCGTGAACGAGCACAGAACCAAAGGGTGAGTGAAACATAGTTGCTTCATTTAACCTCTGGCGTCATTTATCAGTATGAGATTGATAGGAAGGTCATCTGAAAGATAACAAAAAAACATCGCTTGGGAGTCCAAAAATGTAGTACCAAGTACATCCTGGCACCAGGTATACTGGAAAACGGAACAATGCTGGCAGCGTTCTCTCCAATATAGGGGCTCTTTGCCCCCAAAATAGGTTCGTGATCGACAGGTTTTGAGTGACTGTGAGTGACTTAGAGAGCAAACATGTGTCTTTCATGAACTAGAGAGGAAAAACACCGATTACCAATGCGTTGGCTCTATCCCCCATTAGGAAGTGCTTCAAACGACAAATTTTTCCCCCTTTGTCCTTTTTAATGAACTACTTAAGTCACTTAACGGCTTTATCGGTTTAAGGCTAGGTTTACTTGTTAATTAAACTAATTCCTGTGAATCACGTGGATTACGTCTAGTTGTCAACAAGCGTCAATCAGGAACCTATACTGGGGCAGAACCAATATTGGGGGGGGGAGCTACCACTATCACTGGGAAAACAAGCCTTTTAAGTATGTACGGGAAAGTAGAAGTGAATAGATAAAGCGAGTATCACCAATGAATCTGCCGCAGAACATATCTTAATGTAAAACGGAACAAAACTAACACAAAACAAAGGATTCTATCTCAAAAAAATCTCGATTTCGGGGAACCAATTAACTTCAACAATATGTAAATAACAAGCATCAGGCTCATACCAAATATCAACAAAATGCTTGAGAAAAACACGATATCATGTAATAAAGTTGCTAATAGGCGATGTATAATTTTTAAAAATTAATAGGTTTTGTAGAAAAAGGGTCTTGAACTACGACCTACTGTAATAATCTTTTACTATCAAGGGTATTATTATCGTGGTTTATTTCCTCTTCCTTTGATAGATTCAGCATTGGTATGGATAATTCTCTTCCAGTCTATTATTTTTTGGTATTTTTTAAACGTCTGGTGAGTCCCTGGATGATCCAGTTCCAACATTACTTGGAAAAAGTGCTTGATTAGATTGTATATCTTCTGAATAGCAGGCGGAGAGCCCCTTGTGAAAGCTTTCCTATCCATACACAGCCAGATACTAAGAATAGGAAAAATACCAGAAAAGTTCGAACAACGTTTGGTTGTGGTTATTTACAGGAAAGTCAGCAGAAAGGAGTGTGGCAATTATTGCCAAATCAGCCTATTGAGCCACATCTACAAAGTTTTTATGGGCATAATAGCGACTCGTGTCAAGGGAGACCTGTACCCCTCTTTTCCCTCATCACAGGCAGCATATCAACAGGGAAGAGGAACAATAGAACAAGTTATTGCCTTGGAGCAAATTATTGAGAAGTCAATACAGTTCAATAGTCCTGTGCATATTGCATTCATTGACTTAAAAAACGCCTCCGATAGCATAAAACTGGAAAAACTGTGAAACAACCTTGAAACAACAAATCTAAATACTGACGTCGTAATCACCAGGCCAGTTAAAATTCTGAAAGGAGTCAAGCAAGGGAACATTCTTTCAGCGTTGCTGTTCTGTGTTGTGATAGCCACAGTAATATGGAAAGTTGAGTCAGAGTGTATTTCAGGATTCACCATCGGTGACAAACTAATCTCAAATCTCTCTTATGCAGACGCCATTGCCCTTACAACTAACTCTCGGGAAGAACTTCAAAATGTTTTCACTGCTTAGTAAAATACTCAGCTGAAGCTGGACTTTTTATCAATATTTCAAAAACAAAATGTATGACAAGCAGTCCACACAGCAATCTTGATCCTAGAATAGAAGGCAGTACCATCGAACAAGTACACAATTTTGCATATCTTGGACATAAACTCTCTTCCACTAATGATGGATTAACATCTGTTAAACACAGAATAAATCTAGGATGAGAGGATGCCTTTCAGAAAAACAAACTGTTATTGACTTCAAAAAGAGTACAATATCAAATCAAAGCCAGCATAAAAAATTTACATACTCCCAATTGTACTTTATTGTCTTAAATGCATTAACTGGGCAACTTTCTTGTTGCTGAAAATAGAAATATTTCAAAATCATACGAGATTCATGACTGGCAGCAGACTCACCGATCACATCCCAATTAAAAAACTCCTCAAGATCACAACAATGACACCAATTACTCCAGTAATCAAAAGCAAGGTACTAAAACTCTTTGGGCACATCAAAAGGTCTGAAACGGGATTATCTAAGATATGTCTAGAAGGGATGGTAGACGGAAAGAGAAAACGAGGACGGCCGTGCAAACGCTGGCGTGACGTTTACGTTTGGTCACAATTAGCTTTAGACCAAGTTAATGTTATAAGAAAAGACATAAATCAATGGAAGATACATCCACATGTTAGTGCGCAATCTAGTTTAACTGGAGACAGCGTCACATGATGATTTTTAAGTTCATTTTTTCGCTTGAAAACAGACCATTTCTAAACCTTGTCCCTTCAATGCCTTGGCGGGACACCTCTTTCTCTTACTCTAAAGCATTACCTCCAGGTAAAAATAAAGATTATTCAGCGATAGTACTATATGGCCAAACTTTTCAAAACCTTACTTGTGATTATGCGCATTACCAGGGAAAAATATGGTACTGACACTTAGGTCTTCTTGTCTCAGCCAGGAAGTTTGTGTTTGTTATGGACCTTATTATATGGTTTAGAAAATACTCAAATTTGCCACTCAAAGATGAAGTCTAATTTACATAATAATGCTATAAAGAATGACAGTTAGGGAACATGAGTTACAGATCTGCAGTTCATACTGAGAGTAACTATTCAAAAGCTCAACTTCTTTCTAAAGTTATCTATGCCAAAAATATTGTCACGACAAGCAACAACGCTATTCTTTGTTCAGAATATATCAAAACTCTTATACTCGCCCACCACAACTACAGCCTATTTGCAATTTCATTTACGAAGTTTACTACCTCAATGTTCGGAAAATATGTGACCAAAAGATTTATCTTTTTTGTGCACTTAAAGACCTGGAATAATCTGCTATTGGAAACTAAAGGTAACCATTGTTGGGATCACATAAAAAAGTACACCTATTAAACCTAAAGGAAACGAAAAATAACGATCTTTACTAATATTAGTCTATAGGATTTTCAGTTTTACAATTCCTTATTCAATTATAGTATTTAATCAGCTATAATAATTATTTAATCAAAATTCACATTTTTAGTTCGTTATTACAATCAACAATATATAAACAAGTTCAGTTTTCTCAATATTCTATAACACTTTGTTACAACCGTTTACGTCACTTATTTGGTTTTAGTCACCCTTTACTCACCACAGGAGATATACCAGCTTTGTTTCAATAAATTTGAGGGTACTTTGAGGATTTTAAAAGAATTCTTGGAAGATTTTGTGGCCATATTGAGTAATTTTTGAGGTTGAAATTTATTTAATACAGTTTCATGTACTGTTCTGGTTTCAGGTCCTCATTGTCTGCTTTCCATACTTCATAAAAGAACTTAACTTTGATAGGCTGATGCATTGAATTGAATCAAGATCTTCTCCCTACCAAACCAATAAACATTAAACCATCATCCTCTTACCTTTTATGAAATAATTAGTCGAGATTATTAAGAGATAAAAATAAAAAACGACTGCAATTGAGGCTTTCTAAAAAAAATTGAGGTTTGTAAAAATGTCATTTTAGGGTTTCCAGAAAAGTTTGGGGTTTTATGACGCTTTTGTGTTTTAGAATGGAATTTGAGAAGGATTTTCAGAGTTCGTTTGCTCCGTGTACCTTATTGTCTTTTAAGATTTTTGTTAATGTCTTAAGTGCGCAGTTACTCTTGGGTATAAAATCCTGGTATGGTTTGAACAACTGGGAGGAAGTTAGGTGGAAAGGTTTAACTTTTATTGAAGCAACTTATACAACTACAATTGCAACTACTAATTGTTTCGATATGGGAAATCTTAAAGTTTAGTTGGTCATTCTTCAATAAATTGTTAGTCTAAATAAAATTGGGTTTCTTCAGTGCTGTCCAGAATGATTTGTGAATTATATAGGCGAAAGGATTGAAGTCTTCTTTGTGCAACATTCCCCACACCAGTCTGTTGTTTCGGTTTTCACAGAAGGGCTATTGCCAAGAAAACTCTTTATGTTCAGGGTAGGAGTATGATCTTGGAATAATTCCAGGGGGTTAACTATTTTTCAAGAAGTCCCTCCTTATAAGCCAGATACACCCACTAAGACCTTAGGAACTACAGGAGGGATGATATAAGTCTGAGAGATTAAGTACACGACCATGCAGAAATGTCGCTGCTGACAAGAAATAAAATGCTAGTGGATTCCCGACTTTGACAAAAATTAATGACCAGGTCTGCTCCGTTTACTCCATAATCAAGGGCTCTTAATACTTAAACATCAATATTCATCGTTAAAGATGGCAAATGTAGACATAATGTATACATACAACTATCTAAACACTCTTGAATAAAGAACTGCAAAGAAAACAAAAACATGATATCAATGGCTTTTATTAAAGATGAATCCCACTTAGTAAACTTTATGAAAAACGCAAAGTTTGATGTTTGTAAATACAGTTGCTGCTGCGGAATTCAAACAAAGAAAATTACATTCTAATCGACCTTTTCCTTCAATACTTTCGGTATTAAATCCTAAGATAAAACCACAGACGTTGATTGACACATAAGTATTCAGATTTGAACTCTTTTCTCTATTGCAAATTCCACGGCAGCAACTTGATCACACCAAAAGAATACAATCTGGGTTTCCTTCTCTCTTGCGTAAACCTTAATAACTTAAAATGCTAAAATAATAGTTTCTCTAGTTTTGTCCACTTAAGCGGGTTTCAGAAAACTACCCCGTGCACTGGGTCCAAAATATTTGTAATTTGAACCATGTATGATATGGTCTTGGTCTTTCGTCTTCCACTACAACCTCGTCGGGGCGATAAACCAAAATAACTTTGTCATAGGAAGTCTTGAGCTGCCGGTTTTAGCGGTTGGGTTCGAATTCGTATTTGTTCTGTACATTACCAAGTCCAGTTTGTAGACTATAACTATTTTTAGTCCAACATTTATGCAAAATGATTAGTGTAATCAGTAAAACCACAAGAACACATTTCTTTTGACTGTGGCTCCCAAAGCAGGACGGGTTTATCAAAAAAAAGAGGTTTGGTACATCATTCTGTGGTATATTGTGCAGTGCTATCATTTAAAAGTATTGCGGAATGCAAGGCCTTCTGAAGAATAAAGAAAATATATTTTTATCATTTAAAATGTACTTCCCTTAGAAATATACGTATTATCTAGACTCATTGGAAAGAAAAGGTACCGTATAAAGCGCAAAATGAAAATTCACAGTTTCATGCTATAAAAATTCCGTCCCATTGAAATCCATGGGAAACAAGCACACTTTTATAGCAACCAACAATTTTTTATAATGTGAAACAATATTCCTGAAATCCAGTTTGTTTGGATGAAAAATGTTGGTAAAGTGTGCAATAAATTTTCCTTTCAGTTGATCTATATGCTCTGACGAACACTCCAGGTGTCACATGAAATAATGGATATAATTCTAAACCCAGAACCTCCAAATCCACTTTCTCACTGAGAAAATCTACAAAAGAAACTGCTGATATCCAACTGAGAAACGCTATTTCAAACAAATAAATATTATATTTGTGAAAGTTCCAACTTAGCAACTTGTCGATTCGATAGCTGGGGAGGGAGAATGGAGAACCCAATATGCAGTTTAATTTGTTAACAACTTCAGGTTGTTATAAACCACTTATATATATATATATATATATATATATATATATATATATATATATATATAATAATATATATAATACTGAATGTACAGAACATGTTACCTCCTCCGCAAGAAAAAAATGACGTCAAGTTTGTTACTTCGTGTATGTAAGTATCTTTAAAGAAAACGTGTGTATTTAGATAACTTTAACGGAATAAAACTGTGTGGTGGTCAGAACGAATACGTGATTGTGTGAAGCACGCAATCCTAAAATACTCTCTTGCTGCGGTAAGGTTACAACATACTGTGTGCCAGATTTCGATTTTATTTCCCCTTGAACGTAAACAAAAATCCGCCGATCACAATCCGAAATTGCAAAAAAGTCATGATTTCTCCCTGCTACAGTGTACTTGTGCTCTGTTTTGGATGCTTGGATGTAACCTAATGCGTTAAATGAGGCAACATGAGCCCATGAAATTGTTTTTCCATGAGGTAGAACATTTGGTTGCCAAAGAATCCCATCAACGTCATGTCTCAAACATACCGGCATACTATTTGAATCACTGCCATTGGAATTGAAAAGCCACTGCCCGCCTGTCAGATTTATCTAAGCAAACGGGGAGAAAAAAATTGAAAATCAAATTAGTGTACGTTTACCTAAATAAATACGAGGCAGACACAGTATTCCAATATATTCATTTGCTTAGTAAATAAATAAACTCCTATCATACAACAGCAGCCAACTTGCCAACTTAGCACCTGACCAAGGTGAGAAATCTCTGATGAATCTTCAAAAAACAATACCACTGAGACAAATTTCTTCAACAAGGTGTAATATTAACATGGATGTTTATCTAATTTAATTTTCTTTATTCAAAGTTTCAGAAATAAAATGTTAACGACTTCGTACTTATTAAATAAGCAAAATAAACTCCATATCTCACATATACAATATGTATATTTATAGCATACAAATATTCTTAGTTTTATTAACTTCTGTAATTATACGTGTGCATATATCGTACTGTATCTATACATATCCATCATAGCAACAGCAGACGCTTACAAATCAAAGTTATGGAGATTAACGAGAGGGGTGCAAAGAAGTTGAATGCTCTGCATCGCTGATGATTAAAAAAAATTTTAATAAACATCTTTTAATATAGGGAATCCGCCAACGATCAGGCAAGGTATAATAACTGTCCGTTACAGGTCATTTTTTTGTTACTATCGGCATTGCATAACTATTTAGAAAAACCATTAATGTTTTTCTCCAAGTAACAAGTTCTTACTCTTACTGTAAAAAGCCACTAGCTTGTTTAGCAAGTCCATTCATACCTTGTTTGGTTTCTACTTTATTATGAATCAGTAGAAAAACACTATTATTGATTATCGCCTTAATGTAAAAACTTTCTTACTGTAACGTAATTGTCAAGTTCTTGTTATAAGACCATCGAATTTCAAACATTAAAATCATTTCATTTTGAAAATCCAAAATGCCCAACTTTTAATACACAAAATGATACTGAAGGAAGGCAAATATAGACAAAAGAACTTAGCAATGGGATGGTTAGATTGTCGCGAACAGAATGGCCCCAAATAGCTGGATGTCCCATAAACTTAGATATCAAAGTAATGGTGGAAAACTTTTCGGAAAGCAAGAACTTAGAAAAGAAAACATCAAACGGGGAATAATTCAGTGGGGTGCCCTATCACCACTAAAATTTGTGATTGTTCTCATATCTATGATCGGTGTGTTGAAGAATGTGAAAGCAGGATATAGTTTTGCCTACGCAAGTAAAGGATAAACCACTTACTGTTGGGTTTTTTTATCATCAGAAACTCTATGCAAAAAGTGAAAAGTGCCAAATCTCTCATTCAAACAGTAACAAAATTCAAGAAGATAAGAAGCGGGGTTGGGATAGTTAGACGTTCCATATTAATAACGAACAGGGAGAAAAAAATCTAAGTAGTTGGCATAAAACGACTAGATGAATAAAAGATAAGAAGCTTTAAAGAAGATGCTTCAGGCAGGTAACTTAAACAGATCAAAAATAAAAGATAGGATAATGACGGAATGCTATAGAAGACCAAGGAAAGTCTTTGAGGCGTAGATGAATGGCCATAATTTAAATACAGCGATCAGCACCAGGGCGGCAACTTCTGTCAGATATTCAGCCACCTTCCTGATCTGGAATAAGGGTAAATTTCTAGATATTCATAGATCAACACAAAATTCACAGAGCTTTGCACCTGAAGTGGATATGTGGACAAAACTAATCTGGCAAAGAAAGAAAGTGGAAGAGCTCTCATCATTATCGAAGAGGCCATTAGAACAAAGATACTTGACTACAAAACCACATCTTAGCAACTGAAGGAAAACAAATCACTGGAGCAAGGTAACCTTAACATGTATCAGAAACGACAAAGGCATACAAAAGTAAAAGAGCAAAGGATAGTAGGCAAAACTGTTCCGACAAACCATTGCATGGAAAATTACGATGGGAAACAGAACTTATTACCAGTGAGACGTGGGGAAGGCATAATAAGGGTTAAATCTAAAGAGAAACGTAAAGACTCATCATACCTGAGAGAAGAGAAAGCAATTAGGACGTTAGGTCAAATCATGAAGATTAGGGCTAAACAAGGATGCACAAAACAGAGGTAGAAAGCCTATGTCAGATGGGTGAGCAAGGTGATGATGCCTCAAGATTTCTGGATGCAATACCATAGGTCATTCGTAGACATAGGGTCGTATGCCTTTTCCAGATCTCTACAAAGGCAGTGTAGCTGTTCCTGTTCTTCTCTGTACTTTTTCATGACAATTCGTAATATGAAAATTGCGTCTGTCGTGCTCTTTCCTGGAGCTTTATGGTGCACTATATTAGCTTGATTCTCCCGTAATTACCATAGTCTTCTGCATCTCTTTTTTTTTAATATGCGGATCAACGTGCTTCTCATTCACATGTATATTTTTGATTACCAATTTTGAACACGTCCTCCCCCCCCCCCCCTCTATTGTCTCTGGCCTCTGGTATAGATCTCTGAACGCTTATTTTGCTCGTGCTACTTCTTGCTTGACCTTTTCGTCTTTTCTCATACCTTTTTCTATCATTCTCACCTTGCTGATTGGTAAAAATTTTCTTCGTTTTCTTCTTCTTTCGGATATTTTCCTGGACAGTGTTATTCCACTACAGTGCCTGTCTTTCTTTTACCACCATCGTGCAGCTCTTAGGGCCTCCCTTTCTGTTTCCTCTATGGTTTATGTAACATCTTCCCGGTGTTCTAGCACATGTGTTTTGTCTTAATACTTACTGAAATTTACCGTTGAAGTTCCTTTTGCATCTTTCGTCTCCATGCTTCCACTACTTTACTTCGGATCCTGATTTTTTCTCCTCCTTTCCTTGACTGTGATGTTCACCCTGCCACTTCATAACTCTATGTGGTACTACTACAAATTCGTTTCCAAGGGCATCACAACCAATGCCATCTTTCAAATATTTTTTGCTGCAAACTAGGATGTTGATCAGTGTGCTTCTTCCTTCACTCCTTGGTCTTCTCTTCTCGTGAAATAGGTATTCATTACTAACATATCTACTCTTTTGGCAAAATCGATTAGCTCCTGGCTCTTTCATTTCTTGCTCCGTGTTGAAGGTTGTCCACCACTTTCTCGTCATCTCTATACCCTTCACCAATAATGACTAATTTTTGTCCTGAAACGGACGCGGATTTACTAACTGCGAAGAATGTGTTACTGGTGACGAAAACAACCTAAAAGGGTATTTAAGAAAGGTGACTGAAAACTCACGCATAGGTCACAAGAAATATATACTTGAAACTGTAAAAACGCTGTTGACAATTTCAAATTTACAATAAAAGTAAGCAAAGAGAGGATAAAGACTTTGGAGGGAAAATGTATGTATTGAAGAGCTGTGCCAGAAACAATTGACACGAGGAAACGTGGTTTATGTTAATTAGGTCAGACTTAGGGTTGAAGCAGGAGTCAACTTTGCTAGTTATTATATAGGCAGTAAGGCTTTTGGTAACCATTGCTAAAAGAAAAATGGCCTTCGTCAGACATGTATTTAGGAAAGATGACATCTGTAAAGATTTGCTTATTGGGTCCGTTTATGGTAATAGGGGTAGAGGAAGACCAAAGACAAGGTTCAGCGACAATGTATGCGAATATGGTGGTGGACGAAGTTTACTCATCTACACCACTGGGCACAGGACAGAAATGCATGGAGAGCCACGGCTGTTCAGCTCAATGAACTATCCGTTTAAAGAAGAAGAAGGAAGATTCACCACTGTATAGATTGTGTGATATAGAAAATGAAACTGCACACTCATATGTAAATGTAGTAAAGAGACTACAAGAGAATACAAGAGATACCCTGACAATGTTATAAAAATAGTGCACTCGAAGCTGTGTGAGAAACACGAGTTAAAGAGAAAGGAAAAGTGGTCCACCGGAAGGGTAAGTGGAAAATGAAAATACTAAATTGCTCTGGGATATGAATGGGATATGCGATTTTGTTACAGAGGCAAGAAAATCTAGCGTTATTCATGTGGAGAAAGTGGAGAGAGCTTGCAGCATAACTGACATTGGTATATCTCGAGATAAAAATATCCGAGCAAGATAAAAGGAAAAAAGGTAGTGTTATTTCAAGATATAAAAAAAAGGAAATAAAACAACAATATGATTTAAGAAATGTCAAAGTGATACCAGTTGTAACACGGGCTCTAGAAAGAAGGAAGTGAGATATAAATTCATAGTAAGAAAAGTTGAGCATAGTGACCACGATGGCATATCTGAAAAAACTACTTTATATGTCACAGCAAGAATATAAAGGAAGGTACCAGAGTAGTTCTTGGGATTGGCAGTTTAAAGAGCCCTTGGGAATTTGTTGTTGATTGCTTCTTTGAAGTATTTAATGGCATAAGACCTGCCTGTATAAAAATAAGGCCAACAGCAACACCAACAGCAACTAGAGCAACAATAATACTTATTTAGTTGATAAAGAAATGCACTAGGGTATTTGTACTTCAAATAAGAGCGTTATTGCATGACAGGCTACTATAGGCATAGTAATAACAACAATAATAATAACAACAATAATAATAAACAATAGAAAGAAGAAAAAAAAGAAGAAGAACAAAAGTAAAAGATAATGAAGAATACAAAGCAAAATTATTACAATACCTTATGGAATTACAATCTCATCTTCAACGAAATACTCATGAATACAAAATAAGACACAAAATACTCACCATTGTGAGCCTTATGTCTACATGTCCCTGGTTATATGCATACCAAGGGGCAAGTAAAATTTCACTACGACTTATAATAGAAATCATAAGGGATTTTCAGGAGCAGTAAAATTATTGTAATTGCACATATTTGTTAATGCACTGATTTTTTTTTCCTTACCAAAAAGAGTCGAATAAAAAAATATGAAATATTTAAATGCAAGTCAAATATAATATACACATAAAATACTATAATATTAATACAGCGCAGTAGCTATCAATGAGCTCAGGCGACCTATGAAGTTGCTGGTCTCCTGGTGTACAGGTCAGTTTTAGACTCAAAAATTGGTGCGCATTCCAACAGAGGAGTAGTAGTCTGCACTGCGTTAACACTAACTTGGCTTGCATACCCGGGGTAATGAATTTTAGTAAAGGCTTTTCTCCACTACCTGCTGCAGTTGGGTACAACCAAGCCTGACCTTTATTTGTATATTTTGTCACAAGAGCACAACCATCTGTGGTGTACAAGTACCTTTATGCTAGAGGTCTTATTTGGCGCTTAAAATTCTCTTTGAAGGGAAGCTTTGGTTCTCAGGACGATTTAGTCTATGTCGCCAGTCCCCCCCCCCCTCCACACACAAAAGGTCTTTGGAATGCGAACAGCCTGCATCTGGGAGGGTAAGACTCAAATAGTACAGGTTTCTTAGCTTCCATAGGGTGTACATTGAGGTGACCCTTGTCCCCTCGAGCTGTGGACCGTCATATATAAATATAACCAACAAAGAAATAAAAAATTTAAAAAAACCAGCAAGAAATAAAGTATACAATATTTTTACGCCTTCTGAGGCAATTAAAAAGTAAATACAGTAAGTGCAATATTTAGCAAGGGTTCTTGTTAATCACCTCGTTAATTTGTGATCCTTTATTAACATCGATGCAGAAAACCTTGAGATCATCCTCCAAGTTCTCGTCGCACTCTTCCAGCTGTTGCATATTAAAGGTCGGTTCACGAGGGTGCCTGCCATCAGAAATCTAATTAAAAGTAAGTTATAAAGAGCAATTAATTTATATACATTTTAAACTTGTTAACGCAATTATTTTGACAATTCAGGTTTTTTGTGTCCAAAACTGAGCTCTGCATATTTTCACTTTCACACCGATATGGTATAGGATTGTGGTAGTTACAAGTCTCCAAATTTATCCATTAGTAAAACACAAAAAATTTAAAACACTTGATGTCTTTCCACGGGAAAATACAAAAGCACATCTCTATGAAAAACGTCCCATGACTGTATTAGTAATACCGCTGTAGTTGCCTTGATTTTCATTAAGCTCTCCCGTCTGATAAGTCGTCATATGGTTAGAAGATTTTTAAACGGTGCCACCTTTTACCTTGCCTTCACTTCGATCGACTTTGGAGTATACCTAGGTCATATAAAATCTACGGAACTATTGGTCATTGTTTCCCTGTTGACCAACTAACCTCTTACACGTAAAAAGTAAAGAAATTTTGTAGTTTTCAGCCTGTATGTTGGACAGAATTCAAGTTATCAAAATCATCGGCCTTAAATGAACCTAGAACCCCCCTTTGGCTTTATCCTCAGACAGCTCCCTTTTCATACTTTTCTAATGACGTGTTCTAATGACACATTGCTATGCAGGAAGACGATACCGTGATTATTTACACCATGGTGACCAGCACGAGATTGAAAATGCATTCACTAAGACACAAAAGCCATAGGTAAATATTGTGCTGAAAACGAAAGGATTATTAATGCTCAATGAGATAAAACTGAAACCAATATTTTTGGCTTTGCGAAAACGCTTTTGAAAATTGGAAAGCAGCTCTGGGTAGAGACAAATGGTAAAGTTTTAGTCACTGACAACGATAAGAAACCCTAATCAATTAAGTACACTTAAGTATAAATACATGGGTTAAAACCACTTGTTATCTTTCACTTGCATTAGTGTGCGAATAACTTACTCTATATTAATGAGAGTCAAAGCCACTTTCAAAAAGACCTTGGGAAAAAATGAGGGAAACTTACTGGAGATGGGTGGGTGTAAAATTGCTGGTCTAGAAGCGTACATAGAAAACAAGTCCCTTTAGAAAGAAAGGTTCAAAATCTACAGTACACGTGTTTGAAGTCACGTGGTAAAAAGGACAATAAGATGAGATTCCTTAACTGGGAAGGGAGGTTAGAATGACATCTTTAATGTTTTCTTACAGATTATACAGGTGCACTAAAAATGAATTTTCAACAATAAAGTAATATATCTTTTTACAAAACGCGAATGAAATGTGCTGTAAACTGCTCCTCTTAACTTACTATTTCTTCTGAGGTGTAATGCTGCAGTCGTTGTTGAAGCTTATTTACTTTGCCTTCATCCTCTTCTTCAAGATTGTGCTGTCCTCTGGTGTCACCCAAAACAACAGATGACCATACTTCTCCTGAAGCTTTCTTAACCAGGATTACCTCAAGTCTGGTAAGAAACAAAAAAGGATTATAAAACAAGGATGATTTTAGAACACCTTTTAAAGCCACACTACCTGTGGCAAAAGATAACAGGTTAAGGGGTGTGATAAAGATATAAAGACTACAGTAGGGTCTGTAAGAAGAAATTTTACAAAGTGGAGTTGTTGATATGTTGGATTGCATAAATTTAATTAATTCAATTTAGTGGCAAAGGTTATGTTAAATTTCACCCAATATCATACCCAGCAGATAAAAATTGTGAGTAAACAGAGGGCTACAGAACAAAGTAATTAACAGCATTGTTACAGCACTCAAGTAGTGTGGACAACTTGTCATGTTCTCAAGGGCAGAATCGTTTAAAAACACTTTTAAAGTTGTGCCTATATATATATATATATGATATTAATAGTTGTCCTTGTAACTTTGCTATTAATACTCTATCAGATATGGACCAGTATCCTACAGCTATATGCAACAGATTTTCTCATGATTCCTACTTTTTGTGCACATATTAGCAATTGGAACTCTATCAGCCATCTGTCAGGGCTAAGTCATACTTATATCACGCGAATATAAACTGATGATTACAATGAGCACTTTAAACAAGGAAAACAATTCCTTGTTTGCAGCATACTTTAAAAGTTTCATGGAATCCTAAACTGGTAGCAAAGTTTAATAAAACAATGAGAAATTGTAAAGAACTCCAATCAAGCCAGCCAAAACATGATAACCTTAGTATGACCTGATGTAGTAGGTTTTTCACCCAATGCTACAATATAAAACATGTTGGTTTCTGCACTATCATCATTGTGTGTGTAGTATAATGATGTTCATTTTTCAGTCCCATGTATGCATTAAAAACAAAAATTATGGATGGTTTACTGTAATTATCAAAATAACAGTAAAAGCAACTTTTTGTAATATTCTGAAATAATTTACTATCAAAATTTTGAAGATTTAAACTTGGATTAAAGTTGCTAATAATTTCAAACACTGCTAGTATTGGGATAAACTGTGAGATCAAATATGTTGATGGACTGGAAAATAGAAACAGTCATAGAAATGGAAGGGTTTAAATAAATGAAGCAATTATATTATTCTAAACCAGAGATTTAAGCAGTCACTCAAATACTTAACAAAAAACATAGAACAGGGCAGTAAACATACTAAAAGTCTCAAGTATTGGAAATTGCAATGAAATGAAATGGCAAAGGACTAATCAGATGTATCCCTCTGGAAACCAAAATTCCTTTTCAAGAATTTCTAAATATCAGCTCTCATTGGTAACATGGCCATCTCTTCAAAATACAATGTATCTTATGCTCCAGAGATGATAAAACCCATTTCACAGTGAAAATAAAAATAAAAATTTGTTGGGCACAAATAATATCTGGTTAGAATGACTGGCAACAATGGAAATTTTGTGAGTGGTGAATATGGGTCAGGTCATGTTCAATAGGTCAGGTTCAATAGGACAGGTGTAAAATAGGCAGTGAGATGAGGTGGGGTAAAATGTGGAGAGGTCAAGTAAATTACTATGTGGATTAAATGGGATGTGGACTGGAAAGATGGGTAAAGCAACAACATACATAAGTGCATAACCTAAAGAAATGAAATGAGTGTTTAAGTAAGGCTAAACTCTTTAATTTTTAACTGTATAAACACTTTTAATTAGGGTATTAAAAGTTACCAAGAAATGAATGAAGCCATCTCTAATAAAGTAGATGACCTGGTGTATCATGTCAGAGGCAAGAAAATGTGACAGTTTTCCTGACACTGGCCATAAATGTTGCTGATGTGAATTTCATAATGTACAAAAAAAATTACAGGCAATGTTGGGCTTAAAGTCAGCAAATTAAGGAGAACAAAAACTTTTTAAAAAATTCAAATAATTGTACCATTATTATTTTACAATGATATGAGTACCTCAAATAAAAACAAATTTATTGGCAACATTAAGAAGACCTGTAAAAAGTCCAGAACTTACTCATTATTTCCAAATATCCATCTTGAAGCATCAGAAATTACCTCATTTGCTAATTTTCCTTTCAACAATGTGTTTCCATGCAGGTAAAGATCTATAGCTGATTGTGTTAAATGACAATATACATCAGACTTCTCTACTGGTTCATGTAACTTAAATTTGACAGATACTAAGTCTGAACTCTGACTCCAATAATAAACTGGCTTGCTTTGACCATTCCCTACAGAACTCTCTGCTTCATCACCTTAAACAAAATATTAAAATGACAACTTAAGTCATGCCATAACAAATTAGTGCATAGTGTGACAGATATTACACTAAGCAATGATCCATCATTGGCAAGTAAAGGTAAGACATGTGACTCTTTGGTTGTAACACATTCATGTAACTTTGATCTGATACAACAAACTGTGGGTATGTGCAAGTGTAACAGCCATAGATAAACATGCATTTATTAACTAAAGATTTTTACCTTTAAATTTCTTACAAGTTCATTGATAATGTTTTCCCCATGATTTTGCTGTCCAAATGCTATCCAATTTTTTGTTACACATGCTTTTTTATACTTAATCAAGTCAGTCATGTTATTTCTGGTATGCACATCAGGAAACTTTTGGTGATGTTCAGCAAGTTCTCTTTTACTCTCAATGGGTTCAAGTACTTCTGAACTATCTTGCAACATGCCTTCTTAGGCCTTTCATCTGGGCATATGCCCTTCACCTCTCACCAACATATCACAGTCAGCACATCATAATCTGCTCATTTTTGGACAAGTCCAAATCATGGCAGTCTTCTTGCCAACACATGTACAGTTTGATGCAATACACATCTTTCTGATTCCACAAAACTGCTTACTCTCTTCTGCATTGAGGCACCAGCCATGTTGCAGAGCATCTGCCAGTCACTCCTCTGTAAACATTTCTTTAAATACTGAGTGTGAGGTATATTTCTGCATGCATAAACCATAACAAAGAAAATGAATGCTAAGTAAATAGCAGCTCAGTCACTAAGCAATCACAAAAGCTAATGTCACTTGCAATAGGCTTCAGCCACTCCCAACTACACCAGTACCCAATAATAACCAACAGTGTGGAGCACAAGCAGTCAATGATGTATCAACAGGCAATAATGCTACAAATACTGTACAAGCCTTTATAAACAAATAAAGTAGGCAGCTCATTTTTGTAGTTTTGCAAGGTATTTTTAGTTGAAATTTTGATAGTATACTTTAAACATCATCCTATTCCAAATCTAGTTTTTAATTGACAACATTGTATCTTTAATGTATACACAAATTCCTCCACATTTCCATTACTTCCAAGACTGTTTATCAGCTTTTATCCCTCAATATGAAATAACTGTCATTGTCACTTGTGATTCAGATAAAGTCAGTATATCTTTCACTCCATAATTGTGAAGTTTACACATTCCCACAAAATTATTGAATAAGCTACATACATCAAGGTGTAAAATTTTCATACCAATCTCTTTAAGTATTTTCACTCTCAAAAAGTTATTCAAACATCTTTCTTTGTTGGTAGACAAAATCCAGGTCAACTGGATGTATTGCATTGTTGACAATATCAAGTACAGGTTTTGGATGGCTTAAGTACAACTAAAGAAACCTCAATCACAGATTAGTTATGACCCAGCAACTTTATGCTCATATGAAAATGTATTCCAGGAAAGGATTAATGTGCAAAAATGAATACAAAAAATAACATGTAATGGTAGATGAATCATGACTAACATGAGAATGAAAACTATGCATCCAAAACAAATAGAAAAAAGATAAAAACAATTTAAAAACCAAACTTTATGCAAATATATGTTGTTGTGTACACTGAAATGAAATTTACATTTATACTTCAAAATGTGCTTGTTGGATCAAATGGCTTTTTCTTTCCAAGGCATGATTTCTCTAAAATTTGGGTCTAAAACAAGGAAGCCTATCTGGAAAATATATGTAGCTTTTCCAATCAAATATGCTGAGTCAATATTAAATTTACATATAAGCTTGCTGCAGCTAATGAAAAACAATATTTCAAAATGCCATGATTCTCATAAATCCTGTAGAATTCCAAAGTTGCAAATTACAAAGTTGCAAAGATTTAAGGTGATGGTGTGCACAATATATAATATATAAATGATTTGTCATCATGCAAACTGAAATAGGATCAGCATTAGACAAACCAGAAATTCAACACCTTACCGTTTAATAAAACAAATTCCTGGTTAGAAATAACTATCAGAGCTTCAAGATTTGGTGAGAAGGAAAGATAAAAAGGGCTTTTGAATCCTTTAAATCTTTTGGATGTCCAGAGTTTTTCTGACATACCCTTTGCTTTGTGGTCTAAATTGAGCATAATCCAATCAATGATGATGTGAAAATCAGTCAGATTTTCATCTTTATGAAGACTTAGCAAAAGGCAGTGGGCATACCCATCCTTAATAACTGCTTGATAGATGTAAAATGGGTACCCTAATGATATCATGTGATCTCTTTGGGGTGAAAAATTTTCCTTCTTGTCTTTGTGTATTTCACTAGTCTTGACAAGATACAGATGCCCAGATCCATCACTTATAGCTACATAATCTGGAGACAAATTTGTAAGAGTTGGAGTTACAGTATCTGACATTATTTCCTCTGGCTTGGGAATTGTGAAGATGCAGTTTGAGGATGACTTTCCCTCCTGGAAAAATAACAAAGAAATTGCATGTCATTCAAAATCAGTGATGGCCAAGTTAATGTTACTTATAATAAAATAACCAAATGTAAAACATTACAGTGACAAAGTAATCAGGTAGTAAATAAAATGGGATTGCAGTTTTATAACAATGAATGCAAAAAAAATTGTATGAAAGAGATTTAAAATTTAGTCACAAAAAGCTAAATCATACTAATGAAAGCAACATCTTAGTGAACTGGAAATAAAAAAACAATGAACTCCAGACTGTGCCTGTTAGAACTTTTCTTTGATCCAAATGATTTTCTAAATCAAAAAAAGAATGTTAACTAGCTACTTGTTACATTGTAAAACAATGTGCAAGAATGACTGGTATTATTTTTGCCTATATAAGTTATGGCTTGGTAGTTTGTGTATTTGCACTATAATGATATATTTGATAAAAACAACTTTGGAACTTGACAAAAAAAGCCAATGGTCAAATGATATCCCTCAGCTGCAAAATGATCTGGTTAAGGGTGTACCACCAACAGCCCAGTAGACAGTGCCTTGAAAAATATAGACAGTGGTTTGAACCACATTTGGTACACACACGTTTTTACTTTTCTAAAATTTGTTTCATGATCCAAAATTTTGCTTACGCAAGAGTAGAGTGATCAAAATATGGTTTTCCATCACCTCTTTTGACATAGGCAGAAAAAGACTTAAGGAGACTTACTTTTTCTTTCCTTTAAATTAGGATACTAAGGTTACTATTTTAACAACTCAGCAACTCAAAGTATATGTTAGTTTTATTTCCGAAATTTATTACAGAAATTGGACTGCTAACTGTATGACCAAAATTTTGTACTGAGATGTGATTGTGAATCACAACACTTTCATCAGTACATTGTTCATCATCATCATCATCATCATATTCGGTTTAACGTCTGTTTTACATGCTAGCATGTGTTGGACGATTTCTTGAAATTGACTTCCAAGTTATCCTATCCTTCACCAGGTCTCTGCTGACACCTTTTTCTTTCAGATCCATCCTTATCACTTCCTCCCATGTTTTCTTTGGTCTTCCAAAGAAAACATGGGAGTTCTGAACCACAATTGAAGTTTCAATGCTTAGCAACTTTTTTGGCTCTTATTGTAAATGCATTGAATGTCTCATTTTTCTTGTCAGTGTATGGAATTGATAATGCTTTACAATTAAATTTTCAGTTGGTTTATAAAATTTCTTAATTTTCAATTTGATTGATTCCCATCCAGTCAGTTTATGAGCTTTCTTATCAGATCTAGCAGTTTCCTGATCAGAATACAGTTGAAAAGAATTGAAGAGTCCAAGTAATATCCAACTTGTCATGGAAATATCATTTCTCTCTATGATCATCATAATCTTTTAGAGAAGGTTTGACATCTCCATGCAAAAATTTCTATTGTTCAATGGCTTGTTCCATCACTACTCTTGATGTATCTCAATGAGATGCATCATAACAAAGCTCATACATTTTAACTAACTCCATAAGTGCTTTTAATGTATCAACTGGATACAGATCAGGGTTTAAATACAGTTCAGGCAAAGCAGAAGTAGACATTGTCTTGACTGCAATGTGTGATTAAACACTGTCCATGAAAAATACATTATCCTAATTACCTGTATGATTCGAAATACACCAAATGTAATGCTCACTTTGGTACAATCTCACTAACATATTGTTGTTTAAAATCACCTTGAGTTATTTCATGCTTCTTGGTTCTAAAATGTCAATTGCATATAATCTCAAATATAAACAGAAATTTGTAATTCTTGTCAAATTCAGGTCACACTCTATTTGATGCTGACTTTGGTGTAAACTCCCAGAATTGCATAGAACTATTGCTTGAGGTAGGTGAACTTCATACTAACAAATTCTGTTCATCCACATTTTTTGTGATATTTCTGTATAGCAAATCGTTCAGCATTCAAACCATCAGCATCATGAATATTTTAAGGCATCCTATCATTCTTTTACTCATCACCAAATATATTTCTGATAATTATCTAGTTCTTATTATTCAGACCCTGATCCTAAAGAAACAAAATATATAGCAATAACACACCACTAAGCAGACATCCAAAATTGGTCATGCTTTTCCATTCACACCATTATTGTTAGGTGAATTCACCCAAGCAACATTCCTTTGGTGTAATTATTATCTGTTTTTACACATTTATTGTTTGTTTATATAGAATTATTTTCATTGGTATTCTGCTTGTATCTAATTATAATTGCTTTCATTTCTCACAGCAATAGCTTGGCATCAATTTTATACTTATACGAATTTAAGCACATTAGCTTCTATAAAAGAAGAATCAATGACATAATTTTTTAAAGTTATTTATCAAAATGGCAACTACCAATGATGGTCCAAAAAATATAATGTACATTTGCATGGGGGAGGGTAATTCCTGTGAACAGGTGCAAATAAAGGGGAAGGGGAGGGCCAAAAAATAGCCAATTTCATGCAAATGTAATAAATGGATGGTCCTGTTCTCAACCATAAAGCAACTGTTACCAAATCAATTTTAATCCAATTACAGTAATATACCAATGCTGCATCCAGTTCTCCCACATTAATATGATTAAAACTATCCTACTTTTGCTGCCAAGCAATACTTTCAGTAGCTGTACCATTAATTTCCAAAACTGCATTAATAGTAATCCTACTGACACCTCTACATACCATGCCTTTTAGCTATCACCAAGTTACCTCTAACTAGATCCTCTACTTTTACTTTATAAATTACTTCTTTAATCTTTAGCATTGTCTCTACTTCAACTGGATCTTATTAGTTTAACCCTTTGGCCTGCTGTTTAATATATCTATATGTAACACATAACTATGCAGCTGGGGAGATATCCCACCAATGTTCCAGAGGAAGAGAACAGTTCCCTTTCAGTGAGCTTATCACCCACATGTGGTCTTCTTCTTTCATATGTGTTACATATCCATTTCCATCACCATCTTATGGAATTTCAACACAATGAGGTCGCTGTCCATGAAACCAGCACATTGCAGGAGGTGGTCAACTGTTTATGTCTCATTGTGACATCAACGACAGTAGGGTGAATCTGTTAGTCCTATCTTATGTAGGATTGGTTGAGCCTGTAAAGCAGGATGCTTTGCAGGCTCAACCGATTTGCTTGTTGCTTCTGGAAGGAATCTTTGTGTTGCTTCTGGAAGTAATCTCTGGAATCTGGAGCACTTCTCATAAGTAGTTCTCCTTCATTCCTCTAACCATTCTCCAGTTAAAGAGTCATCTAGCTTTTGCAGTAGGTCATGGGCCTTGATCCTAAAAGGAGTCCATGACTTGAGGTGGTTAGATACTCTGGTCTCATTGATGGTTTCATTAAGCAGATGGTCTTCAAAGTCAACTGCTTTCTTTGCAACATTGATTGTGATCTTTTCCCAGAGGGCTGATGGATCTATTCCCACAAGCCATGGTAGCATGCAGTTTGGTGTTTAACAGACACAGCCAGTGACTAGCCTCAGGCAAGAAGTCAACACACTGTCATTGTGTTTCATGTGGGTGCTCTGGATCCAGAGCTAGCAGCAATATTTAGGAGGTGCAAATACCAAGGCTGTGGCTGTGGTCCATAGAGTCATCTGGTTGGTAGGTATTGAAGAACTTTTGCTGTCAGTCAAGGCACTCCACACTCATGTTTTTCAAGATTTGGGGATTGATGTTATCCAAACTACAAGATTTTCTCAGTCTTAATTTTGTTATTCCTGATCTCATCTCATCATCCTTAAAGGGTTGGGTCAGTCAAATGTTGACAAAGGGAGTTCTTTTGGGTGTAGTTGTTTCAAGGCCAATCTTCTGTGATGGTTGTCTGTCTGCTTGGTTGTATTTGCTGTTGCTAACTAGTTTTGAAGCAATAGCATTGGAGCTAACTGGACATGGTTTCTTTGGTTTGCTTTCTCCTCGCAGATGTGTGACTGTGGACTATGCTTTTCTGCTTGTGTGGGTGAAGTCTGTTTCTTTGATAGTCTCTTCCCACTGTTTTCTTTTATCTCTCCAAACGTGTTTCCAGCTCCATAGCTGATTGCAAGATAGTTTCTCTGTCATCAGTCTGTTTGATGATATGGAGAAGGCTGTGCTGTCCCAGCACAGGGATTATTTCTTCCAAATTCCATGTGGTATGGTCTCTTTAGCTGCATCAATTAATCCCTTGGTTAAGATGGTGTACATGGAGTAGATGTTGACAGCAGTTGGTTCTTCCAGTTCCCTAGCAACTTTGGCACTAAGTTCAGTGAATTTGGGCCAGTCAGCTTTCCTAAAATTCCATCAGGATTTTGTGTAGATCTTCATGTATGTCTTGATGTGATCTTCAATTGTTATCAAAGATGGTCTGTGTTGCAATTTGTGGAAGTTTCATATGGTTTTTCTGGTGACTTGCTGTCTCATTGTCAATATTTTCCAGGTCTGATTACTTTCCACACCCCACCTTCCAGAAAGGAAAGACCTAGGTTCCTTTAGATCAAACGCTGGTGCAAGGTCATTCAGCAAATCCCAATGAACAAGTTCAATACAGTCTCAAATTACATGAGCTGTACCCCAAATCAGTGTGATGTGAATTCAAATTGCCTGTGGAGATGTTAGTGATGGGAGTTCCATAGAGCTAAGCATCCTATTTGGGGGACTTGTACATGTTGACAAATGTAAACCCTTCAATGACAATTTGTACCCATTATAGTGCATGGTTAATAGGAGATTTAGTAGAGTTCTCTGTTTAGATGTCAGAGCAGCAGAAGGTAGCAAGTCCATGGATTTTGCTTACCATGTAGCCTACAAGGGTATAGCCTCTGAGCTTCTTGTGATTGTCACAATGTGTCTCCTGTAGCATGACAACCAGGGGCTTGTGGGGTTCTGTGAGTTGCTCCAGTACAGGTGATTTGAAGTTGGTGTTGGGTTTGATATATTCAGTTGCAAAATGCTGAACAGAGCCATGTCTCCTTGATAGGACCTATGTTGCACCATAATGGTATAGATGCTTTCACAATTTGACATAGTTAAGTCGACTGGAGCAATCACCACGAGCAGGTATGTCTTGTCCCACCCACATGTGGTATTTTACTACTTCTGTGAAATATCAGCTTGTCACCAACACTTAAAAATTGTTAACCCAGCACTATGTGAATTCCCTCTCAGTTGAGTCTGGTGACTTGGTTATCAGTCCAAACCTAGTTAGGTGACTAATTGCCTCTCCAACTGAAACCTTAGTTTCATCAACTAGAATATCATTTAATATAAAAACTAGTTCCCTCCTTAATGCATTTATCCATACCTCAAAACCTTCAGCATTATTCGTTGAGCAGAGTTTAGGCCATATTCCAAGCGTGCAAAACAAAATGTGCATCGTTTATAATTAAGGACTTAATTCTGTCACACATCTTTATCAACCCTTAACTGAAAATAAGCTGACTTTAAGTCAACAACTTCAATATTTTTACTAGTTTTATGCCATGCACGCAAGGTATCATTAAATAAACTGACGACATCATCTCCTGTGTAACAATTTACATTGCTATTTAGTTTTTTAATTGGGTGATCATTTTTCCAGAACTAAATACAAACATGTCATTTAAATTAGGAACCCATCCCCACAGACATCACAAGTAACACCTTGGTACACATGTGATGTAGCGGAGCATTCCAAACACATATATTGTGTATATATACTAAGGTAAACACACAACGGAAAAGATTCCTGAAAAACATTATTGCAATGGGTCAACGTTATTCCTCTCACGCACGTGTGGACCACTCTCTTAACCCTGGATTGTCACTATCGTGTGAAGTCAGTTTTCTGAGATACAGCTATGGACGTGTAAAAGATACGAATTTCATACAATACTTACTCCATGTGTAACCTGCTGAATGTTGAAATGATCATCAATGTAATAAAATGAGGATGAGTCCAAATTACAATCAGAAGCAGGCCTGACCGTAAGATGATTTATCGCAGTTTCCTCGTGAATGCGTAAATAAAAATAGTTCTTTTCATCTGGATTAACTTGCGCAACAGGGAATGGAAGTGAAAAGGAGTTTACTTGAAGTGACGTTGCTCCAAGTTTGTAACCTTCAAATGAAGGATTAATCAAGGTCTTGTCAACTATGAGATCCATTGCTGAAGGTGAAATTTTCAGTGGTGGATAAAACAGTCTGGCGGAATCCAGATGTCGTAAAATGCATCTGTCTCCTCTAGTCAGATAGTAATTATCATAAATTATGACCTTCTTTGGGTGGTGGACGTAAAAATGTAGCTCAGACAACAAGAACATGAGCGCTTTGGGTGAGTTTTATTTTGTATCCTGCCAGTGGTCAATGATCTCTTTGAAATAGGTCAATAGACAGCTGCCTACAACTAGTACCCTAAGGTAGCAATTTAAACTTTTTTCTCCGATTATAGGTCAAGTTCCTTTCGGTAACCCGCTACTCCAAGTAATACTTCTGTAAGAACTACTCTTTCACATTTATTTCTTGTCGGTTATTCGATTTCTGTAACCTTTACTGACGACTAAAATGATAATGATAATGATGATGATGATGACTATTATTATTATTATTATTATTATTATTATTATTATTATTATTATTATTATTATCTTCAATTTGCAACTAATGCACTGGCTGATCTTAAGCCGTTCTGTGTGCGAGAGAGCCGGTTACAACCAGTAACCAAAGGTCTCTCATCATAGTCTTTCCCTTTCAGTGCTCTAATACCTTTCGCAGAATCCTAGCTGTTCCTAATAGTGTTGTTTTCTGGACTTCGGCAATGTTGATCTCAATCCCAATCTTTTCCATGTATTTGGTAAAATTTTTCGTCACACTCCCAAGAACCCCCAAGACAACAGGTACAACGCTAACTTTTTTCAGATTCCAAAGTCTTTGGATTTCTCTTTTAATTTCCTGATACTTGTCAATCTTTTCCTGTTCCTTTTCACTTATCCTGGTGTCTCCGGGGATGGCAACATGGATGACGATCGCAGATTTGTCAACTTTATCAATAATTACGAGGTCTGGTCGTCGTGCCTCGATGACATTGTCACACTGGATGTTCATGTCCCATAATAGTTTGTGGCTCCCATTCTCTAATACTGTTTGAGGTTTATGCTCATACCATTTCTCGGCTCTTTCAAGATTCAGTTTTCCACACAGCTTCCAATGGACAATTTTAGCGACGTTGTCATGTCGTCTTTTGTACTCTTTCTGAGCAAGCTTTTTACACTCGCTCAGGATGTGGTTTACTGTTTCTCCCTTTTCTCCACACAATCTACAATTAGGCGAATCAGTGGTTTTGTCAATGTTATACTTAACATAATTTGTCCGTATTGCTTGCTCCTGGGCAGCAAATATCAAAGCTTCAGTGGTCACTTTCAAATCTGATTGTGTTATCCAGATCCACGATTTCTCCTCGTCAGTATTTTCACTTTTATTCCTGATAATTTGCCCATACATCTGCTTTCCCAGCCATTTTTGTTTTCTTTTCTCCCTATTTCTCTTTTTAAGATCTTCCTTTTTAACCGTTGATTGGTATTCAATTACGCCAACATGTTTCACTGCTTGCAGTAATGAATCATTGGAATTTTTTAGGTACCATCCAAGATTATTCTCTTCACTTCTAACTGTATCTTCGCAATTCAAAAGTCCTCTTCCACCGGCATTCCTATCTAGGTATAATCTATCTACATCACTTTTAGGGTGAAAAGCTTTGTGCATTGTCAGGAGCTTTCGGGTTTTCCTGTCCAGTTCCCTCAGCTCATCACACTTCCATTCTACTATTCCTGCTCCATACCTCAATACTGCCACTGCCCAACTATTTATGGTGTGTATTTTGTTCTTTCCGTTCAGTTTCGATTTCAAAATTAGTCTGGTGCGTCTACGGTACTCTCTTACAAATTGATCCTTCATCTCATTCTCTTTGATTTTATCATACTCAATTATTCCCAGATATCGATACCCTTCCTCATCAACTGTTTTCAAAACCTTCCCATCTGGGAGAACCAAACCTTTACTCTTACTCTTATCTACTTTTCCTCTATTCAAAACCAACAATCCGCACTTCTTTATCCCGAATTCCATCCCAATATCTTCGCTGAACATATAAACCGTATTCACGAGTGAATCAATTTGCTTAAGCGACTTTCCAAAGAGTTTTAGATCGTCCATAAATAACAAATGGTTCAAACGTGTGAGTTTATCACCAAACTCATAATGAACTTTCACTTTCCTTAGTGTTAAGGTTAAAGGGATTAGGGCAAGTACAAACAAAAGTGGCGACAAACTGTCCCCCTGAAATATCCCCCTCTTAATTTCAACAGCTCCAAGAGATGTACCACTAGATGTTAACTCCAACTTCCACTTACTCATACTACCTAACAAAAACGTTTTGGTGTTCTCAGCAACTCCAAACAATTCTAAACATTCTCTAATCCAGCTATGTGGTATCATGTCATATGCTTTGCGGTAGTCAATCCATGCCATAGAAAGGTTCGTACTTCTTCGTTTGCAATCTCTAAGGACTGCCTTGTCGATAAGCAATTGATCTTTCGTGCCTCTACAATTTCTCTTACATCCTTTCTGCTCATCAGGTATTATATCTTCTTCATCAAGATATTTGTAGAGACAGTCCGATATTATACCTGTTAGTAATTTCCACATCAAAGGAAGACAGGAAATGGGGCGATAATTATCCACTGCATTACCTTTACTGGCATCTTTTTGGCACAACACTGTTCTACCAAAAGTCAACCATTCAGGTAGTTCTTCATTCCCATTCAAAATCCTATTTAATTGTCCCGATATTCTCTCATGAAGGCTAGATAACCTTTTAATCCAAAATCCTTGTACACCATCTTTTCCAGGTGCCTTCCAATTAGGAATTTTTCTAGCTTGCTTTGAGATCATTTCTGTTGTAATTACCAGTTCATTTTGTTTTGGGTACTTGCTCTCCTCCTTCAATCTTTGTAGCCATTCTGCATCCTTGTTATGATCTTTTTCTTTACTCCATATGTCACTCCAAAAGGCTTGACTTTCTGCTGCATCTGGTATTTCACTACTTCCAAAATTACAACCATTAAGTTCTGCAAACAACTTTTTCTGATCGGAATTAAACAACCTGTTTTGTCGAAACTGTTCTATTCTCTCATTATACCTCTTCAATTTGGCCACTTTTGCTAATACTCGCTGTTTGAGTTCTTCAATCGCTGTTCCAAGTCCTTTTACTTTGATCCTAAACCTAGTATAGATGTTTTCAATTTTCTTCGATGTTTTCACCTCACCGTTCTTATACCTTGTAAGTAAATTAATGCACTTGTTAAGATCCTTAATATCGCTTTGGATTCGCCGTTTCCACCACGGTTCCTGTTTGGATCGTCCATCTTTCCTGATCTTTTTGAGACCTAGCTGTTTTGATACCCATACCGAACACGCAACAATCAAATTATTGGTTTCAGTAATATTGTTGGTATTAAAGAATATCAAGACATTATTCACTCGACGAACCTCATTATTTATTCTTTTGAAATCAACTTTTTTAAATACTATCCCATCAGCATTTTCTCCAGAGTAATTAATTTCAAGCAGTTGATCAACAATCACCCTTTCTTCATCTGAGATTCCCTCAAACGAAACATTTAAACTTACCCTATTTGATCTCTCATTTACAGTACCTGTATCAACTTCAAGTAATTCAGTATTACCCTCATCACTATCTGCATTACTTTCTTGATTCAAAAAACCTTTAACTCTTCTCTTGATCATTTCCAATTCCAATTCAGTGAGCCAACCGTTTTTTCTAATCGCTCTGGCTTGGTCACAAATCCTCTGTTCAGTAATGTCTTGAAACGGGCCACGCTCTAACCATTCACTATATAACCTTTGCCGGTAACCTTTAATGGGTACACCGTTTTCATCAGTGGGATTGGATCTATAATAGCATTCCATAACAACAATATTTACTTCCTTCGACCATCTTTTTCTTTTAGGCAACTTTGATACCCCAGTAGCAGAAGTGTTGCCTATAACTCCTGTACCGGGGGGCTCGGGCACCGTCACACTTCCCGTAGGCTGTTCGGGTCCCCCCTGATCTAATATATTATTTGTACTTTGATTCATCACTAAATAGGATTATTATTATTATTATTATTATTATTATTACCTTCAATTTGAAAATAATGCACTGGCTGATCTTAAGCCGTTCGGTGTGTAAGAGAGCCGGTTACAACTAGTAACCAAAGGTCTCTCATCATAGTCTTTCTCTTTCAGTGCTCTAATACCTTTCGCAAAATACCTCTCTCATCATAGTCTTTCTCTTTCAGTGCTCTAATACCTTTCGCAAAATCCTAGCTGTTCTTAATAGTGTTGTTTTCTGCACTTCGGCAATGTTGATCTTTTCCATGTATTTGGTGAGATTTTTCGTCACACTCCCAAGAACCCCCAAGACAACAGGTACAACGCAAACTTTTTTCAGATTTCAAAGTCTTTGGATTTCTCTTTTAATTTCCTGATACTTGTTCATCTTTTCCTGTTCCTTTTCACTTATATTATTATTATTATTATTATTATTATTATCATTATCATCATCATCTTACATGGCTTTAGGGGCTGGCTGACGGAATAACGGAAATCTAGAAAACTGAGTGGCGATTCATAGCAAATGACTAAAGGGAACCAGTATTTCCTTTCCTTATGTTTCTAGCACTTCCTTTAATATCCTAGAAGTCCCAAGCAATGATTTCTTTTGTAAAAACCTAGCCTTCAAATCTCTTTCCAGATTTTCAACGTAAGACTTAAACCTTTCGATATGCTGCTTAACGCCCCAACAATTATTGGAATATAACGTTAAACAGTTTCATTTTCCACATTCTCGCTATTTATATTTTGATAATTTTCAATTTTTTACACTCACAAACAATGTTATAGACGGTCTCAACTATTTCTCCAGATATTCTACACAATGCATTGTTAGAACTATTGTCAATCATTAACTTTATGTAATTAGTTCCGAAAACTTGTTCTTGTAAAGCATGCAATAATGCCTCAGTTTCTACTTTCAGCTCTCTTGGAATAAGCTAGTCCCAGGTATTTTCCTTGTTCACTCCATCTGACATATCTCTTACAAACTGTCCAAACATACTTATCTGTCCACTTTCTTTTGGTTTCAAAATATATTATAAAACATACTATTATTCATGAGATTACGTAACAACATGTCACCAAGTGCCTCACAGCTCCTTCTCCGTTGTCTCTAAAGAGACTACACTTCTCGCAGTATCCTTGTTGTTCCAAGGTGTGTCGTTTCTGAATAATTTACATTTCAATCTTCACATCTAACTTCTCCACATGCCTTACAAACTTGTCTGAAATTACTCCCAATGCTCCAATAACTTCAGGTATCACTGCAACTTTATCCACTTGCCATGCATGTCCTTCTTCTTATCTCAACATTGGATACCTTTCGAATTTTATCAAGCTGCTTTTCTTTCAGTCTTGAATCTCCTAGTACTGGAATATGGCAAATTTTTACTTCTTTGTTCTTCTTGTAAACCTATATAGTATTTGGTAGCTTTACTTTAGCACTTCTGTCACATTGAATTGTAAAATTCAAAAAGAGCTTGAAATTCTCATTTTCGATAACTGCCTCAGGTTGCTGTTGATATCAGTTATCTGCCATTCCAAAGCCTCATTTGATGCAAAGTTGTCAATATACATATCGTGGCACATTATCGTGCCTTCTTTTGTACTCCCTTTGTGATAATTAGCCGCATTCAGTAACCAAATGGCTAACCATCTCTCCTTTTCGCCGCACATTTTCTACAGTGGAGAATCACCATTATATCAATATGGAACTTTGTGTAATTTGTTTGTAAAGCCTGTTCTTGAACTCTGCATATCAGTACTTCTTAGATTCCTTCAAATCTCTCTTTGTAATCCATTACGATGATCTATCTGAACTCACTCCTTCTTTGCCCCTCACAAACTGTCCGTACATCATTTTCTGTTTCCATTTATCTTTCTTTTTTTAACACATAGACGTTTAATACCCAGTTGGTTCCATTTCTTCCTATGCTTGTTTCCCCAGATTTTATCAAACGTATCTCTCTGCTGTTCGTTATATACCAACTCAGCATTTTTTCCTCTTCCCTTACACAATTTTCACAACTTACCAAACCTCTTTCACCTCTCTTTCTTGAAACATATTTTCTTACAACATCACTCCTTCGATGAAGTTCCTTTCTTATTGTTCTAACCTTTCTTATTTGTAACCTTCCTCATCAACATCTTTAATACTTTCCCCATTCGTTTGCCGTATATCTTCACTTTTGACCAATTACACTAGTTTCATGATAGTAACATCATATTTCGTTACCCTAAATTCTATTCCAATATCATGGCTTATCACTTGAATCGTTGACATATGACTATCAATTTCATTTTAGCTCTTGGAAAGCACCTTTAAATCATTCATGAATGAAAGAAGGTTGACTTTTACCTCTCCTAGCATGTACACTGCTTTTTTCTAGTATAATACTCTTGACTGAGGTATCCTGCAAATGACAAAAATAAGTGAGTAAAATAGTCTCCTTAAAAGATTTTTCTTCTAATATTTACTGTTCCGAATAAAACTCCACAAAACGTCAGTTCTGTTTTCCAGTATCCCATTGATCCTTGAAGAAAAGTTATTATATTTTGTGGTACTTGTGCCATTTTAAACCATTTAACTATTCAGAAATGGGGTACTATGTCATAAGCCTTTTTATAGTTCACCCAAGCATGGCAAGTTTCTTTTGTTGACTTTTGTAATCTTTGAGGAGTATCTTCTCAATCAATAGTTGGTCGTTTGTTTCTGTAGTTTTTTTCTGCACTCTTTATTTGCCAACTCCTAATAGATTTCCCTCCCAGTAAGTTCTTTTCTTTCTTTCCTTTGCAAAATGTTCACATGCTTTCTCAATGCTTTTATTCAATTCTTTATCCATCTTTTTCACCATGGTTCTTTCGCTTCGTTTTGTCTTGTATTCCCTGTTTTTAATCCAACCTTTTTTGACAGTATAGAACAACTGCACCTCCCGTTCACTCTGACAAAACTCTCTTGCGTTTACTTTCTTTAGTCCTCTTTTATCACACATTTGACTGCTTCTTATAATTTCAACTACTTCCTCAATCATACAATGTTTCTGTTTGCTTTATTCGTATCTTTTATTTATTTGCACTGATATCTCCTCAACTTGTTCATGATCTTGTATTTCTATTTCTCGCAAATGCCTGCTTGAACTGTTCTCGTCCTCATTTTCACTATCCACTTCTAACCTTATAACTAATTTCTTCCATCTTTACTTTGGTAAACCATTCATTCTTTCTTATTCCTCTAGCCTGGTCCCATAAATTCTGCTCTGTTACTGATGGTAATTCCTTTTCTTGCCAAATGTTGTGCTCTTTTCTTTTGTACTCTCGTACATATCTCTCATTTTTAACCGTTGATTTACTCAAAAAATCCCACTCCATCACAGCAACATTTAACTCTTTGGTTCCACTTCATTAAGGCAGACGCTTGATAGCAACCGGGTCCATCCTGCTGGACGAAAGATTTGTTCTAATCTCATCCACGCCGTTATCTTTACAAGTTGAATTAGACATTTCACTCATAAGGCTATAGTGGATTTTAGTTTGCACTGCGCCAATGTTTTTGTAAAGACACCATCTCCAGGACAGTTGCCACCTAAGGGTTAAGAGATCCTCTCAGTCATGAAGAATAGCCCACGACGGACGCCAACCTGGTGCTTCAAAGTATCGGGAGAGCTAGCAGATATTACACTGTGCTCAAGACTGCTCTGGAGGTAGTTGTGGCAAAGAGTAACATCCTCCTCCTATGTCGAAACTCCACAATCGGATGCAGGTTTCTGTCATAACTAGGACAAATTTCCAGCAGTGGTGCCTGGTACTACAGGAAAAGGACATTGACCCCTCTGCCCTGTGAAGTCAAATTGCCCTGATAATTACACTAGGCACTGACTATTATTGTCAGCAAGTGGCATAGCGTCGTATGACCTCTGATCTTAAGTGATTAGTGGGGTGCACAACTAGTTTTGCTTGGTAATTATGAATGGGCTAGATCAAACTTTCCCGCTCAAACCGCAGACTTGCCAGTCAGTTGCCTGACCTTAACCAGTCGTGCATGTCCCGAAAGGGCTGACACATCACGCATTTCTGATTAATGGGCGGGAATAATGGGGAAGCATCATATCTAGGTGTTATGAGGGTGGATCTCTTATTCTGAAGGGCTGAATACCGAGTTCGCACTTTGTTACTTAGTCCTGAGGTCTTGGGTGAAGCCTCACTAAGGAGACCGTTTTAAGGAGAATGGGACACCTAAACTGGGAAACCTAAACGGGTCCCACCTGCAAGGTCATGTGTTGTATGGGTGAGTCGGGTGGGTTTGATGGGGTTTGTACCCCCGAGTCTTCCGTGGGCTCGTATTGCTACACCACTCAATAATAATAATAATAATAATAATAATAATAACAATAATAATAAATTTATTTTTAATGAATGTAATAAGCTAATTAAGAATAAGCCTAGATATTTTTTAAAACACCAGGACGAAAGAAGCAAAATAAAAAAAGTCCCTGGATCCATCATGGGAGCAGATAACGTCGAAAAGTTAATCACTGATAAAATCAATTTGCAAGACAATGATGTATACTGCAGCAAAAAAGCAACAGCGCAGGAATCTCAAAAATTGTCATAAAATTAGGATGAAACTCTGCTGCAGTCTATCTTTTACTACATTAATCCTGACAGAGTTCCCTCTCTCTCACGAATAAATCTATTAATAAAACTGAATTTAGCTTTCGTGGATAGAAAAAAAAATGCTTATCGTTTATTTATTGATCTATTTATTCATTTTTTATTTATTTATTTTATTTAGAAAATCAGAATGCAAACTTCAATATAAATATTGTTGTTTTTGTGTGTCAGTTGCAATTGTTTTCGTTGTGTTCGTCATCATAAACTAATTAACGTGCCCAGAAGTCCAAATCTATACCATAATCAAAGTCTATTCGGAAAAGAATTAGTTCCTAGCACAGTCGACCCCTTGATTGTGTTTTGAAATAAACACACACACACACACACACACACACACACACACAACTCATAAATAATCTTGAAAGACAACACATAAGTTTTTTGGCATCACATTTGGAGTTCGTGGGGCATTAAGAACCTTCGAATTTGTTGTCGACATCGAATAAAGTGCAGTACTACTCTGTGTTAGGAAATACTTCTGATGTTTAATGCATGACTTGGAAAAATTCTCTTCAAAGAAATATGCAGGTTGGTATCGAGTATTGGTCGAAAACACACAAAACGTAAGAGCGAAAAATTAGCTTCAAAAATTGGACTAAAAAACCTTTATTTTGGCATTTACAGCACTTGATACGAAGACTTGTTCATATTCGATTTGAGTATTGTTTGGAATTCATCTTGTTTCTCAACTCACTTTTCCTCCTCTTCTGTTCACATTCAGTAACCAAAAATATAATTTATTCTGATTATGCGAATCTTAATAATTACAGGTTCCATCGTGAAGACACCATTTGAAAACCCATTTTTGCTTTGTTTTCCCGCTTGAAAGAAGTCTTGTTTTCAGGACGAGGCAAAAACTGGAAGCCGAAAGGTCGAGATGTTATTTCCATCCAAAGCAATGAAGCTTGGACGAGAGAAGACTATTTTCTCTGACAATATAAGAAAAAATGACAAAGGAGTACCAGAAAGACTTTTTCTATATTCCATCGACTATAGTAAGATGTTTTTACAGCATAGAAGATGACCAGCACTTGAAAAAATTAAATAAGATGGAAGTACCAAAGCACCTCAATGTGCTTTCCAATTGAACACAGGGGTTAGTTGGGCTCAAGGGTTGCACCAAGACATCAGGGATGCAAAGAGCACTGCCCAGGAATGGGCTTGGCATTAGCACAATACGATATAATGAGGACTGCGGCCTTGCATGACATACTGTAAACATAAGATAGGGTTTGAACCAAATGGACGACACTGGCTTTCACTACCAAAAAGGAATACGGTACGGGGAAAAAGTGCAAAAGCTGGTCAAAAATTGAAGATCTTAGAGAACTGAAGGTCTAAGCATACTGAGCTCGAAAGAAGCTCAGTTGGAGGAAGATTTGAAGATCAGTATGGTCAATAATTTTCATCAAGCAGAGAAGTGAAATGGAACATATTAGAAATATATCCAAGGACGGGTTTTTTCTGGATTAAGATAAAAAGGCCTTACATCCTCTGAGAGGGTACAGTAACAAAGCAATTAATGTAACAGTAACAAGAAGACGTTACTGAGGTCTTGAATACTTTCAATCACTTTATTCTTCTTTTTCTTCTTCTTCTTCTTCTTCCAATGCTGGTATCCCAGTAGTCATACATATCTTCAAACCTCAATTAAAGCGGACCTAAAACGAATTGATAATTACGAAACCTGGCATTGGCGATGGATTCTGCGCCTACTTTGTACTATCAAGAAAACTAATTATCATTCCTAGACGAAATCAAGCCAGAATGTCCCCCTTAAGTGAAAGTGACGCATTAAATTTGTGGTTCCTTATTCCTACGATAGACTGTGCCACTCCGGGAATGAGTCGTGAAAAGGGGAGAAGGGAAAGAACAAAAAGCAAGTGAATAAGAAAGATTAATAGGTAAGCTGAAGATTACTGACAGAACTAAGAACTCAAAGCAGAAACGAGTTTCTCTGGGAACATGTTGTTGCAGATACAGATATTAATAAAAGTCTTTGGTGACTTGACGATAAAAGTTAACAATGTGGTTAAATGAATGTAGAAGTCAGAATGCAAAACCTTCTCAGATTTTCATTCAAAAAAATTCTCGTTGAAAACGAGGAAAAGTTCTTATCAGAAGAATTAGCAAATAAGCATTGATATGATTAGTAGTGTGAACCTTTTATTTGTGAAATTTGCATACACAAACTAATAATCTAATTCAATATTGTGTATTATTATATTATAGTGTTGTTACTTTAAATTATAATTTCTATAGTTCATAAAATTTATCGACAAATCTGTTTTATTCCTAATAGAGCTTTGACTGACAAGAGCAATCATGAATATTTGTAGATTAATATTTTTCAATGCATTTATTACAAGATGACAAATATTTTTTTATTCATGGTCACATTACCTGTTTTTTCTACAATACTTAAATAGGACGTGATTAACATTCCAAAATTGCTCAGTTTTTAAACCTAACATGGCTTCATTTTATTGCCAGTTAAAAATGTGCTGTACTAAATAAAGGATGTCTTTCAAATGTACTATCAGAAAGTTTCTCTATTCCAATTCTGAATAATGATATCAATATCCATCGATGGAATTTTGCGTTAGTTCCTCTATCTAGGACCATAAATGACACCAACTATGGACACTCAATCGAAGACACAAAACCTACTCTTCCTCCAGACATGTATGATTTTGAAATGATTGCAAAAAAAAAATGCAGAGGCTGATTAGAGGGTTTTTCGGGGTTTCTGGAACCCCCCTTACTGGCTAAATAAAAAAGGGGGGTGTTAATTTTTACATGAAAGTATCAAGTACGAAACCACTCAGTACGAAGCAATCTGACCACAAAAACACGTCATCTTGTTCTCTAATGTATGTTCTCTGATGATGTATTTATTTATTGTTTGTGATCAGATCTACGAGTACTAAGGGCAGTTTCGGCTGTGAATGGATTTACATGATAAGCCAGGTAATCATCTCTGATATATTGATTACTGATTAAGTATAGTTGGGTTTTTTGTGTTGTTGACGTCCTTTTCATGGATGTGGTTCTGATATTTAAGACTATTAAATTGCAAGAGCTTGTAAATTAAGTTCTTTCCTTGGATTTAATTTTTTTATTCCACTCTTTATCTTTTTCTTTATACTCTTTTGTAAATTATTTATTTGCGTTTCTTCTCGAAATTAGGCTCTTAAAAAAAATGAAAACCCCCTCTCCACGAGCAACAGATCCGCACCTGAGATAGATATGTAGAACGTCCCTTTAAGAACGTGCACTAATTCAGCACAAATATTGAAGTGGAATTTGGTTTTTACAAGTATGCAAACGCAATATTTGAGAGGCAAAAATTATCAAAATCATCCAACATATTCCTTATCTCTGAAACTGAGATAAAAGAAGTCAAACTCTATTGTTTCTGTAAATATCTAAGATTTAATAAGAATAATGGCATACAGCTAGCTGCCATGAAAGAAAAAGCCAAACTGAAAATAATTCCTGAAGATGGTGCTCAATGCATTAAATGCACAAAAGCTATTAATACTCTAGTTGTCTTTGCTATTGTTCACAGTTGCAATATTGTCCTTTGAATCTCCTAGACGTTAAACGACTTGACAGGGAAGTGTGAAAGTTACTCGCCTGTAATTGGATGCATTACCCGTTAGTTGATATTGATCGAATTTATCTCTTTACAAAAGGATAATAGGTAATGATACCTTAATCGTAACTAAAATGAAAAAATTGATCTAATTAATGAGACTATGAATTTAATAATAAGCAGAAAAATAAACGTATATAAAAGAGCAACCTACTGCATATTCTGTGCTCGTAATAAAAGTGGGAAAATCCGGAACTTTTAAGCTGACGATAGCTGATACAAACCTTACAAGTAATATGCCCGACTCGGAGAGTATTCCTGTAAGAGAAGATAACAAAATCTAAATACCTTGTTTAAAAAATGAGAACTATGTGAAATTTTTAAAAATCATTATACTTAAAGTAAAGCGTGCAGAAACCTGAAAAGAAAATATCATTTGAACTATAACGGTTTACTTAACATAAAAAAAACAATCAAACAGGCACTGCAACTGAAAATGCGATGAATAAGCATATATAAAAAAGAGGTAACTTTTATAAGAAAAACACCAATTTTAAAGTGATTCTAGTAGATTTTGCAAACAAATGTAAAATTGTATAAAGACACATGGGAAAGAAAAGAAATCTGAAACAAAATGGCGTAAAAGCAGCTAAGAAAAGAACTTTGAAATACCATAAGAGGAATGAATATAAATTACAATAAGTAAAACATGCAACTTTTGACATTCACAAACGTAACTCTCTAGGTATAAAATTCAAAGTATTGATCAAGAAAATAACCAGGTTATATCAGAGTCACATTGATTATTGACTATTCAAACAACTTGAACATTCTTTTATACAAAGTGGCCTTATATATAAAAGAAATGTGCCCTGCTTTAAATTGCGGAATAAAAGCCTCTCGAGAGATGCAATTGTTTTAACTTCTTTATACCTTTCTTTGTTTCTTTTTCCCATGATTGCTTTCTAATAAATCAATTACTTTTTACGCAAAAAATTTCTTGTATATATAGCTTGTTTTCAAATCTATTTTTACTGTCCTGACGATGATTTTGTAAAGAAATCGAAAATTAGACTGATATAATCTGGTTATTTTCTTGATCAGTACTTTGAATTTTAAAGTTATTAAGATGACCTTATTCGGTTTTGTTTTCTTGCTTTATGTTCTGAAATTATCGGTTGGAAAAGGATTCTCTAGGTTTATTTTAGAAAAAGTCAACAATTTTTATTTGCACTCCTTCTGGTACCCTCATGACGTACCAGCGATTACGGCAGCTGAAGTACTTAGTGAGAAAAGAAAAAAGCCCAAACATGGTGTTAAGAGTGGAGCGATAAATTTGGTAGCTAAAGCGAAAGAAACGAAAACCCTAAAAACTACCGCCTGACTAATACTTGCCTTAGTACGACCTAAAAGCTAATTTTGATCCTTCTTAGAAAACCTCTTTATTCCACAAAAAGATCAATTTGTTTTCCCCAAAACAGGAGGTCATCAGTAGAGGCTGTTATAGAGGCAACAATCAACTACTGATTAATAAAATGATACTTTAAAGCTGTAAGTCTAAGCATCTTAACTTAGGTATTGCTTCGATGACCTGCAGTAAAGGATTTGGTAGTGTACAACTTGCCAGGATACTTAAATCCTTTGACCTTTTCAAGGTATGACTTGACGTTATAAGCCCTTTAAGGGAAAAAATATTGATTAAAAAACTACTTAGTTTTCACAGCTGAAAAAGTAGAATTTCAGTCAAACCTTATCAAAGTGGAATTTTCCAAGCCAATACTCTGTTACCCTTCTTGTTCTGCATTGCGTTTATTGAAAATGCGATAAAAAATATTGAATAGCTAAAAACCTACAACTACCTAGGTGTTGAAGAAAGTGATCGGATACAACATGCCAGTAAGAAGGAGAGAGTGGAGAGAGAAAGCTTTCGTAGGATATGTGCTGTATGAAAAAAACTGGAATAAACTCAGCTGATAGTATTAATAACCTCAAGAGCACTACCATTTATGATATACTGTATTGATATGAATAATAGACATTTACAATGTGGGAAAAGAATAGACAAAAAAATTAGAAAACGTCCTGCCAGTCACCTGAAGTGATCTCCAGAATGAGAGGCTAATAGAATCTATGTACCAAAAATGTACGTTTAAGTCTTATTTTGGTAGAAAAATCCTATAAAAGCACATCAATTGGACAGCAAAATAACTTCGAAACTAGAACTGATTGAATGCTAAATAATACTAGTTAAAGATCAAAACTAAGCAAAACAGACAGACTCTTTTAGTAAAGGAAGTATTTAGTTTGTAAAATAACTAACCTTGAAAGTAACACTTATGAAATTCTAGAAGATAAAGAGCAGGCTATAAGTATGTAACAGATAGCCAAAAAAGTATACCTTAAAAATTAAAGAAAACTAGGAAAGGAAACGTACTCGTAGTCAATAATCTCTCAGTAGTCATATTGCTCACGTAGACCCTGTAAACATGTATAACTTGCTATGAGGAATTGACGGTTTCATTGCAACTGTATAAAGAATCAGGAATCGCTGTTACCCTTTCACATCCCTATACATATAAAATTTTTACTTTCAAATCTCAATATGTCACTGTTTTCTTGTAATTTTTGTAATCAATTGATTGTTATTATTATTATTATTATTATTATTATTATTATTATTAAAAGGTTATTATTATTATTATTATTATTATTATTATTATTATTATTAAAAGGTGGTTAGGTCTACATCAAGGTGCAAATACGCGACCTTTGTTCCTGCCGATGAATAACCAAGGCATCAGACTCAGGCTGCCATCCGATATTTTCAAAGCATGTCAGCTAGTGAAACGCTCGATATTTTAAGTTGTCTAAAAACCAAGAGATTAATGAACTTTACAAACTTTTAATCAAGAAACACTTAGAGGAGGAGCGTCTTCTCCAGAGCAGTGACAGAAGTCTGCATCCAAACTGATGAGAAAAGAGACTATAAAACAAATTTTCAGTGAAATGGCTGGTCTGAAAGAACAAAATAACATTCTTAAGACCGTTAGAAACGTCTGTTCTAGCAACGTAATTAACATGTGGCACAGAATAACGGAAAGTATCCATTTAATATCTATAATTTTGCACGGAAGACTCTAATATTCTCTCTTCCTATCAACGTAAATCTGAAGAGGTGGAAGAAAATAAATTCAGACCTATGTCCACTCTGCAATCAAAAGCTAATGCAGCTTTACGTTCTTAATCACTGCTCCACAGCAATAAATGATGGAAGATTCACATGGCGTCATGATTCGGTGTTGTATACCATTCTTCATTTCATAAAGCAGTTAGCAGAAAGGGGTTTCGAAATATGTGCTGAATCACCTGGTTATCGTGATCCAAATGAAACCTTCAAAAGGCTTAGGCCTGATATTGTATTTGAAAAAGACAATGATATCTACTCAATACAACTTACATGCTGTTTCGAATCAAATATAGAGAACTCAAACAATTACAAGAAAAATAGATGCTCTCATCTCAAAAGCGATTTAAGTATTAACATGAACTTAACCAAATTTTACGTCGAAGTTACTTCACTGAGATTAATGCCAAAGCAAAATGACTTGTTCTTTTCCTTTCTAAAAAGTCATAATACAAATACTCAGACTGGTTAATAGTGAAACGCTCTAACGCTGTTCGTACTATTTATATGCAAACAGAAAAAAACATGGTTAGAAAAAGAAATTTCGAAATTTTACAATGCTTTGTTATCAATTCACTCTGTATCAGGACTGCAAGACAAATTTTACTATCTTAGATAAACTGATATATATTTTAGTGCTGTGGATATTACATCAAATTTTGGACAAATAAACATGAAGTTTTAAAAAGTTATTGTTATTATTATCGACGGCTCAAGGAGTGGACTTCACCAAAACTACTTCCCTTTGTATAAATGTAAGATTATTTAATTCACTGGTCCTATACTCCAAAAATGTGGTACAAAATCGTAATGGAATGTTTGAACTAAGATAGATGACGTTTAACTATTGTCGTTGTTCCTTGCTCATCTACAAGCATAATTAGTAATAGGTCAAATGTACGGAGAGCATCCAGAAGAACTGTTAGAAATCAAGTTTACTATCCTGTTAAAACCCCTAAGATTAAAAGATCTTTTGTATCCTTCCATTAATCTGATTTTTATTTGGAACACTGAGGAAAAGGTTAAAATACTGATCTAAGTCAGAGCTTGTTGCTTAAAACCTTCTTTAACAGATAAAGAGTAAAATATTCAGTATCCGATAAGTGTTCTATGTCTATGAACCTAAAATTAATTTTGTGGCTTAAGTGAAGTTGATCCTTCTCAGTAGACCTCTTAAACTTACACATTCTTAAACGCAACAGTTCACTTAAAAATAAAAAGTCTTTGTAAGTTTGTTTTTAAGAAGCGATTGCTCATCTTCACCCTCGTTGTTGTCACCCCGAACAATACTTACACAAACTTATTGTTATCTTCTCTTTTTTGCTACAGCCAATAACAAAGCCTACCTTGACTGCCAGGAGATAAAAAATGGCGAGATCTAAAGCGAGATTCCACAAGGCCGAACTGGTTCCAGCCTAGCAAAATTCATTTTCTAATTCCATATCTCAAAAACACTCTACTCAACAGCCTTCCGAGCGACTTTACCTGCAGCTTTAGATTTACACGGCGGGAATCTGCAAGAAGTGATTAACTTTCGTTTCATCTCTGCTGAGAAACGTCTGCTAAATTAAATTATCCGCAAGAAGATTTGTAAATAAGGAATCAACCCACCTTTTAAAACTGTTTCAAGTATCATTCTTTACTTACTTGCTTTTAGAATTCCTTAGATCTATCGAAATCGTTTGGAGTAATTCAAACGTTATCGCTGGATTTGTACAAATGACGTCTGCACTAAGTGAGATGTAAACGCGTTGTAATCTTTCACTCCAAGCGCCAAGGACTGTACATGGCGCTCAGTAAGGCGTTAAAATGTCAAAAGGTAGTGGGAAGAAAATTGATTTTGAAAATTGGGCCAGTTCGATTTGGCATAGTTTACTCTATGCAATCAGTCGTTCTCTCCATATCTGCAAACTCAGGTGAAGTAACTCCCGATCCCTCCAACGTATTGAACGGAGGGCATTCAACAGAGGAAATATTATCTTCCAACATTCGAAAGAAATGCTTCCGGGGTAGAATTAAGGCAGTTACTCCTCTGCGTCTTCAGAGGGCGATTTTTCTTTGTTTTTAAGCAGAAGACCGGTTTCAAAGCTATTTTCCACCGTCGAGAAGTTGTTTAAACCGGGATTTTATCCTTGAACATGGAAATTGTGTTTTTTTTGTATGTATTTCAGTAGAGGACCTTTAATCTTCAAATAGCCAGGCATCGAAAGCAGAGAAAAAGTTTATATATCTATATCCTGGACTAACCCTGTCCAATATTTGCACAGCCCCTTGAGCCTAAAATTTTTACTTATCCAGAACTTACAGAAATGGGACTCGTTTAACTGAGTAAACTGGGGCATATGGAAATCGATCAATCCGCCGGTGTGAAGCAGAGAAATAACTATTCACGTCTCAGTTCAAAACTTTTTAAGAGCCAGATTAGCAGTAAATGATTATTTTTAGCTCTGAAATAATTGTGAAGATATCTTCCAAAATGCAAGATAGACTTCACGATTTGAGAAACCAAGGCTAGCAGCTTGCAGTTGTCAAAGAAGAAATTGAACGGGTTTCGGCTTTTTATAGCTACGTCGAATGTCTGTTAAGAGAGAGAGAGAGAGAGAGAGAGAGAGAGAGAGAGAGAGAGAGAGAGAGAGAGAGAGGTGTGTGTGGGGGGGGGGGGGGGGGAA
>RDPX01000017.1:1053418-1105806 GCA_003991215.1 Morbakka virulenta
TGTGGGGGGGGGGGTGGGGTAAGTAACTGAGAAAGTAATTAAATAGTATAGATAGAAAATGGAGAATTTATGAACTAGTCAACTGGCACTGATACTGGCAATATTTTATCGTCTATGAACAGGAGGAATCTTGGTAAGGCTGGATCAAGTTTAAAAGTTAAAGTATATTATAAACTAAGTAGGATGGACTTAAAAGCCAGATTTTAATAAAACAAGCTAATCGTCTCAAATCAGACAAATAACGTTACATACCGAACCAAATCGATTCTAACATTTCAAATCTCAACAAAGAAGGCTTGTCGTTCAGTAATTACACTCTGAGATATTCGTACACCTAAAAAATATCTACAATCTGCACGACCTTGTGGATGAACTTTATCCAATACTACTATTACTAGCGTCAAACATAACAAATATTAAATATCAAACTAAGGAGAGTTACGCGTTTTTCACTCACACAGATTTATGAAACCATCGCTAGACAGTCTCGTCTAGCGATGGTTTCATATAATTAATCATAAATATTTAGAAACTTTGCCCCTCAGTGATATATCGCTTCTGACTTAGAAAGTAATATATCATTACAAGTATTTAACATCAGTCGGGAGACTTCAGGATACTTAACTACGGCCAACCGAAGATTTCTACTCAAAGCTTAAAAACAAAACTATTTTGCAACAAGAATACGAATAAGGTGAGAAATCCTGGAGTTTCTACAAAATGAAAACCCTTCTTGACAACACTAAAGCACATCTAAACACAGAAGTTTTACACTTATCAGACGTATTTGAAACTTGCAGAGAAAGTTTATGCAATATTACAACCTTCCTCCATGTTGAACCTACTCAGCACCAGGTCTGTCATGGCAAGCAATCTTAATTTCAATCGATGTAGAATTAGAATTTATTTCAAACCAATAAATTTTAGAGTTCTTCAAATGGCAGTTCAGAAGCGGTGTGTTTCAACTATTTTTCATCTATTCGCAAAAGATAACAACAAACATTTACCAAAGTACGACCTTTCGAAGCTATTGTCGTTCATTAACTACTACCACTTAAAGAACCCTAATGCTTGGGCTGTGTCTAAACCACTACCGACGGGCAATTCCAAACAGTCTGAATCTGAAGAACTAGATCATAAATTTAAAGAACTTTCATAACTAGTCTGAACTTTTGCAACTAGCAGTTCAACAAAGAAAAAGATATAGTGAATTAAGTTGATATTGGCTAGCCAGAACATCTGTATGACTACCACAATTTCTACCCATTTATCATGGATGTTGACTGTGTAGATTCTTCCATCCAAAATCTAATTATATTTGATGATTTAATAACGGATAAGTTAAGTAAAATTTCAGATTTCTTTATTTGTTGTGACTCTTAAAGAAACGGGAGAACACCCTGAAAAAGTTGTCTTGGCATACTAGATTCTAAAGTCGTGCAGACAAGGACCCAAAACTCAAGGCCCAAACAAGAAGGACAAGGATCTCAGCCAAAAAACAAAAAGACTTTTATTTAAATGACATTGAAAACGACATCTATGTCTTTATATCTGACTTGAATACTTCTACTAAACTACACGACGTAAAGGAGCAATTGTTTATTTATCATCCGAATGTGACCAAACGTGTTTGTGACTTCATGCACACGTAAAAAGTAACTAAACATGACATGTTAGCATTTCTTTAGACTTCGTTGAAAAACTTACCAATTTAGTACATTCTGTAAATCTATTGTGTGCAAAAATTGTCCATTGACTAGGTGCAGAGTATTCAAATTCAATGGTACCAAATACATCGCGCCTCGCATTGATTTTATTGCGGGTAATAAAGCAAGGTACAATTTCTTCAACATAAGGTGCTTAAAATGAATTTTTTTTTCAAGGTGTTTCTAACCCAGATTTTTACTCGTTGCAGATTGCTAAACAACCGTTAAGCTAACCATAAGCTGGTTGGAAATATCAGTAGCAGCCTCAACATGTACTCGAATTTAAGGAACATTTTACACAGTTCTGGCTTCATGTTTATGAATATTATATGGTACCCTGCTACCCGCCTTCCAGTGAACTGTCGACTGGAGAATATTAGTTTCTGTCAAGAGCAGGAAAAAACTGAAATGAGTGGCAACGTTTAAGACTGTCGATGTGAAATAGATGTGCCGAATTCATTATTTCAGTGTCAAGTTTCTTGAAGAACTAGGTTCGATAAACATCCTCGATATACTGGTCTGGGTCGGGAGAACACTTTCCGTCCTTCTTTATAACTTAGCTTAGGAGGTTTAAAAACCGTTTTCCAAACCCATCGTTTTGACATCTTCCAACGATATGCTTATCCGTTGAAAACCCTTCTATTTTCCTAACGTCCTTTGCCATTTCTGCAGTAACAAGCATTTGATTGTCTGTCTACAATTTGTCCTGAAGCATTGTTTTGACTCCAGTCAAATATTGAAGAACAGGAAACACGAAGCACAATTAAGTGTTAACAAGCACATTTCGGTCATTGCGTTATTATGTAAGCCACTCATGCTTTCTCCCTTGTGCTACTCAAATGTAGAGGCACTCTACTCAAGTGCATCTATTACATCAGTATCAATTATCAAAGACAGATATGAGTAATACTTTTCTTGTGAGCCACATAGTAAAAGAAAAGGGTTTAAGTAAAGTAGGAGTGTGCTGAATCTAGAAATGGAGATAGAGGTAGAAATGTTAAGATGTGCCTGATTGATGGTATAGCATACCAAGTTGCTGTACGCAGTTCAGAGCATCCTGGATAAAAATCGTCGATTGTTTGTTTTTGAAAGACGCAAAACATCTGTATCATTATGTGTGTAAGACATGACCAAATGGTAGAACAGAATTTATTTATTTGTAAATATTTTATTTGTAAATATGTAAATTTTGAATTCACCGATCCTGTAAAAACATTCGTAAATAATAATGATAATAATAATAATAATGATGATGACAATAAAGGCTGAATTATCTTTATCATTGCTTAACATCCATTGAATTCACCTGACTTGTTGAACATGTTGCTGGTGCAATTGTAATTTTTTACTCTTAAAATTTTTTATTGATAATTGGCCACGAATGAAAATGTTTGGAGTTATTTAAGCCATAGCTGAATAAGCCGTCGATACCATGGCATGTAATCCCAAATCTTTCCGTACGTCAAATGGCTTAGTCACCTGGATTTTCATCGCAGATCGATGCCCATTGGATGGACTCTTCATTAATACCTTTGGCGATTTTCATAGAAAAATATTTCCTCCTNTTGTAAATATGTAAATTTTGAATTCACCGATCCTGTAAAAACATTCGTAAATAATAATGATAATAATAATAATAATGATGATGACAATAAAGGCTGAATTATCTTTATCATTGCTTAACATCCATTGAATTCACCTGACTTGTTGAACATGTTGCTGGTGCAATTGTAATTTTTTACTCTTAAAATTTTTTATTGATAATTGGCCACGAATGAAAATGTTTGGAGTTATTTAAGCCATAGCTGAATAAGCCGTCGATACCATGGCATGTAATCCCAAATCTTTCCGTACGTCAAATGGATTAGTCACGTGGATTTTCATCGCAGATCGATGCCCATTGGATGGACTCTTCATTAATACCTTTGGCGATTTTCATAGAAAAATATTTCCTCCTAATGGTAGAAATTTACTATCAATTCCTTGCGTTGTCTAATATTTTTGTTTTCACCACCTGGAAAGATTATCATCTTTTCCGCTGCAAAGAATGAGCAATTTTTTTAATTTCCCAAAATTTTCTCTCTTTGGAAGGGAACTGAGGAGAAACTTCACTTGTAAATTACTTTTGAAATGTTATAAGTTTGGGCAGTGGAATTTAAACATGTTTCTGAACCCTAATTAGTTGATAATTTAAATGGGATTTAATATCTTTGCAATACAAATTGATCAATTCCCCTGGGCTGCACGGTATGTGTCACTCTTTTCATGATCTCAAACTTTTCAATGGCTTTTTCCGCTTGGAAAATTTTCCCACTACAAATGTGCTTTCCGAACCAAAGTGTTGCTCATTCACAATCTTTTTGTAAACAGTTATCAAACATTCGTGACACAGTTTTTATCAACTGCTTACCACAGTGCAACCAGTGGAAAGTTTTGAATCTTTGATTATTGAATTTGGAAGTAAAAAACCTTTTTACATTAATCTTTATGTTTGCATGGCCATTAACAATGTGTCTTGAGGTTGATAAGGTTCACGCGTCACGACAGGACTGCTGGTCGGTGTTCCGATTTTCTGAAGAGGTTGTAGGAGATTGCTGAGATGTGCAGACATCCCATCAGGTTGATTTTCTTGTACTTTATTAGCAGGTAAATTGAGCAGATGAACAGTTGGGTTTTTTTTAGAAAATTTATATCTAAAGTCAATAAAATACAAGAGTGGAAGATTGGAATGAGATACTCCTAGAAAATGGACAAGGAGGTATTAAATGCTCAGAGTAGGATTAAAACAGAACTGATAGGGTTATATTGACACTGTTTTGGATCCTAACTACAGTGTCTAGGAATACAAAGACATATGTGTGTAAAGCCTTACAGGTGGAAGCGAATAACGGTAATTTTGATTTTGGGGATGAAAAGAACTCTTAACTATTTATAATTTAATTTTCTACCTGAATAGTGGTGGATAAAGTGATTCTTGTTTCCTATCCAAAAAAGAGGGATGCGAGTTGTCCTGTCGACCCTAATCTATACATGTGGCTATCGGTCGAAAGCTTTTATGTTCGTTAATAATCTAAGTTACCATTTTATATTTCTAGATTGACTATTTTAATTAATCTCTTCTAATGTAAAGCATTGATTTTTTGTAGCTAAGGCACAAAAGGCCTTGTTCTAGCTTACACCTGGAGCTAGAATAGGTCAGATGCAGTCAACAAAAGATGTGGTTGTGCACATCTCTCTTTCAATGAAAAGAGCTTTAGCACTAGGTTCAGTGTCACGTTCGCTTGAGTTCTAAGTTAAAAAACAGTAACAATGACATAGGTAGAGTTGGACGGGAGATCTTAGTCGACCTTGAATTTCATCTAGGTACTGCTAGTCTGTTACACTATCTTTTTTTATCTTGAATAAGATTGTTTTTACTTTTCAACGGCACAGCTTCTGTCTGTTTATCCTGTTTATCAAAGCATTTAAAAATAATTTGCAATGAAAGGCAACCCATACCCTTGATAAATAGTGACAAGTGTGGTTTCTGGTCCTTTGAATTCAGATGGGAAGGAAAAAGAGAAAAGGAGGATAGTTGATGCAAGCAAACTTGAGGCAGAAGTTGGAATACTTGATGTGCAAAGCAACTTTTGCGAGTGATAAAAGAAAAAATATAATGAAACAATTTTCATAATGATATGCTTGTATTGGATCCAAATGATTTGAACACAAAAAAACACAGTCACTGTGGCAATGGCAAAGAGAAATGTAAATGTCATAAATCTAGCAGCAATAAAAAGAGAACAATCACAATCTTTTGTTCCATATAGTTTCATACTCACCATGTACACCATGCTACTTGATCGTCAGCAGAAACCCAAAGTCAATTTTGGCATAATAACCCCAAAGACGTGGATTCGCACTTCTACTTCAATCAAAAATTATAACAGCGGAGGTAGCAAAGACGAAACAGGAGATAACTTTTGGCTTCTATCCTTTAATAAATATGCTGTGGGTCAGAAAAACTTTTCAGCAAATACAGTAAATTCAGAAATGAGAGGAGACTGTTAGTTACAGACTATGTCAATCCACCTTGTAAAAGAGATATTTCCAAAGAGTCCAATTGACAAAGATGTAAGAGATCTTGGCACATGGGAAATAATAATTATCGAAATTGGCTTGTTTATTCAGTCAAAGAAGAAAAGGCGCTGTTTTTGGCACTGGTAATTTCCACGTATCCGAAGAAAATTGAGGGAAGTAGGTCTTTAAAAATTTTCAAATTGTTAAAAAATATGGACTTCTAAAGAGTCGACATTAAATTGTACTAGTTTAGTAAAAGGGCAAATCAGAGTTTATTCAAAAATTAAAGGTACTAAAACAACTTAAAATTTAAAATTAATAATTCTTGGTCGTATTTTATCATCAAGAACTGCAAGTATTGATTTATAATTGGGATACATTTTTCATTTTACATATGTTATACGGGTACATCATATCTCTAATACTCTTGGGAGTGCTGTCATCAGTGAGAAATTGCGTAAGCATAAGTTGCAAATTGCAACAGTTATTCAAATGGTGTTTTATAAAGATAAAGCATGATTTTTTTGTCACATATTAAAAGAACTATCAATTCTTAATTATTCCTTAAAACATTCAGAAAGAAGTCTTGTAAGTGTAGTTAGTATTGGCAAACGAAAGGTTAAAACTGATGTCTTATTTCAAGCTGAGTCGTGTGGTTTCACCAATTAACTTCGAATAGCAAAAGTTTCAAAAATATCTACAGAAACCAGCGACTTTGTATCTCTCCTTTTAAGATGTGTTTCATTATGCAAGAATTCTTAAAGTATCAATGTTTAAGAAATAAAACTATTTACAGCTTTATATTATGTTTGGGATTTAGAAACTTAAGGATTTTAGTTTATTTTCAGAGAGCCTTATCAGTATCGAGCATTTACGGTAACCCTGAAATATTAACATTTCAATTTTGATAAATTTAAAAAAAAGTTTTGTTAACTTATCCATAAATCAACTGACAAAGTAACATGATACTTCATCAGATAAATACATTTTCACAAAGTTAAAACTATGCGGCGATACATACTTTCTTTTCATTTTCATCTGCCTTTATTTAAACATTGTTATGAAAATCTATGCGTCAATACGAAATATTAAAGAGGAAATCCACTACCCAGCCTATGTTCTGTCTGCGCAAGCTACAAGAAAGGTTCAGAGGATTCAACAAGGGTCTACACCTAGTGTTTGTTGACCTGGAAAAAGCGTATGATACGGTCCCAAGAGAACTGATATGGTAGTGCCTGGGGAAAAGACTGGTCCCGAAAGCTTATATCCAAATTATACAAGACATGTACAAAAACTCCAAAACCAAAGTCACTACAATAGTGGGAGAGAAGGAAGACATACAGATAGAAGTAGGATTACATCAAAGCTCGGCCCTAAGCCCATTCTTATTTATTGTCATCCTGGATGTCATCACGGAAGAGATCGAAGAGGATTTCCCATGGGCAATGGTTTTCGTGGACGACTCAGTGCTCTGTGATGAGAACGTACAAGATATGGAGGCCAGTCTGGAGGGATGGAGAGGATGTTTAGAAGATAGCGGACTGAACCTGGGTAGAACAAAAACCGAGCATCTGGTACCAGCAGGAGACCGAGTTAAGATCAAGCTATAGAAATACGACAAGAACACACGTACCTATCTTCCTCAGACAACATCATCCAAATACCTTGCGACAACCATGCATCAAGAGGGAGGATGTGGAAGTGAAGTAAAAAGAAGAATAGGAAAGACGTGGGACAGGTGGCGTAGTCTGATAGGCGTCCTGTGCGACAAGAAAGTGCCAAACAGACTGAATATGTCACTTTACAAAGAATGCATTCGACCACCAATGTTGTATGTTAATGAGATATGGCCTCTCACACAAAGCCTAGAGGATCTGATGAGTTCCACCAAGATGATAATGCTTTGCTATATCCATATCATCAGTCTAAAAGAGTATAGGTGAAATGATGATATCATTGAGCTTGCAGGGGTGGAACCAATAAGCACAGTAATGCGCAGAAGGAGACTCGAGTGGCACGGCCATGTGTACCGAAAGAGGAACAGGAGGATATCAAGAGAGTCACTAGCATCAGAGTACGGGGCAAGAGGAAGAGAGGGCCACCAAAGCATCGCTAGAAGGGTACTTTGAAGGAAAATATGAGAATGTGTGGCATGGAAAGTGTGGATGCAGATGATTGAGTTAGATGACGAATGCTGATTGAGTCAGGAGCTAGGCAGAAAACCCTTACCCGGAAGGACTAAAACGGCCACGGTGAGCAACGGTGAGAGAAATACATCATTAGTTATTAGGGAGGCGACTTTTCTTTCATCTTGTTTATCAGAGAACTATCTTTATGAAGATGATGGATTCAAAACATGTAAAGATTCATTAATTATTGTTTCCAGCTCAATTTGCACAAAAATAACCTAACAAGTAAATTTTGAAAAATTGTATTTTGAAGACAATAAACTCGACACCAATAAATGAAAGCAATTTTGTTAACATTTCGCAACATTTTCTAAGTAAGTTTCCAAAAATTACAATTTTACTCCTATCAGATACTGCGAAAGCGCTGAGTTATTCACTGAGATCCACATTTTGCCAAAAGGTTTTGACAAGTTTTATTGTGAATCCTTGTTACTGGCTGACACTTTGTTTGCTATTTATTATTTATTAGCTAAGTTAAACTTTACTACTGCCGTTTCCAAGCAGATAAATAATTGCAATTTAATATTGTTGTACAACTTTGAAACACAAATTGATGCCCATTACACTCTTTATCCAAAAACAAATTCTAGATCCAAATCCTCTCTTGTAATCTTTTAGAGGGTGACAGCCATCTGTCCTCCTGAGTTTTACTCCAATACCCATGTTAGGTTTTTCATACTTGTACAGGAACTAATACAGACATTGATTTAACACCTGCTTTACTTTATTGAAATTTCATATTTGGTAATAAGAGTACGAAAAATATCCTATTAAAGCCATAATGTAAGAAAAGGGGAAAATAATCTTTGAATATTTATCAATTGTATGAGTTACAAAGGATCGGCGTCTGCAAACACATCTGGGTTTTACCAGAGAAGGTCTTGGAGACAAATTATTAAATATCACATTCTCTTGTTCAAAGCCATCAGGTTTTATAATACGCTGTGTTTGATTGTCTAATGATCCTTTTTTCTCATTTTGTGGTATAGTTAAAGTTTTAAATCTTGGAAAACTCTAAAATGGTAAAAAATACAGACAAAATTTATTCATAAAACATTAGTTATAACAAAAATCCAAATACACAATAAAAATCTCTTTTTATTTGTTAGGTAATATTTTAAAACTTATCAAAATAAATTTAAAATAACAAATAGGCAATAGTAATCAGTAATTAGTGGGTATGCGGGTTCGACATGAACCTCCGGGAGCTGATAATATTGCCTTGTATAATACCTGGGACGCCTATTGGCAAGGTGTCTCATCCGATTTAGCCACCCCCTCCTGGGTTACGGAACCTTCATCCTGTCGGATTGTCCTGCCAGAGTGGGTTCAGTGCATTCCATGGCCTGTTAACTTCCTCGATGAGGTCAGCGGCTAAGGGTGACCACTCACTGCCTTGTAAGCAGGTCCTTAGGTCAAAGGTTAGGCCCACCGCCAGTAACATTGGTTGGTGTCAGAAAGGACACTGGGACAGAAAAAACAACGGCCACTTCTGAAATAAAATGACAGAGTAAGTTAATAAATAACGGATCGGTCGCGGCCCGGGTTACCAATGACCACCTTTGCCTTGGGAGGGGGGGGGCAATGGAAAATGTGCGGCCGGCTACAAAAGCAGAAGGGAGTGTGAAGAAGAGTAAGAGGGGGAAAGGAAAACCAATGAAAGCAAGACCAAGAACAGGAGCTCACAGTTGGTTCTCTCAATGTAGGTACAATGACAGGAGAGGAAACAAAACTGTAGTTTTGATGAAGAGAAGAAAATTGAAAGTCATATGCGTGCAAGAAACCAAGTGCAAAGGCTCAAAGGCAAGGAAAATTGAAAATGGATACCAGCTGTATTACATTGGCACAACAAAAAACAGGAATTGAGCGGGAATCATCCTCCACTCATTGCTCACTGCGGGGGTAGTATCTGTAGAGAGATGTTCAGGCCGAATCATGGGACTTCAGATGGAGGCTGGTGGCGCTATCATGCAAGTCATCGGTGCAAACGGGCCACAGACCTGATGTAATAAAGAGGAAAATGAAAGGATTTGGAACGACCTGGATGATCATTGAGCAAAACCCCTGGAGATGAAAGTGTTTACATAGGAGCGGATTTACACGATCATGTCGGAGAGGGTAATGTCGAAAATGAAAGGAACATGGGGAAACATGGACTAGGAAAAAGAAATGAACAAGATTAGAGAACAGTGTGGTTTGTGGAAAGCTTCGAACTAGCTATCGTAAACACATTCTTCATGACGTCAGTGGAAGTAGAAGTGACTTACAAAAGTGGTCAACATAGTTCCTAATTGATTATGCGCTTTGCAGAAGACTAATGAAGGAAGTCACAGATTGCAAAGTATTGGCAAGTAAATATGTCACACCCCAGCACCGACCGGTGATATGCAAGGTGACATTGCGGAAGTGATCATAACAAACCAAGAAAGCGGAGCTACGAATCAAATGGTGCTGGCTTAAAGAACCAGACGTTGGAGAAAGGTTAATGAAAGAGGTCAGAAAAGACTTTGAGGGGTCTTTCCAGTAAGCTGAAAAACAACGCCAGATGGCATTCGTACAGTGACCAGTAACGTGCTAGTAAAACCACTGGTCAGCTATAGAAGGAGGAATACACTTGTTGGTGGAATGAAAAGGTGCAGAAAGTATAAAGAAAAAGAAGCAAACAGATGGAGAAGGATGATAAAGAAGGAAGTAAAGCGAGTAGTGGCAAAAGTAAAAGCAGAGGCATACGAAGAGATGTACAACAACACGGAGGCGTATGAGGGAACGAAATCTGTCTTCAGACCGGTTAAGCAAAAAAAGAAGGACGCACAAGATATACAGCACTGTAAGATGATGAAATATGAAAATGGCGTTGTAATGAAGTCAGGATCGGAAATTCTGGAGAGGGGCAAGAGGTATTTTGAAAATCTTATGAATGTTGAGAACTTCAGGAAGGACCGAGAAAACAGTAGACCAGTTCAAGAACGAGAGATTAGACCAATCATACCGAAAGAAAACAGAAAGAACACTTAGCAAGTTGAAGAATGATAAAGCAATTGATTCAGATGAAATACTAGTAGAAGCCTCAAAAAACCTTGGACATTGCGGAATTGAGTTCCTAAGAGACCTATTCAACGATATCCTTAAAGCAGAGCAGATGTTGAAAGGCTGTAACAAAGCATAGTTCCGATATACAAGAACAAAGGAGATGCACAATGCTGCTCTAACTACAGAGGAATCAAAGTGTTCAGGCACACCATGAAGGTTTGGGAGATGGTGGAGTATCAGAGATTCCGGGAAAAAATCAAAATCAGCCAAAAACAGTTCGACTTTGTGTCCAGGAAGAGCAGAACAGATGCTATCTTTGAGCTGTGAATGACAACAGAGAAGTATCGAGAAGGCCAACAGGAGCTTCATTGTGTATTAATTGACCTCGAAAAGGCATATGACAGGGTATCGAGAGAGGAGATCTGGTAATGCATGAGAAAGAAAGGAGTGTTTAAAAAGTATGTCTGCTGTGCACAAGAAATGTACAGGGAGTGTAGGACAGAGGTCAGATGTGCTTCAGGAAGGACAGAAATATTCGATGTAAAAGTAGGACTCCATCAGGGCTCAGCCCTGAGTCCACTACTCTTTGCTGTAGTGATGGATGTGCTGACAGATGAAGTAAGGAGAGAGACATCATGAAACATGATGTTTGCAGGTGACGTTGTGCTCTAGAATAAGTAGAAAGGAAAGGCCGAGGTAGAGATAGAAGGATGGCAAAATGTACTGGAGAAACATAGATTGAAAGTGAACAGGGAAATATCGGAGTAACTCTGCATAAACAAGAAAAGACAGCTACCACCAATCAAAATCGGTGATGATAACCTTCCAGAAGAAGAGGATTCTAAGTATAGTGGGTCCACTATTGAGCAAAGTAGAGATTGTGGTAAAGAACTGAAGAAAAAAATACAGACAGCGTGGAGTAGCTGGCAGAACACGACTGGAATCATGTGTGGTAAAGGAGTACCCGTCAAGGTCAAAGGAAAGCTGTACAAAACCGTAGTAAGGCCTGTCATGTTGAATGGACTGCAAACAGCCGCTCTAACCAAGAATTTCGAAACAAAGATGCAAACGACAGAAATGCGTAAGCTTACGTGGTTGCCTGGATTTGCAAGAAAAAACATGGTCAGAAATGAACAGGATAAAACAGGGAAAAGGAAAGGTGAAGAGGGAGAGACTGTATGGGAGATAATAAGATGAAAATTCGATTGATTGAGGAAGATGCACAGGACCAACATAAATGGAAAAAGTTAATTCTCTGTGGCGACTCATGATGGGAAACGCCGAAAGATGAAGAAGAAGAAGAAGAAGTAATCATTAGTTAAATAAAAATGTTGTGTTTATGTCTGCTGGTCTAGGATTGACAAACAAAAGGCTGGAGAAACTTAAACCTGGTCGGCCGAGTTAACATGGCCAACAAAGATATATATATATATATATACAGCTATTCCATGCATACCTTTTATCTTTCTCAATATTTTCTTATCATATCCATTGATCAAGTCGGGCGATACTACACAGTCTCGTGTCCCTTATCTCTTCACCCTAAGAAATCCATTGGAATTTGAACCGACATTTATAGGTGCTGTCTACTTCTTGTACAGATTTCATAAGTGTCTCATCTACTTCTCATGACGCACATTATTGAAAGATTTAGTATACTCGATAAAGCAGAGATAAATATCTTATAACGTCTCTGTTGGTCTTTCAGCTAACATAGAAAGCATGAAATTTGCGTTTTGAGTCCTACTGTCCATCATAAAGCACAATGTTTCTAGGTTATTTCCAAATGCGTATCTTTTCTGTTTCTTTGCAACAGAATTTGGAGCAGTACTTTAGTAATGTGGCTCAATGACCTTATGGTGCGGTGCTACCCACACTTGATAGCTCCTGGTTTCTTTAGTATGGATATAAAGACGGACTTGCTTAAGTCTTCAAGTATGATTACTGTGTCAAAAATTTTGTTTAGAACTGGAGTTACTTTGTCAATGCCAAAATATTTGAGAGATTGAATCAATTCAATTCATATATAAACATAAAAATGTTTACATAGTCAATGTATGGATATGTAATACGAGAAAATTGGATAAGACAAACTAAGAAATATGGGTATTTAATACAAATACTCTATTTAAGATATTGTGTGTTAATTGTTTATATTACAAGATCTGCAAATAAAACTCACCCATGAGCACGTGGAGTTAATAACAACAATAAATTCCAACATGGTGACGCTTATAAACACCAAATTTAATGCCAAGAACAACTGCAGAGAATTCATACTGTGGGTGATGTTGACGGATGACGTTACTGTTTGCACAAATATTAAGGTTGCAAGAAAATTTGTGACAATTAAAGTGACTCGAGCAGGATATGCATCAGATGGTATCCAAAAAGTTGTGAAAGTCAAAATGACTAGAAAAATGCTTGGGACATAGTGGTATAGAAGGTAATGTTTAAAATTCCTTTTAATGACAAATTCCACAGCAAGAAGACGGAATTTTTCTAGAAGAGATAAAAATAATTAATCGGAACAATAATATATTTAGGGTAACCTGGTTTGGATAAAAATTGTTTATCAGTAATTTCTCTAGACCTGTCATCAGTTTGAAGTTGGGATGGGCTTGATTATATGGCTTCACGCCAAAGAAAGCATTAAAACAAATAGCATTATATTTATGGAGCCTTAATAGTTTTTAGAATAGAGGATTTTCTACAACAAAGCGCATATTGGACACATTCGTATAAAACAAGAACAATCCATATTTTTGACCTTAGTTTGTATATTTTTTAATAATTTGTTCCTAAAGTTTGAAAAGTTTGAGCTTCGATATTTATATGGATCATGTTGCAATAAAAATGTGAGCAGCAGAAGCTTTGAAAGAGGGATTTCGAATGATTTTGCAACTAGTCAACAATTTACTGATTTTTTCAAATGCAAAACAATGCCCATGAAAGCGTCTAAACTGAACTGTACGTTTCTTAAATACAACAATGCTGTCTGTTTTATGATAGATAATGAACTAAATATTCATTAAGTTTGGCCTTTCTTTAGAGTCAAGTAAATGGGGAATGGGCCATAAATTAAAATTCTAAATCCTATGAAATATTTCAGAATGGATCCTAACAAAAAATAATTCAAAAATACCTTATAATCCTCCTGTTCAGTAAGAGTATTTTATTGGCATTTACAAAGATTAATGAAAAGCAAAAGCATTATACATCCCCGCATTGCATACTTCTGGGAAACTCACTGATCACCAAGGCCATCAATCGTACAAGGTTAGCGATTATTTTTTTGTTTCTCCAGATCACGTTTTATCATCAACAATACAAAGTCAATAAGTATACAATTATCGTTTTCTAACACGAAAGAAAATACCAAATAACCATGGAGAAATATGATTTATTACATTGGAGGTCGGGTTGTTTGAACCTTATTGAAGAAACATTAGTTACAATAAGAAGAATTTCAAATAATTGATCATCTTTAAAGCCTGACACGGAGCACACTATCTAATTCGTTACTGCTGGTGTCCTACAGACAAATGTTTAGGTTCACGTCCCTTCAAAAAATAAACTTGTTTGGAAAAGATTGTCATTTGTTTTAAATTTTTATATTTATTTTTCCAAATTATATCTCAAAATTCTACATAAAATCAAAAAATCTTTTACATTTCCAAATAAAATAAACCAATCCTCTGTTTCCAACTCAAATACTTAATCTTTTATTTGAAGGCTGTAAAATTCAGACGTAATCATATACTGAAAAATACTTTGAAATATGTAATAACGTAACCATTATTGCTGCTTCATATTTCAACGTAGCCTGATTTATCATTGACTCTTGTTTGTATATATAACTTTGACAACCAGTTGCTAACAAGAGGACAAAACATAGTTGCTGTGGTTTGGAATAAGATCGTATCACTGCATATTTCATGTTTTTTACATTTATGTTTATAATAATTATAGTGAATGACATAACAGTATTAAGGCAGAAACGGCTCTTTTTCAAGACTCTAGAAAATCATGTTTTCGTAATTATAGTTATTTTGAACCATACTATCATACCCTTTAATCGTTAGTTACATGTACAATATAACAGCCAACTGGGTGCTTTGTGTTTTAGTGATTATTCAATTTCAACAACTTCACAATTGCTCTTAGCCAGTGGTTATATTCAGCAAAAGCCTAAAACCTGACCATAAGACTAGTTTATTTGAATTAGAGTGAATTATTTGCCAGCATCTACGAGCTGAGTTTACAGTAATCGGGGTTTCTTTTCGAACAAACTTTGATATAAATTGAATTAAATTCTACTTTCTGGTACATCATCAATATATAGGCTTGTTAGTAATTTATAAGCTTGCATTTAAGTTTACTTTTTCGCACCTAAAGCAAGACTCCAATTATTTGCCATCATGGTGACGGTTCCTCTTGCATGTACTTGTAGTTGTGAGCAGATATTTTCCTCTTCCTGTTAAACAATATTATCATATAGTTTGATAAAGTTGTGTTTGACATTTTTCACAATTACTCTATTCATTACTTCTTCTTCTCGCTTCTCAGGGGGAATTGAGGGCTATTGAGAAGGCCAGCAAGGACAATTTTTTGCCCCCTCAGTCATAGTTCCTATTTCTGTTCCCAAACTATTGCAAACAAAATCATGCATCGTTGTAAACACCAGCTGATGATCATCATTGAAGGCTTTGTTGCTTCTGATATGTGTTGACAATGACTATTAAAATAGTACGATTTGAAATATGTATGAGTTAAATAGTACGGTTTATTTGACCCAAGATATTTCAAGAATACTTTCAGGGAAAGAGTGGCATTTCAAATCTTGTCAACGGCCGACAACAAAAAGATGCGGCTTAATGAAACTTTATACAAAAATATATTTTAGTGGTGGAAACACAAAGAAATTTAATTATTAATTTGAAAGTCAATCACAAAGTTTATCAAAACAAAGGTAGACTACACACCTTTTTATTCGATGTTGTAGTTTTGTACTAAATGTTAGAACACAACAACTGAGAGATCCAGCATCACGAGTAAATTGCAAAATGAAAATATCATGGTTTCTGCCCTGTAGGTGGAGTAAAGGTACTACGTGTCCAACAATAGTTAACCGACGTTGTTAAATAACATCGCCAATAGTAATATATACACTTAGAATAACTGAAACCAAATTGTCTCCAGTCGAATTTTTAAGCCTACAGCCTTTCTCTTAGTGCTCTGAGGAGTTTCCAATATTGCCAATCAAGCTTTTGTTCTTGTGGATTACAAAATTGAAACGGGTAACTTTTTTTAGTTTTTCGTACAAATTTTTACAAGAATATTCAAAAACACCCTCAAGCTTGATATTAGTTTTAATATAAAAAATTTCAGAGTAGAGGTGAAGTTGGACAAAAATGTTTAAGTTAATTGAACAAAATGTCCAATTTTTTTATATAGTTTTTCTGCTAAAATGTTCATCCATTGTGGTCATGAAAAAGTGTAGAAAAAAGTTAGAAACCTCAGTATATTTGTTTCCTAACAAACTAGTATTTCTATTTTTTAAACATTTTACCTTTTTTCCTATAAGTTCTGGTCAGGCTTTGTGCTTTTATGCTGACAAGTTTATATCCTTCTATTGGATAATCATAAAGGCCCCGTTCATAAGCGATAACGGAACCTTCATGTGTTGTCCACTTTAGCTCCATGTTTGTTAAATTGTGAGAATCTGAAAAGTCAGATTTTGAAAATTAATGCCTNACATTTATGTTTATAATAATTATAGTGAATGACATAACAGTATTAAGGCAGAAACGGCTCTTTTTCAAGACTCTAGAAAATCATGTTTTCGTAATTATAGTTATTTTGAACCATACTATCATACCCTTTAATCGTTAGTTACATGTACAATATAACAGCCAACTGGGTGCTTTGTGTTTTAGTGATTATTCAATTTCAACAACTTCACAATTGCTCTTAGCCAGTGGTTATATTCAGCAAAAGCCTAAAACCTGACCATAAGACTAGTTTATTTGAATTAGAGTGAATTATTTGCCAGCATCTACGAGCTGAGTTTACAGTAATCGGGGTTTCTTTTCGAACAAACTTTGATATAAATTGAATTAAATTCTACTTTCTGGTACATCATCAATATATAGGCTTGTTAGTAATTTATAAGCTTGCATTTAAGTTTACTTTTTCGCACCTAAAGCAAGACTCCAATTATTTGCCATCATGGTGACGGTTCCTCTTGCATGTACTTGTAGTTGTGAGCAGATATTTTCCTCTTCCTGTTAAACAATATTATCATATAGTTTGATAAAGTTGTGTTTGACATTTTTCACAATTACTCTATTCATTACTTCTTCTTCTCGCTTCTCAGGGGGAATTGAGGGCTATTGAGAAGGCCAGCAAGGACAATTTTTTGCCCCCTCTGTCATAGTTCCTATTTCTGTTCCCAAACTATTGCAAACAAAATCATGCATCGTTGTAAACACCAGCTGATGATCATCATTGAAGGCTTTGTTGCTTCTGATATGTGTTGACAATGACTATTAAAATAGTACGATTTGAAATATGTATGAGTTAAATAGTACGGTTTATTTGACCCAAGATATTTCAAGAATACTTTCAGGGAAAGAGTGGCATTTCAAATCTTGTCAACGGCCGACAACAAAAAGATGCGGCTTAATGAAACTTTATACAAAAATATATTTTAGTGGTGGAAACACAAAGAAATTTAATTATTAATTTGAAAGTCAATCACAAAGTTTATCAAAACAAAGGTAGACTACACACCTTTTTATTCGATGTTGTAGTTTTGTACTAAATGTTAGAACACAACAACTGAGAGATCCAGCATCACGAGTAAATTGCAAAATGAAAATATCATGGTTTCTGCCCTGTAGGTGGAGTAAAGGTACTACGTGTCCAACAATAGTTAACCGACGTTGTTAAATAACATCGCCAATAGTAATATATACACTTAGAATAACTGAAACCAAATTGTCTCCAGTCGAATTTTTAAGCCTACAGCCTTTCTCTTAGTGCTCTGAGGAGTTTCCAATATTGCCAATCAAGCTTTTGTTCTTGTGGATTACAAAATTGAAACGGGTAACTTTTTTTAGTTTTTCGTACAAATTTTTACAAGAATATTCAAAAACACCCTCAAGCTTGATATTAGTTTTAATATAAAAAATTTCAGAGTAGAGGTGAAGTTGGACAAAAATGTTTAAGTTAATTGAACAAAATGTCCAATTTTTTTATATAGTTTTTCTGCTAAAATGTTCATCCATTGTGGTCATGAAAAAGTGTAGAAAAAAGTTAGAAACCTCAGTATATTTGTTTCCTAACAAACTAGTATTTCTATTTTTTAAACATTTTACCTTTTTTCCTATAAGTTCTGGTCAGGCTTTGTGCTTTTATGCTGACAAGTTTATATCCTTCTATTGGATAATCATAAAGGCCCCGTTCATAAGCGATAACGGAACCTTCATGTGTTGTCCACTTTAGCTCCATGTTTGTTAAATTGTGAGAATCTGAAAAGTCAGATTTTGAAAATTAATGCCTAACTACAACAAAAAGATTATTAAAATAAGAGTTGATATACAGTGTAAGTCTGATACATTGAATGTCAAGGGAGTTTTTTCTAAATTTGTTATAAACAAAATTCCTTATAAATGGGGTATGGATGAAGAAGAAAGCAGGCAGGGGAAAACTGTGTTGCTTGTAATGACAAACAATAAATAATATTTATTTTAAAGGCTAATAAGCGTTTTAACCCGCATGTGATGTGACAAAATGTATTGTCATTGTCAGGTATATGGGGAGAGAGGGTTTTGAGTCCTATCAAGGTCGGGGACGCCTTGTTACAAATTTTGTAAATGTTTTTGCTGATAGATTTGATAAGGAAATTAGACTAACCTTGTCCTTTAATTTAATAGAAATATGAAAAAGTCCAATGTCATGCAACCTTTTGAGCTAAAATGGCTTAAAACATCCAGTGTTGTTGGAGATAAATCTCATGGAAAACGTGAAAAGGTGGTAGGCGCTAAAGTAATTGAAAAATTAGTTCATTTGCTCAAGAGCATATATTTAAAGGAGTAAATTTGTTTGAAGGTAAATATTCATGTTAGATTATTGAGAAATGCTATAATTTGACTTGGACTACAGGGGTTTAAGAACCACTTATAATAGATATGGTTTGATGCTTATGAGAACAATGAAAAAAATAACGTTAATATGTGCTAACTTACAGCTTTCAAATGGCAGAGAACAATTTTGCGTGTCCATAGGATAATATTTCAGTTTGAGATGACATCTCGGACGAAGAGACAATCTAGAAAATAATTGAATTAAATTATGTCAAACGCATCAAAAACAAGAATTCCAAATTTTTTTACGTAACTATAACTTTCCTTTATCATCATCATCATGGACGGAAGGCTCATGGTTGAGTCGCCGTGGCTTCTTTCGTCATGGCTCTCCACTTAAGCCGGTCTTGTGCCGCCCTGTATGCCTGGATGACAGTTAGTCCAGATTCGTTTTTGATGTTGTCCATGTACCTTGTTCTTGGCCTGCCCTTTTTTCTAAACCCGTAGACCATGCCCATGATTAGCGTTTTCTCCAGTGTCTCGCTCCTTAGCACGTGTCCCAGGTATGACAGTCTCCGGTTCACTAAAGTCTGTTAAAGACGCTTGTCGCATTCTATTCTGAGCAAAACTTCCTCATTAGTTACTCTCTCTGTCCAACTTATCCTCAAGGCTCTCCTGTAACACCACATCTCAACATTTCTGAGTCTTATCCTGTCGCTCTTCTTCAGAATCCACGTTTCACTACCATAGGTTGCGATGGGGAAGACTAGTGCATTCAGCAGTCTATTTTTCGTGTTCTTGGATATCGATCTCTCCAGACTGTTGTGAGAACTGATGTTGCATTTTTGGCTAAAGCAATGCGTTTTTTTATCTCTGGGGTGTCATTGTAGTCATTGGTGAAGATTGCTCCCAAGTAGGTCATTTGATTGACATTTTCCAGTGGTTGTCCATTTACAAAAATGCTGTGTTCATTCCTGGTGTTTTGGCTCATGATTTTCAGCACTTTTGTCTTCTTTGCATTTAGTGATAGTCCAGCATTTTCTGAGGTTTCTTTTACTCTATCTACCAGTTCTTGTAGCTCCTCCATTGTGCTTCCTATCAAAACTACATCATCAGCATATCTGAGGTTGGAGATAGTCCTGCCCCCTACTTTCACACTGCCTTCATATCCTTCTAGTGCTTCTCTCATAATGCACTCTGAATATATGTTGAATAGGTGTGGGGAGATTACGCATCCTTGTCGTACCCCCTTTTCGATTGGGAACCATTCAGAATCTCCATAGGTCGTGCGCACCTTTGCTTTCTGGTTTTCGTACAATCCCATCAGCAGTTGGATGATATGTACAGGGATACCGATTTGTTTCATGTCTGTCCATAGCCTGTCATGCGAAACCATATCAAAAGCTTTAGAGTAATCAATGAAGCATAGGAAGATGTCCCTATTTCTTTCTCTATTCTTTTCTATAACCATCTTCAGGTTAAGGATTTGATTTCTCGTTCCTCTGCCTGGTCGGTAAGCCGCTTGTTCCTCTGCCACTTCATGATCCAGTGTCAACTTTAGTCTTTTTGCAACTACTTTCAAGATGGTTTTGCTACTGTGACTGATCAATGCAATTGTTCTGTTATTGCAACATTGTAATGTATCTCCTTTCTTTGGTATGGGTATAAAAACCGAATTCAACCAGTCTTGTGGCCATTGCTTTTCTTCCCAAATCTTGGTGCAAAGTCTGTGATAGAACAAGACGCCTGCTTTCCCAGAATTCCTTATCAACTCTGCAGTAATTTCATCATCTCCTGCGCTCTTGCCTTCCTTTAGCTCTTTGATGGCTTCCCTGATCTCTTCTAGCAATGGTACAGGTTCGCTGTCTAATTCTTCCATCTCTTGATTCGTGGTTGGAATAGTGTTATTTCTCTTGTATAGATCTTCACAATACTCTTTCCACCTCTCGCGCACTTTTTTACCATCACAAATGATGTGCCCCTCTTTGTCTTTGATTGTATCAACCTTAGGCTTAAATTTCCTGCTTAGGTTCCTAACTCCCTGATACAAGTCTTTGGTGGAATTTGTAATAGAATGCTCCTCTATGGATGAACACTGCTCATTGATATACCTCTCCTTATCGCGCCTCAGTAGTCTCTGCACTTTTCTGTGTTGGTCCATGTATATATGTTCGTCCTCACTGCTGTTCGATTTTCTAGACTTCAACTCTCTTCTCTTCCCTACTTCAGCGAGTGTCTCATCTGAAATCCAGGGAACATGCTTGCGTTTCTTGGTGCTGATGTGTTCTTTTGCGGATTTGAGAATAGCTTCTTTGCCTTCTGACCATAGTTCATCAGGTGTTTTCTCATCCTCTTCCTGGAGGAGTGCTTCAAATCTGTTGGTTATTGACACCAGATATTGGTCACTTAGGCAGTTGTAGTCCAATTTCAATGGTATTCGATTGTTGTTATTGAGTTTTGCCAGCTTCATCTGTAGATTTGCCACTAGTAGCTGGTGATCGGTGTTACAGTCGGCTCCGGGGCGAGTTTTCACGTCCTTGACACTACCTTTCCATTTTTGCTGGATGATGACATAGTCGATTTGGTTTCTTGTTCTCCCATCTGGGGATGACCATGTGTATTGATGTCGGGGATGGTGCTCGAACATTGTGTTTGCAATTACTAAGCCATTTGTGCCGCAGAAATCAAGTAATGTACTGCCTCTCTCGTTTCTCTCTCCAAGACCATGTTTATCGTGGGTACTTGTCGAGGTATCAGATTTTCCAACCTTTGCATTCATGTCTCCAATTACCATTAGCATGTCCCTGTTTGGAATAGAGTCGATCGTGTCTTGGAGCATGTCATAGAATTGTTCCAGTTCCTCGTCACTTGCAGCACTAGTTGGGGCATATGCTACGACTATGGAGAGATTAAATGGGCTTCCTTTGATCCTTAGGTGCAAAACACGGTCACTAATTGGGCTATATCCTATGATGGACTTGGATACTGCCTCTGATATAATGACTCCCACTCCGTGACTGTATCCTTCGCCTTCCTCCTTACCTGAAAAACAAATAGTTTTCCTTTCTGATCTAAAACTTCCTTTCCCTCTCCAGTTTGTCTCACAGATGCCCAAGATTTGAATGTTGCATCGGTCCATCTCATCGCACACTATCTTCAGCTTTCCAGGTTCTTTCATCTTTCTGACGTTCCATGTTCCAATATTAAGTGGCTTCCTCAGTTGTGTTCTTCCAGTAACCAATTTGTCATTGCCAGCCTGGTCGCCTACTGTGCAACGCGTCCCTTGTTTACCCACGCGACGGACGATGTGGTATGGATTTCTTTGTTTCGTAGTCATGACGAAAGAAGTAGTCTGGAGGTGTTTGTAGTGCTAGTAGGGCCCCTAACGTCCTTTCTACCACCGCAGTCCCTACATTTAGGGGATGCGCCCAGTCGTTGTCCTGTTTGTCGGATCTTCCGCCTGACCGCCTGATGTATCAGCCGTTTGTCACGATCTAGGGACTCATCCGCCTAACGCATCATCCATTGAGCTGCTGCCTTCAACTTCACCGTTACCCTGGTAGGGGAGCTTTGGGGTTTCTCGACTTGCTCAAGGTCTACCCCAAGACTACGCAGGGAAGGAGCGCCTCACACCTCCTTGCAGGTTATTGGTTGTCTGTGAAAGCCAACCCCCGCTGCGTACCCATATTTTCCTCTATACAAAACCTAAACAAAAGAAGTGTTTTGGGGCATTTAACAGTCAAAAATATTCGGTTTGTGTTGAATAGAGTTTTCATAAAGTATAATATAAAAGAAACAAGCCACTATCAAAAAGTGGATAAATAATCGACTCGTCAGAAACAAAAAAACCTAATTTTAATCATCCAGAATTTTTGGCTTTCAAGTCTTTAGGAAGAAATCTATTTGCAAACTTGCTCAACAAAGCACGATTTAGCATCAGAATTCAACAGTTTGCAAGCATTTCTTGTCCTTCTGAAGGAAGCCTGAGATGCATGACTTCCATTACGTTGAAACTGAACCTAAAATTTATTACGATGAGCAACGGCAGAACAATAAAGAGCATGAAACCATAGAGGAGAACGAGATTTGACTTTGTAGCTAAGAGCAGAAACAAATGTTTCAATACCAAATTTAACCCATTTTGTAAATTCTATTGCAGCATTCAAAGCTGATCTCCTGAGATTGAATAGCAAGAACCAACCAGAAACTGACAAAATTGATTCCAGTTAGCCTGACCAAACATTAAAGTCCGACAATGACGTAACTCGTCAACAAGACTAGAAAGAATTAGCTCAGCCTCAACATTAAAAACAACATTATCAAAAGAGTTAAACAGAGATAAAGGTAAAGGTGTACAATAATAACGAATAAAAGTCAAAAAGAGATCTAAAATAGGTTCTCCTGAGTTTGAAATACGAAATATTGTGGGAAAATTAAAAAACCTGTACAAGATCATGGGCAAAAAATGAGTTGCATGTAACTTTTCCAAGTCTATCAGTCCTATCAGAATAAGTCAACTAGGTCATGTAATGGATTACGTAAGCAATATGATGCTTTTCCAGAACCTTATTAATGGAAGCTGATATTGTCTTAAAAACTGAGCAAGTCAGAAGAGGGAGATTGTTACATGAAAAGAAGATAACAAGTGGCCTGAAGAATGGACTTCTAGGTTCCAGTTCTTGTACTCTGATAACTGGAATATCCTGTCGAGTATAGACAGCAAGTCCATAAGGATGAATGCAGAGTCCAGTCAAAATAAAGGTAATTTCCATCTCTAGCAGGGTTGTCCTGAAATAGACCTAACTCCGCTGGACGCCAGCCTGGTACTTTAAGGTCCTGGGGCCTCTGGGTTTTGGAGTTCCCTAACTTGAAGTAATTTATTCTATAAATGTGTTACTGAAGTCAATTACTTCGAGTTATGGAACGTTCTAATTAATTGAGAATACTAGTACTTACTATGAAAAAGAACAGCAATGACTCTAATATAACTATTTGTGCAAGTTCGAAATACTATAAAATTGCTGGAAAGGACATTATGCATTACAGGAAACTATGCATTCCAAAATTAGATACAGATTAAAGCAGCAAATCAGGACAAGAGGAATACGAAACAAAATTTTAAGCTTTTCGGAAGGTGTTATGTATAATACTGCGGTGACTGAGACAAGGGAAAAACAGCAAAGACCCATGTGCCCATTCATCTAATGGACTAACTTTCTAATTCGACTCTTTGCAAGACAAAAAGGAGAGATGTTTGACAAACTGTACCCACTGCAAACGGTAGTATTTTAAAGGTAAGAGGAAATTAGAAAATTATTTTAAAATAATCAATGATCAAACAATTTCAAAATATTTCTATGGAGAGTAGGAATGGCAATCTTTTAGATTCAATACATTTTTGTAGTAACCAAATATCGTAATGGCACATCACGAGAAGAAAAACATATGGTTTCAATTTCCAAATGTTGCAATAAGTGGAGGCTGTAACATGTAACTAACTACGCTGTAAAATGAAAGTTAATGTAAGGTAATGATTGTTTAAGTTAACATTACACTGTAACATCCAACAGTCATAAAAACTCACAGTAATGTCGGGTTGGTCTTCTGATCAGAACATTCCTCTGTTATGAATTCCAACAAATTCAAAATGACAAAAAGTTTGAAGTAATAGAAAAATTTTATACAGGTAATGCAAATAATGAAAGCAAGTAAAGATGTATAGGGAGTCAGCAAATTACATTATTTTGAGAAGTAAGGGATGTTCCAAGTGAAGGTTGAGATAACTCCAAAAGAAAAGGAAGACAACAGTTTGGATAACTGTAGCGCTGGAAAACTATTACAAAAACGTTTATTCCTTATTAACACTGGATCCAAAACACAAATACTAATCCAATGTCTGTACCATAAACAACTTTCATTTTGAATGTGAAAAATAGAAAAAATGTTTTAAATCTTTTATTTATGCCAACTTTGATTATTCAAAGGTACACGATCGATTCCTTTGTCTTCGTTTTTAAAATGATAAAAAGAAACTTTAACTAAGTAATTCTAATGAGCAATCTGTTTGTTAGTCAAACTCATAGTAGTGTGATACGATTTATTATGTCATGGGCCAAATGATTACCTTGAATGCATTTTGGGAGGTAAAATGGACGTTGAAATTCTTTAAAAATTCTACTTATTTATTACACTTTACACACCTGCTTCCAGTCATGACACATTCTACAATCACAAGAGATGAAGGAATCATTTCAATTCGTGCTTAATATTGTTTTCGAAGTCGGTAACCATATCGCTGGTAAATTATGGAAAATATCATTGGTATGGTTCCCCTTATTGACAGAGTAGATATTCTGTGTGTGAGAGAGTGTGTGTGAGTGTGTGTGTATGTGTGTGTATGTGTGTGAGAGAGAAAAGGAGAGACAGAGAGACAGGGAGACAGAAAGACAGAGAGACAGAGAGACAGAGAGACAGAGAGACAGAGAGACAGAGAGACAGAGAGACAGAGAGACAGAGAGACAGAGACAGAGAGACAGGAAGACAGAGCGATAGAGAGACACAGAGAGATTCCATTTCTTTTCGCCATTTCTACCAAATTGTTTTATTGGTCAAAACCGTGGCAAAATATTGAGTTATAGTTAGGAACTTTTTTTTCAATGGCTTCTAAATGGTTCATGGGATATTTTTATCACAGGGATGCTGGGTCAGCTTAGAGTTGACATTAATCGTGGTTTATAAACCGATGGTACCGGTTCTTTCAGGTGTAACATAGATAGAAAAGTAAAACTTTGCATGTCAAATTTACGTTTGTTTTATTTCCAGATTTCCTACAGAGAGGCATACTGATACGCTGCAATTGGTCTGGGTAGTGGGTGAGCTTTTTACATCACAGAGCTTGAAAGCCTGTAGCTTTGTTATGGGGAACAGATGAAAAGTACGCAAGAGGCACGAAATTATTGAATAAACAAGTTGGATAATAAGCAGGAACTGCAATGTTAAATAATTTCAAAATATATTTTGAGTATGTCGTCAGTCAAAGTACGACAAGTACAAAATCATTCTTAAATATTATGCAAGAATTAATGAAACAAGAGTAATTAAAAGAACAAATTAAATTAAATCATCATAAAGAGAGTATGATACAAAAAAAATATGATATAAAGGTAATAAATTAAATCAATATAAAATTTGGAATAGCACAAAATGTTTTAGAGCATCAGCCTACAATATCCCATTCAAATCAAAACAAAATTAGAAAAATGACTATGATGCGAACAAACTGTATCATAGGATTCTTACCGTCGGCTAATATACACAGAACCATCTTGACCATTTATATTTACCCTCAAGTTTGGAGTTGTTACTGAATGCTTAAAGGATACACGTGATGTAGGAAAGTACAAATCAGGAACCCAAATGTCATTTGGCTCGTCACTAAAATTAACGCTGTTGTTCTTCTCTGTCTTTAAACGAGGGTCTCTCCACCATTCTCTTAAATATATCTCGGCATCAAAGACCTGTCAAAAGTATTTCAAAAACCTTCAGTTGTGTAAAGTGTTGGGCCAAAGGAAGAATCTGATAAACTTGTAAACAACAGTAACTAAATTACAATTAAATACAAAACAATTGTAACTAGAACGGTAAAGGTGGTAAAGAAGAAACTTCCTCGGTCCTGGTAAACAAAATAAATCAGCCAGGCCAACTAGATGTGTATGAGTTTGTGAAAACTAAAAAACGTCAGTTTTTTCATTTCCTAGCCTATTAGATTAGTAAAGAAGAAAACGTATCTAGAAAAGGTAGTACATATTCCAACCAACGGTTCGAGTATTCTTGGGAATACGTTAGGGTGCTCTCAGGAGTAAGTTAGGGTAGAACCAAAGAAATTAAATAAAACTAAATTTTTTAATGTAAAAATTTGATAATAAATTGTATTAATAAATTTCTTTGGGTAGAACACTTTCCAAATAACCATAGAACAAAGTCCCATCTTGACTATAGAACACTTTCTAAACAAATATTAGAACAAATTCATAACTCATTTTTACAACAGTTACAATAAATCACTTTCCAAAATCACTTTCCAACAGACTTATTGTAGAACAGAATCAATAGAGAACTTTCCATTCCGGAAGAAAGTGTAGAACAAATTCCATAGAGTAGTTTCAAAACAGACATAAACTTTCACTTCTAGCCTTAAAACACTTTCCACAGAACAAATTCCAATCCATGCCTTTCGCTGTCGAACACTTTCATAACCGCAAAAATTGGCAAGATTTTAGAACAAAATCATTAAAACATCCTCCATAGATCACTTTTCAATCCAGTATGGTTGCAGAACATTTTCATTAGAACATTTTCCGAAGAACAATTTCAGTCTGCCTGTGATGGAAGAAATTGATACAATCGACAATTTCTAGGAATTTGCTAACAAGAGATGAAAAGGGACCTCTTTTTAGANCGAACACTTTCATAACCGCAAAAATTGGCAAGATTTTAGAACAAAATCATTAAAACATCCTCCATAGATCACTTTTCAATCCAGTATGGTTGCAGAACATTTTCATTAGAACATTTTCCGAAGAACAATTTCAGTCTGCCTGTGATGGAAGAAATTGATACAATCGACAATTTCTAGGAATTTGCTAACAAGAGATGAAAAGGGACCTCTTTTTAGATTGAAGGTCCTTGAAGATCTGAGATTTTTTAAGAGTTTTGTTTTCTTGTTTATTTCTTGCAAATCAACATCCTTCGACCACTGTCAATCTTGTTACTTTGTTACAAAAAAACCAAAATTTTAATTTTTTGTTGAAAAGCCTTTAGCTATATGTGGTACATTAGTTTTATATCAAAAATTTGGAGGTAGAATGAGCCACCAAAAGAACAAATGTTACTTTCATATAAACTGTTTTCTTATATAATAAAAGCGTGAGTGTACTGTTTTGTAATCGACCGACAATAAAATTTCAATCAGTGTGAACATAATGATTTGGTATCGTCCGAAATTCAATAATGGATGCTCATGTTGCTTAAATTTCTCGTCAAAGGGAGAATTACATTTGTGATTGTTTGCTCCAAGCTAAGTTTCAAAGTTCGATTAACGACCAAAAGCAAGAACGGTTAACTGATGGCAGCATTCCTAGTGAACCTAGGCCAAGGCAAAGTAACACGCTGACGCTAGAATAAGACTAACTAGTACACAAACCAAAACAAAAAATTTAACCGAACTATACGTTGTGTTGAACTTACTGAAAATCAAACAAAATGTGCTTATGCTATATGAAAAACTACTTTTCCTCTCAAATAAATATGGCAGTAAATCAGAGGAAATCGAGGAGACTGCTACTGGGGAGTTCGTTTTTCATGCATTTTTTGAAAAAAAACGAAGGTCAATTAAGGTTGCCAGAGAAAAATCTATAAAAATTCCAAAACGAGACCTAAATAAATTCCTAGAATTAAAATTTTTCCTAAAAAAATCTTGATAATGGAATCCCATATTTTATATCATTTAATTATATTTTTTCAAATATTTAGAAGAGCACTTGCCTTTAAAATACACAGGCAGGACAGTTTTAAATTTTCATTTTGGTCTTCTCTCAGGGTATACACTGGATACCTTGAATATACTGATCCTAAGCTGCTGTTACTATTCGCTGCTTTTTGAGTTCCAATGAAAACTTTTACTTGACCGAGATTTTCACCCCATATCCTGCTTCCCAATCCATATATTTTTCCAATGACTTTGCATTTAATGGTGCAGCTTGGAATGGTCAGAAAAATTTGCTTACGTTTTTCGGGACGTACACACTTGTACGTCCTTCAACCATTATAGCCACAGCAAACCTGTCGTGCTCCTTGTCATTTTAACATTTAAAACACAAACTGTCACTCCAACTTCTGCTGGTCATTGCTCGTGTACGCATGGTATCCTTGAATAAAGGAACTGATATAGATTGTTTTCCTTTTTGGAGAATCAAGGCGATTTTTACTTCAATGTTTTTTTAAAAAAAATTAGAAATCTGATTTCTCGACATGTTTGTGTTATTATTTCGAAATTTTGAAAGTAATTTCCAATGTTATGTCAAACGCTATATTTTAAGACGAAAAACGTTTTAAAAAACTAATGTTTCAAGTAACATCCGCCAAGATGAAGACACACTCTGGTCTTAATGATGAGAGCCAGGTATCTTATTAATCATTACGAAAAGATCAAGGGACTTTAACTGGCTTATAAAAACAATGAAGCCTACTTCAATTGGCTTTACTATATTCTTTGTATTCTTATGTTACTGAAATGAAAAGAAAATGTTTCATTAAATGTGTCCTTTTTTCAGCCTATCAAGAGCTTAAACTTTCAAAACCATAAGAAGTATCAGGTTTTCATTTATTTGAGCTAAATATTTATTTTCAGGTGGAACCTTCATGTAGTGGATACCCTCATTCAGTAGACACTTCATCCATGTGCCAATGGTGTCTGTTTTATAGCAATCCCACTGTAACAGTGGCGATGTATATAATCGTATTATAGAAAAATGAAGAAATGGCTCATGTTCTGTATAGAAATAGCTAATTGATATTTTTCTTTACCAGGAAATGTTAAGAGAAGTGCTTTGTTATTTCTATGCATTGGTATTAGGAGCTTATCGACAATATGGGTTTCAATACTTCAACGGAAAAAATTTGCAATGTCATAAAAGGCAATGATTGAAGTTAAAAATATCGTTCTGGAAAAAATCTAACATTTCCATTTTCATGTTCCATTCAAAAGTGTGTCCAACTTCGAACATTATTAGGAAAAGAATGCAAAAATAAAAATTAATTTAAAGGGGTACTGTCTAAATAACTAATATGAAATTGATACTCTAAAAGTTATACTTAAATAAACGCGCAGAAAGAAAAAGGGCTTGTTTAAATTTCTGATAAATTAATAATGTAAAATTGGCTTTAATTAGACTGTTCACATATAGTGCCTTTCAACTTTAGTAGAAACAAGTTCCTAATGTTTTACATACAGTAAGTGATTTTCATCAAGGAAAAAAGCTATTTTTCAACAGGTTTATGTTTACTGCATAATAGGACTAGTTTTATTAAATTTTATACTATTTAAAAGAATGTACAATCACTATTTAGTGAGTAATATTGGGGTAACTTACCATTTCTTTATCGTTAACTGGTCCTAGACTGATAATTTCAATTTGTACTTCAACAACTACTTTTGATCCTTTAAAAAAAAGGAAAAAGCCCTTCTTTAAATTATAAAAATTGGAAATATAAGTAAATTTTCACTATTAACAATAGTTAAAGAAACCAAATTGAAAAGTATTCTGTTTACTACCAAAAATAAATCAAGTTAAATGACAGCTGGTCATAAATAACGTAAATCTTAAAAACAATAAAAAATGTAAGATCGCATCAAGGCCAAGTAGGGTCAAATGAAGTGCACTGTAGCTATGGAACAAAAGGTTGTGGTACAAAAGGATATAGGGTAAAAGATTAAGTCAAAAATGTTTAAAAACAGGTCATTGGCGAGTTGTTTGTGGGCTACGTATTTTGCTGACAAGAACAATGCCTTAATTTTAACATTAAACATACATAGTACATGGTAAACTCTAATAATATCTAAAATTCGTTATTGCGTGTATCTCACATAAACTTCTTAATTATATGACTGATTATATGTGGTTTGAATTGGAAAGCGTATGTGAGGTTGATTACTCTGTAATTGCTCTGGAATTTTGTAATCAACCTGTCAATTACACAATGTAAATTCGTAGCAATTCATTTCATAAAAAATTGTTCGATAAATTTCTAACCAATCAGAATACAGTATTTTGTAAAAACTGCATATGATTGGTTCCAATAAATCTGACGAAAATAAAATAGGACAACAAATACAAAGATGGCAAGATTTCAGTTTCTGTGAGATGAAAATTTATTCCTCCTCGCAGATAATTGTGACATATGATTAATTAGGAATAACATGGTTTTTTTGGTGATTTTAAATTAGTAATCCCTCGTTTCATTTCTAAAATTTCAAATAGCCCTCACTTCGCTCCGGCGATTTTGAAATTGTAGAAATGAAACTCGGGTTATTAATTCTAACTCACCCTCAAAACCATTTTATTACTATTACTAATAACCACAGCACATTGCTAAAATTTTGGCCTCATAATTTTGACTGTATAAAGTTGTAAATAATACAAGGTAATTACCAAAATTTAATTGTTATTTTTAATTTTTCTCTATTTTAAGTTGACAATACTCAACGAAAATCGTTTATCAATGTTGCATGGGATATCTAAGAGGACTTACTTATAATATGGTGGTCTAATTTTTTTTCATCGCTTGAATGAAAAAACCGTGTCTACACTGTCAACGAGTATAATATCAACTGAATAACAGGTATCCAGCATTGGACACCGTCAACATAAATCATATCAATTTATTGTCTGTCAACTTAAAAGCTGGGAATGTGAAGTCGGTGAACCTTTTTCTTGTTAATCAATTGTTTGTCAACCAACTACCCAAGAACCTGTATTGTACCTTATTGCTCCAGCGATTAAAGTTTACTAATGGAAATCTTCGTCTTTTGCCTCTCTGGCTCAGGCGAGAAGTGTTCTTTTATGTCTCGGTATATTTGGCGCTTTTCATTCCGACTGTTATTTCTTGAATTTTATTTCCTAGTTACAATAAGATGATGATTGTTGTTTGAGTTTCTGGACAGAATATCAAAATTTAAGAAAAAATTTAAGGAGAATTGAAGACAATCCTTCACTATTTTCATTAAAGCAGGTTTTTACAAATTAAAATTTTGTCCTATTTCAAAATAAAGGCGATTTTCCATACATCATATTTGGCACAGCATACCAAGGCTAACAAACTGGATATTGGTTTCTTTTTACTTTTTGTTGTTCTGTATGATGTAAATTCTAAATGACCCTTCCTGACCTAGACTTCGCTTTAATTGTAGTCCTACATTGGTTGCACTTACCTTTTATGATCACTGACATATAAATTATTGTATATTGTTAATGTAGTTAAGTAATTTAAGTGAACCTCGACACCGTTATCCTCTGGGTGATCTTTTGTGTTCAGAAATAGCTAGTTTCCCCAATCAGCTTCTACAAAACACGAAGACTGATAACTTTACTGTAAATGGTTGAACGAGCTGAAAATAGACTTGTAACCATAAAAAACTACTATAATCAACTGCTGTCATGTTTCATACAGTAAGCTACGTGTAGTGAAATATATAGGACATGAGAAGCTGTAGCTTGATGGCTGGTCTGGCTGCACGGTCATTTCAGCTATGTTTTCAACTCTCTAATCGCGAAAACTAAGGACTTTCGCAACTATTGATTCACGTAGCCTGGAGGTACGAACATATGATGAACAAATGTTTTTACTTTGTGGAAATGAAACTGTTTATTGCATTTAAGCATTTTCTTTGCTGTCAATTCCTAAAGACGATTCTGCTATATTTTAGACAAATTTGCCTTGGTATAATAAGCCTTCAAAACTTATCCGTTTCTGCTCTTAGCTTGGTTAATATTTAAGGATCCTTTTGCACACGTCGTACATATGCTCTCACTATGCTAACCTACTCAGTTATACTACTTGTGCACTCTTCAAGTCTCTAAGTATTAGATATTAGTTATTAATCGTGAACCTTCTTATACTAATATTTGGAAATTTTCTAATTTTACACAAAAGCCTTTCATTTTTGTATTTAACTTAGACTTTGTATTAATAGGTTGCCTATCTTTCTTTATCGGATGAGCCAGACTAGCGACATAGATCTCTGTTCTTTCCAAAGGTAAGGTCAAAGGATCTCCTGTTTGCTAGCATACTACAACATTAACAAACCCTCTAGCTAATACAAGTGTCAGCTAGAAGGTTTGAGAAACAAGGGTAGAGAATAAAATTTGCAGGCCGAAAATTTGTATCAGTATCTGGAAGTGGCACCAAATCATTTCTGAAAAAAAAGCTTGCATTGGAAAGAGCATCGATCAAAGTGAGAGTCACAATGCATTTTTATGTAGGATCAAATATGCAAGAAATGACCACAAATTGTATCAGATGTAGCTGGTTAGACTTTTCGGACTTTTTGCAGCTGCTGCAGAAGGACAAGGCGAAATGGAATAACTATACTTGAATATTCACCTTAATAATGAGCACTGTAGCTACTGTGGACAGCAAGGGTCTGGATTCCTTACCTCTGAGGCTACACCAAAGAGACTGTTTCCCCAATATATGCCCAACATTTTCCTTTCTTTTTTGGAGCTCTTGACAATTCACAGGACATCGTCTTGTTGGGCCCCGGGGAAAATGCTTTTATGTTTTAACAACGTTGACCTTGAAATAGGTACAAATTTTTTAATTTTTCTTAAAATCATTAAAGGGTTGCATATCATACTCAAGTGTACAGTACTGACATTCATGGAATCTGTTGATCACTTGCAAATGTAACTATTGCCTACTCTTGTTGTTTTTCCAAATGTCAAATATTAATTTGTTTTACTTTTTTGGTTAGGTAGTAATCATCCTTGATCCAATAATCCATCATTAAAATTTTATTTTTTCAGTCTTTTGAAATATATATATATATATATATATATGTGTGTGTGTGTTATATATATATATATATATATATATATGTGTGTATGTCTCTCTCTATGTTATTTTATGACTTTAGCTTCATTTTATTGTTTTTAATGATTTGATTAATTCATGTTACTAGGCTTTATAAATTACAGCAAAGAACGATGTATACAAACGTGCTGTGTGTTTGATAAAGGTGCCTAGTGGGGAGAGCCCAATTTCTAGAATTTAGAGCGTTATTAGGCTTTGAATAACTGGAGAAAAGCAATAATGAAACAAGTCAAAAGGTTCCAAAAGCTCTTGATCATTGATACTGATTCAAATTGAAAATTGGGGAAAAACTTTAATTACAAACATAAATCTACAAAATAGGATAAATAATTTACTTTTATTGTCTTTAAACACTATTTATTTCCCAAGTAAATTCGAGCCCCAGATCAGGGGTTTTCCCCTTGATCAAGTTTTTCGTTATATTTTATGCAGAAATAAAGCATCCAGACCTTAGACAACAGTATACGCAGGTGATGGAACTACAAGATCTGGTAAAAGCTCTCAGAATTGATTCCAACAATAATCTCAAAATAGCACACATGGCCTGACCTTCCTACAATTATTTTTACCTATCTGACCAATAAACAACGCAATTGACCTTCGCACAAATTTTATGATTCCTGGATATCCAGTCAGAATTCTAATGACTTTTGTATATAATTTATTACAAACTTCCTTCTAAAGATCGAGTTCGCACAAAATTTATGTCAAAAATTTCTTTTTGGGGTGATACGAGAGGTAACGAGGATACAAAAAAAAAGGCCAACTGAGGGCTAAAAAGTTGACTTGGAAATGTTCTCGATCATAACCATCATAAGACAGCAAAAAACTGGCTTTTATAAGGACACACACAGCTCTATAAGCTTTGAAATCACAACTCAAACCTAAATCACTATTTTGTCTTTTGAATAGTTGCCTGTCATACGTGCAACTTGTAGAATTCTCGTGATCCACCGTTGAAGGTAAGACGAGATAATTTTTTTCCAAGCGTTGTTACCTAAAAACATCGAATCAACGATAGAAAAGCTGTAAAAGACGAGTACATATTTGTTGTTTGATGTATACTTATACAAGTATTCCATTCGACAAGACAATAGCTATTGTTACAAAGAAAGTGTTTGAGGCGAGTGATGTTCTGAATGGTGTTTCGAGATCAGATCATTATTAACATCGTCGACAAAAAGCACCGTGTTTTTCTTTAATGACCAATACTACCGCCAAAAGTATGGCGTTGCTATGGGTTACACCCTTTGGCCAGGATTGGCGAACGCTTACTTTTGCCATAACGAGACAAAATGTCTTGAGGAATGCCTATTGTTCTTCGTCCCGATCTTTTTCACCTGGTCCGTCGACGACACTTTTTTGTTCTTCTATAATCTAAGGAGCACATAATTCTACTGACGCGATACATGTCATTAAAACACCCCAACATTAGTTTCACTTTTGAGGAAAAAAACGAAATTACCATTCCATTTTTGGATTTCAACGTCTACAGTGACACAGACAAGTTCTATTCAACTGTTGAACGAAAAAACACATTTTTCGGACTCTTCACACAATTTCTTTCCTTTCTGCCGAATACATATAAGAGAAGATTAATTTTAACTTTGTTGTATCGCCCTTACGCAAATTACCTCATCATATGGCACCTTACATAATAAAGTCGAGAATCTTAAAAAATATTTTCCCCAAAAAAGGTTGTCCTTCGAGATTTGTGAGCAGAAACATCTTCAACATTTCCAATAAAATATATAAAACACGAAAGTCCATTATCACTGTTCCGAAAAAAAAGACTCCATGATTGCGCTGCCGTTCTTGGGAAAAATATCATGAAAATTAAAAAATGATCTTTTCCTCAGTTTTATCGACCTTCTCACATTTTCAAATATAAAAATTGTTTTCAAAAACTCAGACTGCCATGATATTTCGCATTTAAAAACAAAACGTCCAAATCTTTTAGTTCGGGCGTCATGTATGAAGATATGTGTGCTGTTTGCAGCCGTAGCTACACTAGTTGTATGAAGAGATGCAAGAAAAATGTTTGGAGGGAAATGCACATATCTCCACCCTCACCGGCAAATGTTTAAAAGGGATGCAGGCATTTGCCCTAATGCAGCATATAAGATCAAAATCATGTTGTGCAGTATCAATTTCCCATGACCAATTTTCTATCATTGGGCGGGGCGAAAACTCTTACAACTTGAAGCAAGTATCTTCTTTGGTAGGTCAAGATCGTATTTAAATAATAGCGAAGCCAGTATCCCTTTAGATTAATTCATACCATAAATAACTTGATGGTATCTATTGTTTTGTAACAACAGTCCATTTAGAAATATTTTTACAAGGACCTATTTCCTGTACACCGTAAATAACTTAATGATATCTTTTTATGCTTCAGTATCGTGTTATGTAATTTATCCTTAATCATTACAAAGTGATAGATATTTTACACAAAGTGTTTTTTCTCGTTTATTATTATCACTATTATTTAATATTACTATTTTATACTTTGCCAATACTTCACATCCTGATGTTATGTGGTCAATTGTCTCATACTACTTGTAACACATTCGGAACCTACTATCGTCTTTACCAAGTATATGTTTTTGGTAATTTCACGAACAGAGGGCTTGGTCTTGCGCTGCTATCAATAGTCTTTCTGTTTTTCCTCAGATGTCTGATCTGAGCCAATTGTTTGTATTCAGAAGGCAACACGTGGTTCTCTAATAAGTAAAGGGCATTTTCCTATCTATTTTTCTGCTTTATAAGTTCATTTTCTATTTCTTGTTTCAATAGTTTTGCTTTTTTTTTTTGCTGTTTGTTTCTGTGGTTTTGGTTTAAGTTCAAATCTGCTATTTCCTTTTCAATATTTTAAGTCAATGCTCTTTGTAGTGTAAGTGAGCATGCTATTTGTCTGTATTTTTTGGCAAATCAGTTTCATCATTTTTAGGTAGAATAATGGTACGAGTTGTAGTACACCATTATAGCAAGTCTTTTGGGTTTTTAATCGCTTTATCAAATGCTGTTCTTGGTGAATCATGAACTTCTGTCATTGACGTAAGCCAAAAATTTGATATTGTTTATATACCTGGTGAGTCCCAGTTACTTGATTTTCTGGTCGAAGCATTGACCTCTTCCTTTTTTATTGTATCCCATTTTGGCTCTTTTTCTGTGCATTTTGCTACTTCACGGTTATCCAATCTGTAATATCATGACGTTTTTCTTCTCTTAAGATGGTTCTCCAGAACTATTACATCTGTTCTTTGTTCAGTGAAATCTTTAATTTTTTTTCTTCTTTATCGAGAGTCCTGTAGAATTTCTTACTATTCTTGTTTAACAACCTATTTTGGTTGTATTGCTTGCTTCTCTTGTCATATCTCCGTAATTGTTGAGCTTTTGCTTCAATCTTCATTTCGAACCACACAACACCTTTACAGGACAAACATTGATAACAGTATTTATGTAAATATGTAAATAACTGAAGCTTTTATCCTGTATAAATATTCGTAAATAAATAAATAAATAAATAAGGGTTCCCCTTATTGTTCCGATATCTTCCTTCCTTTGGATGTGATACCTTTTCTTAATTCCACTTCTTTTCTTCAACTTTTTCTGATGGTTGTCTTCTTTAAATATATCTGTCAGCAACGACAGGTCTCCTCTTATCACTGGAATGTGTTTCTTTATTCTAATTTGCCATTAAAATTTTGTGTGTGATATTCTACATTTTAGTTGTTTTAATATCTTGCCAACTTTATCAGAGATCACAAAGGCTGTTGCATATAACATTTGATTAATTTGTGATTTTTCGTGTATGTTCTTTTTTAATACTGAAATACTTTCCTTAAATAATTATTTCAGCTTTTTGGTAAGGTACAGCTTCAGTAATGGTGGTCTTTCCTTTTCACTGATAACCTTTGAGATTTGTATACTTGTTAAGTATGTCTCTTGACAGTTTGCTTTTTTTGTTTGGTTCTGCCTCGTGATTTTTGATTTACTCTAAGAGTATTTTTCCTTCAATCTGCTTACTTTGTCCTAATATTTCATTTTCACTATCATCGTGTGTAGTAGATTTCTTGCTTAATTTGTGCTTTTATTTGGTCTTTTTCAATTGGTGTTAGCTTTTTGGGTTTTTTCAATGTATTATTTTTGACTGGCCATCTTGTTTGCATCCATATTTGGTCCAACATTCAGCTTTCTTTGACGCTAAATTTTATAGGTCTCCTTCGTGATGTTGTCTTTCGTGGGTTCTGCTTGTGCCTGGAAATAGCATAGCCTTACTTCTTTGTATTACTCTCTTGTCCATTTGTGTCTGTTAGCTTTAGTTTGTTGGTCACAAACAGAACTTGTCGCTGCAGACGAGCTCTGTTACGAATTTTTCCCTGATGAGTTTCTCTCTACAGTTTTTTGAGAGGGGACATCAATAGTTGACTTGTCGACCTCAGTCTGGTCACTAACAGAGAGATGCGCTACTTGTTGGCCCGAGGGACGAGCGATGCAGTATGAAACTATTTTAGCTTGTACGCTCTCATAAATATCAGGTGACAGACTAGACTCACCCGACATTTCTTGGTCTCAAGGAGAGATGACAGGTGCTACACTTTGTTCAAGTATGCCCTGGAACTTTGTATTACAGGGTAAGGTAGTTCAATTTCCTAAGGTCCCGGTGACCCGCATTCCCTACTATTACTATTATTATTACTAGTATTGTCAAGTGGAGAACAGCCTGAAATTAAAGAGGGAGTACGACTCCCAAGGTCAAGTGAACAATTGGAAATTGTTAATAGCTATTTTCAATCGATTTTTGCATCTGTTAAGTTGAAACCTTCCACGATTGACTCCGTAATTAGATTTATGAACGATTCGATTTATGAACACTTCAAACGTACATGCGGCACTACAAATAAGAATTTCGTCAAAGGGTACCAAAGGAAATATCAAGACCGCAAAGTTAACCAATTAAAAAGGACTTAAAATCACTTTAAAAAAGCAATGCATCGGTCGTGGAAATCAAATACGTTTCCTCTTTGCTTCGTCAAAAAATGACTTCTTCTCATAACATTCACATTCTATCTAACCACGATAACTTCATCTCCAAAAACTTTTGGGGCTATGTAAAGCGTGTGCTGCAAAAGAGCTCTTCAATACTTCCTACTTTCTCAGAAGTCTGTTGCACCCAATACTTTTAAAAAATACTTTCATCGACAATTCCTAACAAACACTTTAAAATTCCATCATGGATACCTTCTTTCAACGAACCCAAGCACCCTTTCAACACCGCAGATGACGTTGCGGTCATTACAAGTGGGGAAAGAGAGAACCAGCTTCTTTTAAACTGTTTTTCTCGATGGTGTCAATGGGCCAACATGATCATAAGGGTTGATAAATGTGCCACATTCGGAATTAAAAAATTCACTACAAGATCTCTTCAATTTCAACCTAAACTTTTTGTTAATAATGAAACTGTACCTCCTGTAGCCATGGGGGATGCCTTTAAGTATCTTGGACGTTACTTTGACTTTGAAATGACCAATCAGTCTCACAAATCCAAGCTTCTGTCTGTTTTACTAGATCTTCTCAAACAAATTGATTCCTTACCTATCCATCCAAAACACAAACTGCGTCTCTATAGTGAATTTGCCCTGCCAAAGGTTTCCTGGCACCTTACTGTTTCAAATGTTTCCAAGACTTGGGTGGCAGAAAATCTCGACAATCTGGTCTCTAAATACATTCATCAGTGATTTGATCTGCCTATAAGTGCCACTCTTAGCTCTATTATTCTTTCCAAAAATCAATTTGGACTCAACTTGCAGCTACCTACCATAAAACGTCTACAATGCCAAACTGTCACCCGTAACGCTCAGAAGTTGTCACCAAATGATAATATCCGAACATTGTGGAAAAACACAAGCAAAAGTACCAATATAAAACACGATATTTATAAAAATACAAAAGAAGTTCTAAAAGCTGTGCAGACAGAACACAAGGAGCGTTTACAAAGTCATCTTACTACTCAACGTACCGTTCTCTTATTTCTGTTTGATAATGAAACTTTAAAATATAGTAAGTTTTGGTCTGAAGTTCAAAATAAGCTGCCCCAAAATATCTTCAGCTTTACCATTCGTTTTTTGAACAACACCATTGCAACTCGTAAAAATCTATCTAAACGAAAACTTAGTCTATCGTCCTCTTGCTCTTCCTGCCTTGAACCAGAAACCCTTCTTCATGTTGTCGCCGGCTGCAGACCCTTCAGGAAGGTCGATATACTTGGTGACACAACTCAGCATTACAGTTTTTAGCAGAAGCTCTCAAATCCCTTGAAGGCTGTACAATATATGCTGATATCTGTGGATTCTTATTGCCATGCATTATAACTGGAGATGCCTTGAGGCCTGATTTGCTCTTAGTTACTCTACAACAACAGCTATACATACTTGAATTGACGGTGGGCTATGAAACAAACCTGGATAAAAATCCTTCTCGCAAATATGAAAAATATCATTCTTTGATTCGTGATTTACATTCCAGCTTTTCGAAAGTTAGTTTCGTAAATCTCTCTATGAGTTCTTTAGGTATATTCGGTCAATCTTGTATTACTTTCAGTGAAATGTGCAACGCTTTGAACATCGACAACAAACATAAGCACTTTCTTTCAACCAAACTTTCCAATATCATCATTCGCACCACATACTACATATTCTGTCGTAGAAATCAACCATGGACCAATCCTCAACTATTGTCATTTTATTAATTTTGTTAGTAAAATATTTAATTTTGATTTTGTTAAATAGGCAAGCCAATGCAAACTACCTTGATTAGTGAGGTTTGTAATTGTATGTGTTCAGATGAAAAAATAAAAAGTTAAAATGAAATTATCATTATCATTATGTAAGGTGTCTGAGGGGTTAAAATAGGAAAATAGCAATGTATTTTTTTTGCACATGCTTAAGTTTAAGTTAATTAGAGAATTGTCTCATTTTATATTCAATTGAAAAATACTGAAGAGTGTCAAATATCGCAGTGGGTGGTAGATTGAAGTGGGAACCTGACTGGAAAAAGTTAATGCTTATGAAAACACCGTAAACATCCAATACTTTTTTGGGGCTATACTAATAGTGTGACAAAATAATGATTGCTTAGTTTAGAATGTTAATATTTAAGAACTCTCGACAGAGAAGGCCGGGATTCCTCTATGCTTTGTTGGTGCAGGAGAAAAAAAGTGGGACAAATGATAATGTGCTGGAGCATTTTGTTTATAGGCAATAGGGCGTGCATTTTAAAGATGGTCACAAAAAATAGCAAATATTTAAATGAAATCAATAGTAAGATTGACAGGTTTTACACTTTGAAGTCTTGATTTTAACCCACCAACGAGTGAGCTACATTTTTCCATTTTTGTTTTTGCAATAGGCTTCCAGGTTTTCTCTAAACTATAAACTCCTCTACGAAAAACTCCATGTGATTTGTTACGAGTGGTAGGCAGAAACGGAGAGCGCCAGAATTCATGAAATAAAGAAGAGGAAGCAAGATAGGGCCTATGTCAAAATTTGATAGCAAGAAAAAACGTTAAGTTGAGTTATTGGAGGTAGGTATAACAAATAATTAGATGAGAAACGAAGATTTCATACATAATAATAAAGCAATAATAATACTCACAAATTCAATGATAATAATAATAATAATAAAAAATAATAATAAAAATAATAATAATAATAATAATAATGATAACATGGCATCTCTACGTCATTGGTAATCACTGTACTAAATTGTTAAAAAATTGCTTAAGGAAAAAGTTTAAAAAAAAACAGAGTAAGTTCAAAGGAACAAGAGAAAGTTCAGAAGTGTAAAGATCTAAAATGTGAAATTGCACAAATATAGGAAATGAGAAAAGTCTAAACTATGCAAACTTTAGAAAGAACTATGGTAGAGTGAAAAAGAAATTAAAAACAAGGCTTAAGAAAAACTGAGATAGGGATTCAAACGAAATCAATGCAGAAAATTAAATTGTTAATCTTTTATTACATTGTTTTGTTGTTTTATCTAAGATGTATGAGCATAAATAGAATGAAGGCACAAAAGAAACTTCCTTTATTTATTATGGCTTGGTTCCTGTGGGATAAAAACAACAAAGTATCTACCTGTGTTTAAGACATTATTAATTTAATTTTAAAAAATTTACTTAAACTACCAATGGGCATTGATTACTGAAACACACTACCCCAACCACAGAGAAGCCTAAAAGAAATATAGATATGCTTGGCTTTTACCTCCACTTTACCCTCTTTCAACCCATTTAAACATTGCTTCCCCACTTCCCCTACCAACAAAATCAACTTGAAATCTCAGGTCTAGAATCCTATCCATGAGCTTTTTACTGTTGCAATGAAAGAGCTTTGCATCTCTAAGCCCATGCACCAAGAGAAAATGGGCAAAAAAAGAATACGTGTCTTGTAAATTTCTCTATCTAACCATCTCATAAATTAAGAAAAAATTAAAAGGTCTCTGCTCAGCGTTTTCATGTCAAGGCTATTTTATTGGACAGTTTGTTCTATTTCTTTTATTGTATATGAGCCTTAAAACTATGAAAGAACATAAACTAAGGTCCCTTCGATAAGAACATGTTTATATAACAGCAATACAGACTGATAACGCCATAACAGCTGGTCCCAATATTACATATTTCTTTTGACATATATATATTGAAGATGTAGTACGTATGCGTATATACATACCCCCATCAAGAGGACGTAAATATTTGTTGTATCCCTCTGGAAGTGTGTAAGTCCCAGCCACCATATTTTCTAAAATACAAAAAGAGTTGGCAAGACAAAAGATTAAAAAGACCAAAGGGAAATCCTCTATCTACAAACATATACAACAGAAAGGAAAAAAGTACAGATTCAGAAACTGTTATGTATATAAAAAATTTCTTTGTGAATGTAATAAAACAAAGCAAAGAAGGTTCTTACTATTTTAATTGTATTAAATAATATTATATTATATTATATTATATTATATTATATTATATTATATTATATTATATTATATTATATTATATTATATTATATTATATTATATTATATTATATTATATTATATTATATTATATTATATTATATTATATTATATTATATTATATTATATTATATTATATTATATTATATTATATTATATTATATTATATTATTTTATATTATATTATATTATATTATATTATATTATATTATATTATATTATATTATATTATATTATATTATATTATATTATATTATATTATATTATATTATATTATATTATATTATATTATATTATATTATATTATATTATATTATATTATATTATATTATATTATATTATATTATATTATATTATATTATATTATATTATATTATATTATATTATATTATATTATATTATATTATATTATATTATATTATATTATATTATATTATATTATATTATATTATATTATATTATATTATATTATATTATATTATATTATATTATATTATATTATATTATATTATATTATATTATATTATATTATATTATATTATATTATATTATATTATATTATATTATATTATATTATATTATATTATATTATATTATATTATATTATATTATATTATATTATATTATATTATATTATATTATATTATATTATATTATATTATATTATATTATATTATATTATATTATATTATATTATATTATATTATATTATATTATATTATATTATATTATATTATATTATATTATATTATATTATATTATATTATATTATATTATATTATATTATATTATATTATATTATATTATATTATATTATATTATATTATATTATATTATATTATATTATATTATATTATATTATATTATATTATATTATATTATATTATATTATATTATATTATATTATATTATATTATATTATATTATATTATATTATATTATATTATATTATATTATATTATATTATATTATATTATATTATATTATATTATATTATATTATATTATATTATATTATATTATATTATATTATATTATATTATATTATATTATATTATATTATATTATATTATATTATATTATATTATATTATATTATATTATATTATATTATATTATATTATATTATATTATATTATATTATATTATATTATATTATATTATATTATATTATATTATATTATATTATATTATATTATATTATATTATATTATATTATATTATATTATATTATATTATATTATATTATATTATATTATATTATATTATATTATATTATATTATATTATATTATATTATATTATATTATATTATATTATATTATATTATATTATATTATATTATATTATATTATATTATATTATATTATATTATATTATATTATATTATATTATATTATATTATATTATATTATATTATATTATATTATATTATATTATATTATATTATATTATATTATATTATATTATATTATATTATATTATATTATATTATATTATATTATATTATATTATATTATATTATATTATATTATATTATATTATATTATATTATATTATATTATATTATATTATATTATATTATATTATATTATATTATATTATATTATATTATATTATATTATATTATATTATATTATATTATATTATATTATATTATATTATATTATATTATATTATATTATATTATATTATATTATATTATATTATATTATATTATATTATATTATATTATATTATATTATATTATATTATATTATATTATATTATATTATATTATATTATATTATATTATATTATATTATATTATATTATATTATATTATATTATATTATATTATATTATATTATATTATATTATATTATATTATATTATATTATATTATATTATATTATATTATATTATATTATATTATATTATATTATATTATATTATATTATATTATATTATATTATATTATATTATATTATATTATATTATATTATATTATATTATATTATATTATATTATATTATATTATATTATATTATATTATATTATATTATATTATATTATATTATATTATATTATATTATATTATATTATATTATATTATATTATATTATATTATATTATATTATATTATATTATATTATATTATATTATATTATATTATATTATATTATATTATATTATATTATATTATATTATATTATATTATATTATATTATATTATATTATATTATATTATATTATATTATATTATATTATATTATATTATATTATATTATATTATATTATATTATATTATATTATATTATATTATATTATATTATATTATATTATATTATATTATATTATATTATATTATATTATATTATATTATATTATATTATATTATATTATATTATATTATATTATATTATATTATATTATATTATATTATATTATATTATATTATATTATATTATATTATATTATATTATATTATATTATATTATATTATATTATATTATATTATATTATATTATATTATATTATATTATATTATATTATATTATATTATATTATATTATATTATATTATATTATATTATATTATATTATATTATATTATATTATATTATATTATATTATATTATATTATATTATATTATATTATATTATATTATATTATATTATATTATATTATATTATATTATATTATATTATATTATATTATATTATATTATATTATATTATATTATATTATATTATATTATATTATATTATATTATATTATATTATATTATATTATATTATATTATATTATATTATATTATATTATATTATATTATATTATATTATATTATATTATATTATATTATATTATATTATATTATATTATATTATATTATATTATATTATATTATATTATATTATATTATATTATATTATATTATATTATATTATATTATATTATATTATATTATATTATATTATATTATATTATATTATATTATATTATATTATATTATATTATATTATATTATATTATATTATATTATATTATATTATATTATATTATATTATATTATATTATATTATATTATATTATATTATATTATATTATATTATATTATATTATATTATATTATATTATATTATATTATATTATATTATATTATATTATATTATATTATATTATATTATATTATATTATATTATATTATATTATATTATATTATATTATATTATATTATATTATATTATATTATATTATATTATATTATATTATATTATATTATATTATATTATATTATATTATATTATATTATATTATATTATATTATATTATATTATATTATATTATATTATATTATATTATATTATATTATATTATATTATATTATATTATATTATATTATATTATATTATATTATATTATATTATATTATATTATATTATATTATATTATATTATATTATATTATATTATATTATATTATATTATATTATATTATATTATATTATATTATATTATATTATATTATATTATATTATATTATATTATATTATATTATATTATATTATATTATATTATATTATATTATATTATATTATATTATATTATATTATATTATATTATATTATATTATATTATATTATATTATATTATATTATATTATATTATATTATATTATATTATATTATATTATATTATATTATATTATATTATATTATATTATATTATATTATATTATATTATATTATATTATATTATATTATATTATATTATATTATATTATATTATATTATATTATATTATATTATATTATATTATATTATATTATATTATATTATATTATATTATATTATATTATATTATATTATATTATATTATATTATATTATATTATATTATATTATATTATATTATATTATATTATATTATATTATATTATATTATATTATATTATATTATATTATATTATATTATATTATATTATATTATATTATATTATATTATATTATATTATATTATATTATATTATATTATATTATATTATATTATATTATATTATATTATATTATATTATATTATATTATATTATATTATATTATATTATATTATATTATATTATATTATATTATATTATATTATATTATATTATATTATATTATATTATATTATATTATATTATATTATATTATATTATATTATATTATATTATATTATATTATATTATATTATATTATATTATATTATATTATATTATATTATATTATATTATATTATATTATATTATATTATATTATATTATATTATATTATATTATATTATATTATATTATATTATATTATATTATATTATATTATATTATATTATATTATATTATATTATATTATATTATATTATANATAATTTAGTATTATTATCAGTATATCACCAAGTAGCAAATTCCTATGGTTAATTATTGCATAACGTTTTTTACTTTCTGTACTTAGTATAGTAATGTATCCTTTTTAATATGGCCTGTTATCATGTAAATCAACAAATCCATGTCAACTGGTTTATCTTTGCTTGAGCGCTTGCTATTACGCTTTGAATGATGGCTATTTGCTTGGATTTAGGTTACGGGAGGGTGACATCTATTGTTAAATTTCAGGTAATCGTGAAGACATATAAATGTCTATGGTGTTTTCGTCCTGCTACCTGCAAACATACTAGGCTAAATAGTAAATCCTTCTACAAAAATGTGTGTTGCTTTTAGTTTCCTTGTCAAAGTAACTTTTGTAGGCGGTAAACTCAGGTACAACTGTGAAATAGCATATAAAAATATATTTGAAATACCGGTAGCAAAAGCTTAAATTAAATCCTAAAATTGCCTTTTTTTGTAATTCAATTCATGGATTAAGCCCTTGTCTGGCCTTAGTTAAGTGAATAGGATCACATTGCTATTAGAGGAATCTTGCCCATGTTGATGACATATCTAGTCGTTTGCTTTCGTAGAGGTTTTAAAATCTTAATTTAGGTTAGCATTTTGTCACCCCAGCGTTACTCGACAAGCATAGTTGTCGTCCCAAAAGGAGCTCTCTTGCAAAGTGTTCTACGCATATCTTTAAATGCTTGGTTGGTATGAGCCTACCTTCCCTTATTTTTTCCACCTATGTCGTAAGTAGTGATTTGTTACTCAGTAGAAAGGGAATGGCTATCGCCATGAACTATAATGCCTGATTGTAAAAAGAAGAACAAACATACTAGCTGAGGCTCTTTTTGTAACTTGCGAATCTATTGTGACTGGAATTTGCTGTGCTTGTATTTGTTGAAGATGGCACAGGGTTCGACTGGGATAAGAAATGTACGAAATTTAAGTAAGGCAATAAAAAAGACAATGAATTTAGCTTTGTTTATATTACTTTTGCCAGCTAAGCTGACGATGGGTGCATTGTCTCTCGAAAAGTATCTCAGAAAAATCTTACAACACACGACATGATGAATATCCTAATCACCTACAAACTATTGTATGTAAATATTCCAATTTGATTATTTAAGCTTATTTATAGAAACTAATATCTGAGTTTTCAACTCTCTTTTCAAAAATATGAAAAGTATAGCATAATTTTATTGCTAAAGCAAAGGAAACAATAAATACAATATTAGAACTGGTCTCCCCAGTTCATGAACTGTTGAGGATTGGAACAGTGAAGAAGTAGCTGTGACGTAATTAAATGTTTACTTTATTGACGTAATTACTACTCTATCATCTACAATCTTATGACTTATTATGCCATTAATTGTCCTTAAACCTTGAAGTTAAGCAAATTACTGACCAAAACTTACCCTATACTTTTATTTTATCAGTCTTTTCAGCCCATCAAAAGCCTGGTTACACACTTCCTTTTCCTGTTGGTTGTTGCTTAGTGTTCTGATATATCATCTTCCTAAACTTTTAGCAGGTTTTTCCTTAACAACTGGTGTTCTTTCCCTTGAAATTTGAAATTGCACTGGAACCACATATCGTTTTTGTATAAAGCATGTCGCTTACTACCATATTAAGGCTGAGCTTTGGGAAAGAAAAGCTTATAATATGCACAATGACAAGTCAAATTTTTTATGTTTTGGTGTAATAAAGAGGAACTATAATTATGTAAACACACCAAGGAACTGTGCTGACGTTGTTAAGCCATTAAATACATTCGTTGTTATGGCAACTAATCTAATATTTTAATTCTTTATTTCTAGCAAAAAGTTTTAACTGATTTTTAAAGTGAAAAGATGTTTTACAAAGAAGCATTAGGCATAAGGACCGAGCTTCTTGAATTCAAAAACTGCAAATTTCTAAGTATATTACATCTTGATTAAAAATATCCAGATGTTTTCTTTAAAAAACATGAATATTCACTAATCTGTTTTCCTATTTGTTATTGTACGACAAAAATGAACTCGTCGGTCTTATGGTACTGAGCTTCCACTAACCGGTCTTGACCTTGTTTCCAAGGGTAGGCCTACACTTACCTTTTCGAATTAACATCAGTTGAATGAAAAAATCCATAGCAATTGAAAGAAAGAAATGATCAGTATCCAACCAACTCACCGTAACTAATATTCTTTCTTGTGCAGTGTCAATGTTTTGAAGCATAACCTGTGACCTTTTTCTTTTCTGTACTCCGACGCTATTCCACGTGCACTGCACACAATGTATCTAGGCCAACACTATTCTTTGAAAATGCAAACAAAACCCTATTTTCACTCGAAATGGTCTGTGGATCCACGAAAGCATCAACTTTAATAAAAACAGGAATTTGCTACAGTTTGATTGCAACCTGGAAAGTAGATCAAGGCAAAATAAGATGCTTAGGTGCGCTTAATCTTCTGCTTCTAGTGTCGCTTTAACCTATAACTTAATAGCATCAAAACGAATGTGTTACGGAGCTCGAAAATTAAAATAGGTGGTAATTAAGTGAAAATGTAACATCCTTTAAGAGATAAAATCTTTAAATAATCCCAAAGAATGTAAAACAAAAACCAGTTACAGTCGTGAAATTCCAGCCTGAAATCGAAAACAAAATTCAGTTTAATTTCTTGATAAGCCACATACAGAAAGTTTGATGTCGATGATGATGATAATAATAATAATGATGATGGCAATAATGATGATGATAATGATGATGATAATGATGATGATAATGATGATGATAATGATGATGATAATGATCATAATAATAATGATGATGACAATGATAAAGATTACTGGAATACTGACCAGTTTGAAGCATGGGTTGGTAGCCAAGCGTTATTTCTTTAGTATTTTTAAGGAAAACTAGGCTCATTAGATTTTTAAAAAACTATTTACCTGAAATGTAAAATAGCTATATCTACAACAATTCTCCTGGACAAGACAATTTTTCTGTTGCGGCAGGAAACCTTCTTTCTTGGCTGTTTTTTAGGTGCCGAATCCAAAACTGATCTTCATTTTTTTCTTAAAATTTTAATATTTTCTTAAAGGCTATAGAGCCAATATTATCTTGCAAAATTATTATTTCTTTCCACAACTGGTTTTTCCAGTTCTGAGCATAAAATGTTTATGGGATTGTCAATAGATTACTTATTAGGATAGTCACAAGGAAGTCATTAGGGAACTACATTCAGAAGACATTCATTAAAGGTTTCTTTTGTTGAGGTGTTCTGTACTGCTAAAATCGTAGACCTTTCTGACAACACCATAGCTTACTATAAAATCTTTTGCTTTTGGACAAAAAAAATACCAACTGGAAAACATTAAACTTTACTTTTTCTAGACTTCAGAAATTCAATCCTTTAGCATTTTTAAGCGCTTGCGACTTTTGTCCAAGACTAGCTTTCACTAATTGCAGGAAGTTAGTTTTACTATGACATGCAAACAAGAACACCGTTGTAAACCGACACATGTTGTTTTATTCGACAGATGTCTCTCGCAGGTTAGTAAATCTATAAGTTTCCTATCACAATCAGTGGCAGTAAATATAAATGAATTGAGTCAACAGAAACTCATACTTCACAAAGCTATAAAATAGCGTGAGATAGTTCGCTTTGATAGAAGTTCTCAAGCGGTTTTTATGATTTAGTGTGACCGCAAACTGAGATGAAAACATATTGGTGAACATAAAATAGTTAGATAACCAAGTTATCTTTCTTAATCAAGCAACTTTTGTTTTACATTAGCACACATTTTAAGTTCAGTAGACAGTTTCCTTAACCGTTATCTTTCGGATCAGCCTAGTGAGTCGTAGACACGAAACAGAGACTAAAATGAATTTGTTTCCTTAACCAAAATAATGGCCATATTTAAAACTACTTTTATCCACTTTTTTAGAGAATTTTGATAAATTTCTTACGTTTTGTTATCACAATGCTATACTGACATTAAAAAAAATTTTTGTTAATTATAATAACAATCATGAATTAAAACAAAGTAAGACAGGATCTGTATTTCCTGGCAACTTTCCAATATCGAGAAAAGAAAGCAATAAACATATTTCATTTTCCAATTTCTTGTTCATCAGCTGATGTGTCCTTTTGATTCCATAACATTTGCTCGAATGACAAATTCCCACAAGACAAATACTCAAATGACTAGCGCTCACAACTTTAATGAAAACTTAGACATTTGCTCACAAGACAAATGCTCACACCACACGTTTTAACAACAGCTAAAAACATGTAGTCAAGAAACTAAAATACATGTAAATAAAACTACTTACAAACACCTGATACAAACACGTCTTTTTGAATATATGTGCAGAAAAGAGAGTCTTCGCCTCGAGTTTTTCAAGTTAATCATGTTGTTAGGTAATTAAAAATTGTGTGTTGAGAAATTTATTTGCTTTGTGAGCAAATGTCTATTTTTGTAATTACAGCTGTGAGCATTAGTTATGTGAGCATATGTCATGTGAGCATTTGTCGGCACATGCCAAAGGAAAAAAAGTAATACTGACATTTCCAAACTTCTTGTTAAAGATTGAATATTGTGTCTTTCAAACTTTTCACCTACACTTTTCTTTAAGTTGTTTACAAAAATCCTTTATATATTTTTTTAATCCAGGGAGAAGATCCAAAACTCTGCCTGATATTAGTGCACATTTCATAAATGCATTTTGTAAATGACTCTAAATGTGCATTAACATTAGTGAAAATGGGACTATACAATTTTTTTTCCATTTTTGCAAGCTCGCTCGAACACGTTCCACATCTTCAGTGTGGACGTCTATTTCCTGGTTATTATTATTATTATTTACAAATTTTCTTTGAATTATTTTATTGAAATCCAGCACCGGGTCACTACCAGTGACCTAGGGTGAAGGAAGTTTTGGTAATAAAATCAAATAGAGAGAGCTCGTCTAAGCAAATGAGCAGTTCCGTTCAAAACGATTTTCTATACTTCTTGCAAAGATATTTCCCCTGGGATTTGTTTCAAAAAGTTATCTGTTCCTTTCTTGATGAGGCCTAGTGCACCCACAATAATAGGTATTGTCTTTGTTTTTAGATGCCACATCTTTTCCACCTCTATCTCTAGATCCTTATATTTAGGAAGCTTTTCAAAAGTCTTAGCAGAGACATTCCAGTCCGAAGGGACACCTATGTCTATCAAGAGGCAAGTGTTCTCTTTCCTGTTCTTGATGACAAAATCTGGGCGGTTTGCTTGTATGGTACGATCC
>RDPX01000017.1:1110219-1122067 GCA_003991215.1 Morbakka virulenta
CAACCCTCGCACTACCTTCCAAGCTCTCGTCTCCACCATCTGCTCTAACATCATCATGATTGCTGCAGTTTTTCTGCCATGAGCCAAATGTGACACTCTTCTTCTTGTTTGTGATAAAATTGGCTTTGCTGTTCTTTGATCTTGTAGTCTTCAATCCTTTTTGCTTCCTTACCTTTTCGTAAGCTAGTCTTGACTTTTTGCCATGTAGGTTTCCATTCTCTATCTTCCTCTATCGCTCTACCATCAATCCTAATTGATCTTCCTTCAAACTGCATTCTGACTCCTACTTCTGCCATGGTTATGACTGATTCCGTTACTATCGCGCTCTCGTCCTTTTTCATCTCTCTTATCCATGCTGCTTCAATCCATTGGTTACTTGACTTCGCCATGTAACATGCAACTCGTAATCTTGTTTCTTTGTACACATCTCTCATTGACTTTCACCCTCTTCCACCTTTTTCTCTCTTTAAATATAAACGTTCATCGCTTGCTTGTCTCCCTAACAAATTCTTTTGCCTTAGCTGTCTTTTAATCACCTGATCCAATTCTTTTAGTTCCCCATTGCTGAATTTACATAAATTCATCGCATACCCTGTCACTGGTATTACCATATGTTGATTGACGTGATTAAATTTGAATCATTTAATTCAGTATTTACAAGAATTTTCAGTCTCTTCAAAATCTCTTAATTTACTCTGATGAATACACTCTTTGTCTTTATATCACCAGCCTGCTCAATTCCCAAGAACTTGTAAATTTCATTTTCATCCGGATCCATGGTCTTCATTTTCTCTTCCAGTACTTGGAGTCTCCTCTTACAATCTGATAATAGCTTTTGGTATTCCAATCCATTCATACACCCAGTCATGATGTACTCTATCATAGGCTTTTTTGTAATCGTAAAATGCTGCTGCCAAGTCTCAATGACATTGCTTTACTTCTTCCATAATGCATCGATCAATTATCAATTGGTACACTGTTCCTAGCACCCCTTCCACTGCTCCAAGCTGTCCTTCGTCCCAGATCTCATTGATCATTGTGTGTTCTCTCATGTACTTTGCTACTAATCCTGTAAGAATTTTGTACGATGTATTAAGGGATGTTATTGCGCTGTAGTTCTTTTTATCACTCAGATTTATTGTCTTTAGTATTATTATCTGAATCTATTATCTTTACTATCATCATTAACTGAACTCATTAAGATGCTTCAACCGGAAGTTTACATTTATATTAAACTTTTTTGGCAGTTAATATATTTAAACCAAGTTGCTTCTTCGGTAAACTTTGATGGCTGATACTACTTATGGGCATATTTAACCAATAATAAAAATAATAATAAAAAAAATAAATAAAATAATAATAATAATAATTATTATTATTATTATTATTATAACTGGGAGTCGGATGCGTTTGCAGGGGATTCTACCCCTGAGTCCCCCATGGGCTTGTATTACTCCACCACTCAATAATAATAATAATAATAATAATAATAATAAAGAAGTAAACCAGAATGGCAAAAGAAAAGCAAATGGAGGAAATAGAAGAGAGCGGATAATGCAGATCAACCGGCCCTGCAGTTAATTTGACATTGATCTAATTTCTAGTTCAGATGAGTTTAGTTTAGAGTTTAATTTATGTTAACATCATCATTATTATCATTATTATTATTATTATCATTATCGTTATTATATTCATGGCTATATGCTAAAAGACTGTCAATCAAGATGCATTGATTGACTGGTTATACAGCTGGTGCCATGATTAAATCCTGCAGGCAATTTTCAAAATCTAACTGTAATCATGGGGTAAAATATATAGCTCAGTAATGACCATACATACTAGGAAGAGAATTTTCACAAAAACTTGTTAAACCCTTTCTGAAAGAAAAAATAAATAAGATTGGCTCTCATTCGTTAATTTCCGACTGTCAAATTTTGGAAAAAGAATTATTGGATAAAGCTCTTACTATTCGATCTATAGTTAAGTCAGTAACATATGATCAAGCTAGCAGCTCACACAAATTTACAGGTGCATAACGGCAACTTATATACAAAAGGAGGCGTTACACGAACAGAATTCAAAAATAAACCAATGTTATTGAAACGGCCACATATAGCAAAGAGAATAGTAGGTGATAACATTTGATAACATCTATTCAGCAAGGGTGAGTAAACGGGGAAAATATCCTAAACAAACTGTTTGCCAAGAGCGAAGAAGAAAAATTTAAAATACATATGTAAACAAGTAGTGTGAGCCTTGAAATTATATGCTAGTAACTACAGGCAAGTGCAATATATTACATGCAAGGAAAGCTTAGTAGTAGAACCAAAGACATTCTTACAATACTTGAAAATAAGTTCCGGATTGAGTACTTTAAAAGTATGTGAAGTTCTTCATTGTCTAATTAATCCTAAAATCTGCAAAGATCGCTGATTGTTGCATTTCATTTTTATTGCAACGGGAAAGGGACCATGACAGATTTTTATCAATACAGTTTTCTGTATAATAAAACATGTCAAAATAAAACATTAAGAATGATCATAAAATATGACTCATTTTACGGCAGAGTTTATTAATGCTTACAAGACGCGATTGGAAATCAATTACAGATCATCAAGTACTCGATGCAGTTACATTTATTTTGCTTGAATATACTTTTGAAGCTATATTAAGTATAATACCATTTTAGCCGTCCTTTGCATTTTTTGTAACGAATTCTAATACACCTTTTTGATAGAAGATAACAATCGAAATACCCAGAAGGAGACGTGTTATGAAAAACTCGGGTATGTTTATCAAGTTCAGTTTAAGCTATGAAATTGAACGTATAGTATTAAGTGTGTTTTGAAAATGCTTTGAATACTCTAGCATTTACTTTGAAAACATCTTTGTGTTTCCAAAAGGGGGCAAAAGTGCTTTTATTACCTCTACTTGCTGATGCCCATCATTATCCACTCTAAGCCAGTTACGTCCAGACAAAAATTAAAACTATCTAACATTTTGACCGATAGGAAAAAACGGATAGACAGATGTTCATGCGGTAAAAGGAGTTAGTGTTACGTATGGAACTACAGCCTTTTATGGCACATACTCCTATATAATTCTAATTACAAGTCCTTGTTTATTTACAGGACACACTGTATGTAGTGAAACTTGGTTTACTTAATCACTAAAATTGTAAATGCTAGACATTGTGAACTTCTAATCGTTGGACATTTTGTTTAACTGAATTCCTGAACTGTCGAACTCCTTTCAGGACCTGAGAAATATCTTGTTCGGTAAAACTGAAATAATATTATTGATCCCTAAATGTTATGTATTTCATGGTCATGTATTTTTTGCAACTAAATCTCATGTAAATTACCTTTGTGAAGTTAAATATTCTGAATTATTAAAGAATTAAAGTTAATTAATTATTATTACGAATATTATTAATATTAGTATAATAATATTATTATTATTATTACGAATTAATGTGACTATTAGAATAATTATGCATTAATTGAAAAAATCCCTTTTTTATTTAAACAAATATACTAGCTGTGTGAAAATAATATGGGGAGCAATAATAATATGAAAGTAAAAGTATATCGTAACAAGTAGTAATTAAGAAATGACAATAGGGGCATCTACGATTCTGTGTGAAATAAAATATTCTAAATTATCTATCTCAATAAATATATTAAGTGGGACCATTAGAGCTTCATCAAAAAAGTAAATACGAAAAATTTCATTATGTTTTACAATGCTTTCGGTCATTTATTTAATATTTCAGCTAGGATCTATGATGTAAATTAACATTTCCGTTGTTATAATTGTAATGTCTAATTACAGCATAAATAAATATAAATATAGGAAAAAACCCAAAACGTAATGTCATACAAAACACAACGTTTTGTGTTTGCTTCTCAATTTCTTTTATATTAGGCGTGTTTGAAAAGATTACCAACGAAAGTTGGGTTTTTTTCTGGAGAAAACAATTTTATTTATATTTTTTTCGTCAGACGTTGTGAAAGAAAGCAGAGTTACGTAGCAAATATTTATAAAAACAGCTAACTGTTGTATTTTAATTGTCATTTTTTGTGTGTATAAAAAGGGGCTTGTGTATTCCACAGTTATTATTTTGTCATAAAACAATTTTTTGTTGGTTCCCATTAGGATGTCTGTCCGTCTCTATCGGTTTTCGTTAGTTGTTTCAAGTTTAATAGAAGTTACAGGCTACAACATAAAAAAGTCGTTTTGTTTTTGTTAACAAGTACTGTAGCAATAACATTTAGTAATAAAGATGTGACGCTAAAGATAGCTAATTCCTGGCCACCAAATTAGCTTGAACAATACCAAAGATGTGATTCTCTATTCAAACTAGTATGTGCATCCGTTGTTGATCAAGCAAAATATCATACAAACACAATTTTATGGGATTCAAAGGTTTACTCTAATTTGATCGTCGTAGATACTTGGTGATAAGAAAGCAAAATAAACAAAACTTTTACACATATATTTCACAGTACATGTTGCTTTTAGTTCTTTTATTGGGTGTCAATGAAAACAAGCAGTTTAGGGTTCCAACTCTAGAGTACCCAAGAGATAACTGTCCATGGAGAAGCAGGTTTTCTCCAGCTGTAATTTTGCAGCCACAAAGGTTTGGCGGTGTAACTTGTTAATCAATATTGCACCACATCAGGGCAAAGGAAAATGTTGTCCCTTAAATTTCCATAAAATGGAATTCTGGGAATGAAAGCAATATTTTACTTTATGAAAATAGTCACTGTGTTAGCTAAATTAACTTAGGAGGACATTTTTTGTGTCTAAAAATTAAAAATTACCATCTGGCAAATTTTTTCGGAATATGTAGTAACTGTTAAGGACAAGATTACTTCAGTGTAAATCATCCAAGGGCGAATAAGACAGGGACAAATTCTAAGGTTTTTCTTCAAAGACATAAAACAGTCCTGTTTTTTATCAGCCGATGATACAACCTGGCACAAGAACAAAAAACAAAGACCTTTTGTTCACCTGAAAATGCCATGAATAGAGAATAGTAAGGCTAAATTCATGGTCCCTATTTGCCAGTCTTGTGTTGAATCCAAGGAAAATGAAATTAATGGTTTTAAGCACAAAGCAATTACCATGTCATCAGAACCTAAATTATTTTAGTCCCTCGTTTAAAATTGTACAATGACAAATTGAGCAGGAGTAGTCAGAAAAAGTATTTGGTATATCACTTACTCCAATTCAAAAGAGCAAATTGTTGAAAATGGATTCTTGCTGTTATTATTATTAATAATAATAATAATATTTATATTAGGTACATGACAACTTCCTTGTTATACATTCACAATATTCAGATTTTTCCTGAAACATTTTACAGTAAAAAAATATAAAACATACTTGCAAACTTTTGCAAATATGCTATCGACGCATATAAACTGCACGAGGGTAAGTTATAATGAAAGCAGAAAAAGTAGGCCCTTCCAAGGAAACTTTAAACAACAGATAATGCTCAAAATAAGAAATACAGTAGCTACCGAGTAGTTGATGACCAAATCAGATTGTCAAGCTAAAGGTCCATGTTTGAACCTCAGCTAAGTTCTTAAAAGTACTGTGCCGGATTGGTTTCTGGATTTCAAGTGCAGATTACTAAGTGTGTACATGTTTAGGGAGGTAAAACCGAGAGCTTAGTAAAAGTAATAAATAAAAATAATAAAAAGTAACAGCAAACAAATATCAAAAAAGAATAAGTATCCCTCTGCACTAAAGTGACTGTTATTATGACTGAAGTTCAATTTAAAAATATGACATCTTGTTAAATTATAAACGAGAAACAACCTAATCATTAAATAAAATAGATTGAGTGAAAAACAAAAAACGTTAGTCTTTTGTTTTCTAGTTATTCTAGTTATTCTTGCTTCTGCTAGTTAGACAGAAAGGTAAGTAAATGGTCCTTCTTTACAGGTATATGTCTTTCTTAACAATTTTTAGATTTTTTCATTAAACGAGGCGTGGACATTTTTCTCATCCATGTACTCTACACTTGGAATGGAATCTTACTACCCTGCATGTATATGGACTCCGAATTCCTAATTTTGATTCAATCAAAACTTGGAATGTAGCGCTTTGCTACTCCGAATTCCTAATTTTGATTCAATCAAAACTTGGAATGTAGCGCTTTGCTATATTACACATGGACTCCGAATTCCTAATTTTGATTCAATCAAAACTTGGAATGTACATGTACTAAGCATGATAATGATATGAATACACCGAAGTGCGGATGAGATACTGTCCTCGCCGTATATCGAGCAACAGTATGGATGAGTTGATAGCGAAAATGACACAAATGAAACGACAGTGAGTGAGGATACGAGACACGTGTGACGGCCTTACGACTATAATATGTGAACGAAGTTAAGTCGTGGTCATTAACCGTCGACCTCATGTTTGGGGTTCACGAACAGCCAACGTCCCCCAGTTCACACATTATCGTACTTACAAAGCGTTATTCATGTACAAATCTGACAGTCGTCAAAAGTAAACTTATTTTCTCAGTAGTTGCGCTTGATGTTTCTACCTAACGCGTACATGTATTTCTTTAATTTATCAATATGCGAATATATATTTCCTTATAAGATGACAAATAAGCATATAAATGTATATGGGATTTTAATCCCCGTGAAACCGCTCGCGAATTACGAACTTGCCATGTATGCAAAACGGCTACGCATCAAGAGTTACAGAGGAGATTACATGCGCGACACACTACCCAAACAAATACGAATAAATGAATGTGGAATCATCAATCTCGACTCAATAAAAGGACAAGGAACACACTATGTATGCTATTGGAAGCATAATAATACACGTATTTATTTCGATTCTTTTGGGCTACCTCCAGCACAAGAAATTATAAAGTACTTAGGCAAACCCTTGCAGTACAACTCTACAGAAATTCAAAAGAGAGATAGCGTTATTTGTGGAGCGTACTGTTTATACGTACTGAAGGCTTTTTCTGACAGCATGACGTTCCAACAGATTTGGGAAAGTTTGAAATAATAAATAGAGCTGTACGGATAGTGACTTGTTTCGGATAGTTCGGATCCGGGTATCCGACGCTCAGGTATCCGATGGGTCCGGGTATCCGAATCGGATAGTTGTCATGAATAATATCGGTTTCCTTTACCAATTGTATTGTACATACATGCATATGTACATGTTTGATAAATTCCTGTATTTCTACAGGTGGGTGGCCTCGAAAATCAGTCATGGTTTACTGGTAGCTCCATTTCTCGAGCCTCGAGGGAAGCCTCCAGGGACCATTATCTCGGGGTGAGATGACTGATTGTGAACTCCATATGCCATAGCTTGCCGAGTGTGAGCTACATGTACAATGTAGGTCCATGTTAAGTTGTTTGAGCTTGTAGCTACGCCCCTGCAGCAGACGACCCTTGAGACGCTACTCTAATCTTTTCACGCTGTGTGCCCAGCAGGGAAGCAGAAGCTAAATTATTTGGTATGACTCGACCCAAGTCGAAATTATTCGACCCATGCCGGATATCGAATCAGGACCTCCCACACGGCAGGCAGACACACTAACCATCGAACCACCGATGATGTACTCGTAGGGCTTTGTACAATCATATACCCGTACGTGTTTCGGCATTGTAAAGTATTGCACACTAGCACATACATTTGCATATCTAAAATTAACACCATTCAGCTGAGGTCATACCTCAGAGTTACACTAGAAGCTAGTGCTACATGTCTACCACTATCCGAATTGAACTATCCGAATGAAATTCACTATCCGATTCGGATCCGGGTAGTTCAGACAGGCCACTATCCGAATCGGATACCCGATTGAATCGGATACCTATCCCACCTCTAATAATAAAATATATTTCGCCTTAAAATGAATATTTATTGTGTAAAGTGTAAAAGCAAAACAGATACTAAAAACATGACAAATGATGTAGACAAGAGAGGTAGATCACGCATAGTGGGCAATTGTAGCGTATGTAACGCGCGAAAATATCAGTATGTAAAAAAAAGACTTAATGGGAGCGAAGGGCATTGATATTCATAATCTCATTGGTAAGCTACCTAGGCCAAAAAAGGGATTTGTACTACCAGGGTACCGCTATTGTGGACCATTTAATCCATTGAACGAGCAAATAGACGAACAAGGTAATGTCATAGACCAACCCAAGAATGATCTAGATAAGATATGTATGTTACATGATATAGAGTATGATAAAGCACAAAATAAGGGTGATAAACATAAAGCTGATAGAAGAATGTTGGATAGTTTGGGTAAGACTAAAGTGAAGGGTATACGAGAAAACATTGACAAAAAGATATTACAGGGGGTAATAGGAACTAAATATAAGCTTGGTCTCGGTTTAAAAAAACGCTCAGACATCCAGTGGTCAGATCAGCTTGCTGAAGAGCTTCACAAGCCTGTGAGAAGGAAGTTCCCGAGGAGACGTGTGATTGTACATGGTATCGACGATATTTGGGCAGCAGATTTGGTAGAGATGCAACCTTTCAGTAGATACAACAAGGGATACAAGTACTTACTAACAGTGATAGACATTTTCAGCAAATATGGGTGGATGCGACCATTAAAGGATAAGAAAGGTGAGACTGTTGCAGATGCGTTCTAAGATATTATGAAGACATCAAAAAGGAAACCAAGCAAGGTTTGGGTAGACAAGGGTCGTGAGTTTTATAACAAACATGTGAAAGATATATTAAACATATATTCAACAGAAAACGAAGAGAAATCAAGCGAAGTGGAACGTTGGAATAGAACAATGAAGGAGCGTATGTTCAAATACTTCACCGCTAATAGCACCAACGTCTACATCAATGTGTTAGACGACCTCGTGAAGCGATATAATAATACTAAACATAGCAGCATAGGCATGACACCTGTTGAAGCTAGTAAAAATAAAAATGAAAAAGATGTTCATGACTCTTTACATGGTTACATGACACCTACAAAACAAAAGCCAAAGCACGACCTCGGAGATTATGTGAGAATATCAAAAAAGAAAGGTACATTTGAGAAAGGGTATACCCCACGATGGACAGAGGAGGTGTTTAAGATAGTGGAGATATTGCATACAAACCCAGTCACATACAAGCTGAAAGACTTGAATGATGAAGAAGTGACAGGTACTTTTTATGAACCAGAGCTACAAAAGACTAAGCAGCAAGTGTACAGAATAGAAAAGGTCTTACAAAGAAAAGGCAAAAAAATATTTGTGAAGTGGAAGGGATATCCTGATACCTTCAACAGTTGGGTAGATTCAGGAGATTTAGTTTAATTCAAGCTTCATTGTAATTTGAGCTTGTTCTATATATTTTTTGACGTACAACTCTAATACATCCCCCTGTTTTACTTGTATAGTGTCCTCAAATTTTATGTAATGTTGATCCACTGGTAGGTCTATGGCATATTCATCAACTTGTGAAGTGCTTATATTTTTATGATTTAAGGCATAATTTTCCACTTCATAAGCGTCTTTCCTTAAAATATCGATAAACATTGTCAATGTACCATCCCTTGTCATTGTCACCCGACCATCTTTGTATTCAAAATCATTTCTAAGAATAATCCCATTTATTATACCCAAATCCGGTATATAGCTATTGATGTCAGCTACTTGTATAAATATTAAACTTCCTTGATCATTGCTTACTCCTTTAACTAGGTAATTTTTTAGCTTCAAGCTTATTTTATACTTGTTCAAAGAAGTAGTACCAAACTTAACAATATAGCCTGCCGGTACTTTCATCAGTCTATAAAATCTTATTTTACGTTTATCTTTCACTAGCTCTTCTTGTATATAATCTGACCCAAGGTATACTCCAATACTACCAAGAAAACTAGAATCGTCCCTCCATATATCTAACATTATCTCTAAAACACCTTCATCAGCAATTGTAATAACACCAGCTCCATTTGATCCAATGCCATCATCATGTAAAATAGTTGGATTAAAGATAGTATGACCTTGTTGCTCACCTTCAAAGTATGATAAAAAGTACTTATGTTGTTTAAAATTATCTACGTATTGTTTGTTTGCAACTTCATTTGGTTGTGTAGGAGCTTTTACATTAGCAATCTGACGATTTCCTATTCTCATTTCATTTGTCGTTCCAGCCTCTATTGTCAATCCCACTGCAGTTATTGCATCAGCTGTCACATTATTTACGTTTATTTGCTTTGTTTTAACCTCATCTGTTTCAATATATCTGGGTGAAATTCTTAAACCGTCTGATGATGTTATTAAATGCCCATTTGGATCTATTGCAACAACACCAGGAGGACCAGTAGGACCAGGACTACCTGTATAACCTCTATATCCTTGAGCTCCTGTATCTCCTTTATCACCTTTATCTCCTTTATCCCCTTTTACACCAAGCTTAATAACTGCCTCCTACAATCTCAATTCACTCAAACCATATTGTTGGTTTCCTGTACAAGTCAGTTTGAAGTATTTATATGGTGGAGTTACAGCAAATTCGAAATATCTGTCTCTATCCACTACCAAATTCGACTCAAATATCTTACTATATGCTAAATTATCTACACTACCCTCCAGGATAATAATGAGTTAGTGTATGAGTCGTTTGTTGAGTACCTGTTCGAGGATGTAAATCACATCTCCATATCTGCACGGAATTGGGAACCTCTATCAATACCCAAGCATATCCTTTGATATCGCTTTTATCAACTATCCACATTGAATTTGCATCATTATCGATTAAATTTTGTGGCTCCGTCCATTTCTGGTTTTGGTGGTAGCTACTTGCTGTTACTGTAGCATTTTTCAACACCATTGGTGCATTCTTTTTATCAAATAGTGTACTTACAGACCTTTGAGTCATATCTAACATATATTTCTGCACTATACTATTGTTACTTTTAGGGTTACTTTTAACTTGCACATCATCTCCCTCTATACTTTCTACGTTTACGATATCGTTTTTTCCAGCATCTAAATCAGCTGTCATAGCATTCAAGCCGTCGGTTCTTAATAAATTATTTGGTATTATCACTTCCGACTTACCAGAGCTTTGTTGTTGTTGCTTACGTTGATAGAACTTGTTGATAGACATTTTTATATGCTAAAATATTTTTTGGTACTAACAAATATATTTTACTTACTAAAATGGCAACTATATCAGATTTTCTTTTTTGGACAAACGATAACGATCCCAACTCAAACCCACTGTTTCCAAAAAAACTTAGATGTATTATATCGGGGTCATCAGGGTGTGGAAAAACAGTATTGCTAACAAACATGATATTGAATCAATGGATAGACTTCAAAAAGTTAATAGTCGTATCTGGCTCTATGTTTCAACCCATTTATCAGGTGCTAGTACATGGATTTCAGAATAAAATTCCACCACAAATTCTTAAAAATATATTCCAACAAAAAGATAACATAATTCAACATGATAAAAGTATAAAAGAAATATGTACATTGTTAGGACAGGATTTAGCTCCTAAACAAAGGTATAATATAGAAGTAGAAACTTGTGAAGATGCTAGAAATTTACCAGATGTTACCGAAATACCAAAAGATACCCTTGTTGTATTTGATGATCTTATGACGAATAAAATTGCTCAAAAGAAGGCAGGAGAACTATTCACAAAGGGTCGACCACATGGAATAAATGTTATTTTTATAACTCAGAGTTATTATGAAATACCTAAGAGAACTATTAGAGATAATGCTAACTTTATTATATTATTTCGACAAAATACTCGCTCTATAGAACCTATTCATAGAGATAATGTAAATTCTACTGATATGGATTACAAAGAGTTTCT
>RDPX01000017.1:1122945-1230501 GCA_003991215.1 Morbakka virulenta
GGCTGGACAAAGAAGGAGAATACTGAAAGAACTCGTGTAAAACACAACCAAAATATATCTAAATCTGAACTATACCTGGAATATATAGAACAGTATATTTATTGGAGAAAAAATTATAGAAAGATTGAGGAAATAAGCGGTGAAGGTATAGCTGCTACTAAAAGACAATGTATAAAATTATTAGGTACCCCTGAACAAATAATGGATGATTTACAACTGAAAATAGCATCAATAAAAGCTGGTAATACTTCAATTCAGCTACAAAACGAGATCATCGACATTTTAGAATATTTATATAAGCACAAACACATATCGTCTAAGACTTATAAAGACTTTCAAGCGGCATTACTTGACAAAAGATAAATATATTTTATATATAAAACATGTTGATAAAACAATGGAAACAATTTAGATCATCGAATTATAACACTTTAGGTGTACAAGGTGGCAACTTATTTACAGATGTTATATCCAAAATAACGTCAGCAGCAACATCCGAAACAGGTAAAAAACTATCTAAAGCAGCTCTAGAAGGAGTAACAAAAGGCGTTAAATCAGGTGCTGAAGAAGGCTCAAAGCAAGCTATAAAGAGAATCGCTGATAAAATTACCAAAGGTGTAAAGCAAAAAGCCCCTCCAGAATTAGTTAAAACCTCCAATATCCGTACGCTTAAACCTTCGACTGCTTCTTCAAATATCGATAGTTCAACTAGAAAACTTTTAGATTCACTTAAATCAGGTTCTGGCATAAAAACATTGGAGTGAGTGAGCATGGACTTAAGGTCGTATTAGATAACCAAGTATAAACTATGCATTAAATTTTTGAATAAAAATATATTTCCCTATAAAATGTCAACAGAAGCAATAACACATTTCGGCAAAACATTCAATATTGATACATCATTAACAGAATATGAGTATAAAGAGATATACACAACAACAAATGATTTAAATACAGCTACAGAAATAAGATTCGATATAATAAACGAGAATGCATTTACAGTTCCAAGTGATTCTTATCTTCTTGTAGAGGGTCAAGTTCAGCTAGCAGATGGTAATGAAATACCCAACGCTAACGATGATACTTCTAAAATAGCCTTAGTAAAAGAAGGTATATTATATTTATTCAGACAGCTTATATACAGTATCAACGATAAACAAGTAGAAATTATAGATTATCCTGGGGTAGCACAAAACATGCTATCTTACCGTTTAGAAGATATTGGTTATGATAAAACTATTTCTCTTGCACACTCCGGTGTAAAAGACAACCATGTCGATGCAGATCAAGGTACTGATACCGCAGGTTTTAAGCAAAGACGCGCCTATCTTCAAACATCAAACCCTCGTGGAACATTTGCTTTTCAACTACCTCTAAGAAGACTCTTTGGGTTCTTCAGAGATTATAACAAAGTTATTTTTGGAACTACTCAAAGGCTAACTATAAATACAAATGGAAATTCAAATGATGCTATTTTCAGACATAATGGTGCTGCTGCTAGTAGTGTTCATTTAACAAAAATTAGATGGATGGTTCCTCACATAGTAGGAACTGATGAAGTAAATTTGGCGCTAATGAATCATATAAAGAGTAAAAGCCCGGTTGAAATGGTTTTTAGAGGAATAACCATCAGTCGTCTAGAAGTACCACGAGATACTACATTTACATGGAGATTAGCATCTAAACAGTCACCAGAAGTACCTAGATATGTTATTGCAGGGTTCCAGACAGATAAAGAGGGTGATCAAGAACAAAATCCAGCACTATTCAATCACGTAAATTTAACAAATTTATACGTACAATTAAACAAAAAACATTATCCAAATGTTGAATACATATCTAATTTTACAACACAGCAATACGCTAGAGTATACACAGATGCTATGAACTTCAAAGGTAAATTTTTCAACGTAGAATCTACGGAAAAAGAACTTACCTCATCCCCAGGTATGAACATGATAGAATATAAAACGCTATTCCCGCTCTTTGTTATAGATACGTCTAAGCAACGCGAATTGGTGAAACATTCTCTAGCTGAAATAACAATACATGCTAGGTTCTCTGCAAATGTACCAGCAAACACTAGATGTTTTGCTATGACTGTTTCAGATAGATTTTTGAAACTGGAATCGGATGGTAACAGGCTTATCCTGGTACAGTAAATTATTAGATAAAAATATGTTTGTGTTTAAAAAATGTCTAACGAATATCTTCAACAAATAGCACATAATACAAGACCAAAAACAGGATTTGACATAACTATATCAGGTAAAACAACAAGTTTAGTCAGTGATTTCTCCCCAGAAATAAATTTACAAGGTAATTGGGGTGTCGCGCTAATGAACATTTCAACATATAACACAATAGCTAATGTTACGGTAAATAATAACAAACTCAAATATTTTAACGGTAAGACATGGAAAACGCTAACTATTGGAGTTGGTAGTTATGAACTCACTGATTTATCAAATGAAGTCATTAGACTTATGAAAGTGAACAATGATTATGATATCGCAAATGATAAGCCTTATCTCTGGTTTGAGCCAAATATATCTCGATTGACTACTGAATTATATCTCGAAAATGGTTATAAAGTTGATTTTAAAATACCTAACGGTATCGGAAGCTTGCTCGGATTCAATAAAGCCATTGTGGATAAAAATTATAATGAGTCTCCTAACCCTATAAATATCATAAATGTGAATAGCATTTTAGTACATTGTGATTTAGTTCAAAGCAGCTATCACAACGGTAAACAAAGTAATATTATATATTCATTCCCTGTAAATTCAGACCCCGGATATAGGATGATTTCAGAACCACTAGTACAAAGAATGCATAAAGTAATACCAATAAAGATCTCTAAAATGAGAGTTTGGTTAACAGATGATGATAACAACCTATTAGATCTACGTGGAGAATTAGTTACTATAAACTTACGATTCCAAGAAATATGAAAAATGAAATTATATTTTTTATATAAAAGATGTATGAACAAATTACAATAGCATTAACAGATGCACAACGCAAAAAACTTGCAAGAGCAGCTAAGATGAATACAGATGTAACTCTAAGGTTGCACCGGGAAAATTTTAATGATGATAATATCGATAATATACTTGTCACAAAAACACAGTTGAATAAAATAAACAACGCTATAAATATGGGGAAAGCAGTAGATATAAAGTTCAGTAAAACACAAGTTGATAGACTTAAATCTGGTGGATTTTTAGGAGCACTGCTTGGTGGTTTAGCAGCTAGTTTGTTACCTGGATTATTGGGTGGTAAAGGCTTTAAAATGTGTGAAGACAACAGATCAGTATGTGATAAATGTAGTGGTTCTGGTGTATTTCTAAGTAAACAACCTCCACGTTCGACTAGAGGTGAAGGTGCATTTTTAAAAATGAAGGAGAGAAAAGGGAACGGACTGTTTCTAAAACATGGAAAAAATATTTACGATGTATCTGATGTTCAAGTTAAAGATGGAGCGGGCATAGGTAGTCTCATATCTAAATTCTTACCTAAGATTTTACCTGTTTTAAAAGGTCTTGGTAAAAGTTTACTTGGTGGTTTAGCTGTGGGTGCTGCGTCAGAGGGGGCATCGCAAGCTATTAAAGCAATAGCTGGTAAGAGAGGAAGTGGGCTTTATTTGAAGAGAGGTAAAAATATATATGATATAACAAGTATAGCGGAAGAAATGTCCAATGGACAAACTAAATCTGCTAAAGGTTTACTCTCAATGTTAGGAATTGATACTGGCAGTTTTAAAAATATTCCAATTATAGGAACTTTGTTAGGTTGAGTACTATGAAATATATCTTCTTAAAAAAATTACCAAGGACAAGGGGAAACTTCTAGGTGCTTAAAATATAATAGCATTATAAATGGAAGTATCCAAAAATGAGTCTGTGAATCATGTTTTGAAGGCGAACGAAGTGAGCGGAGCAAGCGCAGCGAGTAGCGAGCGAGGACGAAGTGAGGTAGATATGAAACAAAGTGATATAAATACTAAATCGAAATATGATCGAATTGTAGATTTATGTAAGACAATCAAAGAGGAACAAGTAAAATATGAGGGACTTTATAAAAAGTATCGAAAAGGTAATAGAATTTGCACAGGATTAGCTATAGGTAGTAACTTTTTAGCAACAGCTAGTGGTAGTAGTGCTCTTGCAACATCATTAACTGGCATTGGATTACCTGCAGCTATTCCTTTAGGCTTTATCAGTGGAGTTGCTTATGTAACATCTATTTTAACTGTATGTATAAACAAGAAAATAGAGTCAAAAATGCGTAAACATAAAGCTATAGTTACGTTAGCTAGAAGTAAGTGTATAACATTAGATAAAACAATTGTCAAAGTTTTAGATGACAAAGTTATATCAGTAGAAGAGTATGAGGTGTTATGTAGAATAGTGGAGGAATATTTTAATCAAAAAGATGAGTTAAGAAAGCGTAAAGTGGATATTAAGAAGGTCTTTGATGAAGCTGAGAATGCTATTAAAGAGAAGCTAATGTAAGCAAAAAAAAATATAATAAGACTTTTTTTTGCTATAATATATATCTATTCAACGGGCAAAAGATGCAACATTATAGTCATCTTTATCTTTTCTTATTTTAATGAACCTAGGGTTATTTTTATGTAAATATTCAGTTATAGCTTTAGTAGTATATATTCTATATTTATTACCTTCTTTGTCTTCCAAATCTAAAATAAACACAGCATCATATTTACTATTGATAAGAGTTTTGTTATTTATCAGGAATGTATCATTATGGATTTCTTTCCACTTTAGAACCTTCTGAGACACTATATCTTCACCAAATAATAGATTATCAAAATCGTGCTTTTTGTTTTCCATGCTTTTTATAGAAAAATATATTTTTTTTATTCTTTGTTCTTTACATAGTCATCAAAGTCCTTTTTTATCCTCTCTTTGTTCTCTTTGGATAGGCTACTATAACTAACATAGCTTTTTGTTGATTGCTAATGTTTTGTACGAATGTGTCGGTATATTTATCAGCATTATGTATATAGAATGTTCTAACACTTTCTTTCTTCTGCTTAGGCTCTTGCTTGACTTTTATGAATTTTTGATGAATGTCTTGTATTTGTTTCTTTATAGTAGTTTTATCATCACCAAGTGGTAAAGTTTCTTTGTTTCCAAACTCAGTCATTTTTTATACAAAATATATTTTTAACAGCTGTATACTATAATGATGGACTAAAGCTTATGTTTATTTTATTACATATTTCCATCCAATGTTTGTCACATTCCCTTAATGTTTGATCACTTTGGAAATAAATGAATTTTAAAATCTCTTTATCCTCATTGGAACCAAAATATTCTATCAATTTATATATATAATATGGATAGGACTTCATATTGCTTGTGTTGTTATGTAAAACTAGACAAATTTTGTTAAAAGATTCGAATAACTTTACTTCGGTGTTATAGGAAAGCGTTGGAGTTTCTTTATTGGTAATCTCTCTATATAGCTTAGTTAAATGTTTATTATATATAGTTGACTTACACAATTTTAAACATTTTCTTATATCATAGATTGTTATGTTGCTTACATCTGAATTATTGTTGTGTAATATATCTAATATTCTATATTTAACATCGCTCAAATCTTTATCTTCACGTCCAATGATGTGGTCAAGCCAGTTCCTAAAATGTTTCTGAGGGTTATAAAAACCTTTTTTATTAAATATTATATTACTATTCATATCACATCTTACGCAATATACTTTGCCCCTTGATATATTAATCAATTTACTTTGACATATATTGCAAAGTGGTTTGTTATGTATTTTTAATATATGACTTTGTAATGATTCATTACATAACTCAATAATTTCATTTAGTTTATGAACTAGCTTAAATCTTTTTATATTTAAGTTTATTAAATTATGCTTTGAAGGTTTAAATGTGTATGGGGATATATTTTTAAACCATATATCATCATATTCTTTTAAGTATTTAATAGCTTCTTCGTTTGTTATACTAATATTATTTAGTTCACTTCTTGTGTGTTGTAATTTTTCCAATTGATCTACCATTTTATTTTAGAAGCTTTTCGTTTAATTAGTTTTTAAAAAATCAATCAAAAGCTTTTCAGCGCATTTAGCACTGTTAATGCTTCTTGTATCCAAACGGAACAGATGTACCATCTTCGAAAAATTGTCTTTTATCTAAAGTGTTTGTTACTTTTTTGACACCATATACAGTTTGCATGGTATTCGTTTGTTGATCATTAACGACATGTTTTTTAAATGTCATAGTGGGAATATCACTTATTTGTTTAGTTTTGTCTTTTGCTACTTCTGATAACTGTTCAAAACTATATTTTGGCTGTGAAATACCTTTAGATTTCATGTTCGTAACACGATGATCATAACCATCACTATCAGTATATCTTACTATAAAACCATAAGATTTAGCACCTGTACTAGCAAACATTTCAATATATGCACCTTCTGGATATTCTTCCAACTCGTCTTTCATATCACCTACTAAAGATGATGTAGGATACTTTTTATTTTTATCGGCTATAAATATACTATCAGTATCACAATAAAACAACTCTGCATTAGGTATTTGTTTAATTTTTTCAATAGCATTATACAGATGTAATCTAGCATGAGCTGTTGTAAATGCAGCAATACACATTGATGTTTTAAATGTCGGTTTTTCCTTAGACTTTAATTTGACTACTATAGTTTTTTCTGTTAGGTTATCTGCACGGTGTCTGCGGTTGTTTGATATTGAATTATAATACTCAAATTTGTTTGTAACAAACTTTGTTTCTAATGTATCAAGATTCTGTCCAAACTTACCCCACAACGAGTTTAAAAACAATTTAGCAATAGAGCGAAGACCTGGATTCTTTTGTACTTTATCATATTCGATCATTATACCTTCTTCATGTTTAATAGATATATATTTTTGTTTATCTTCTTCTGTTTCACACCACCTAGGCCAGCCTGATGCTTCGTCTTTGATCTTCATAAAGAATTTGACATAGTCTAAAAATATATTGTTTGTTTTTTTACTATAATGTTGTACTTCATATATTTTTACAATTTTATAACCACATTCAATTGCTTTATTTATCTCGACTGTAGTCCAAGTTCCTATTTTTTCATTTAGATCAAACGTGAGTTTACCACTTTTAACTTTATGAGGTAAAACCGGATACATCAAATTTTTATTAGGTATTACTTTAACTTTAGCGAAACCAAACCATTGTGTGTTCCATTTTTTAAGATTTTGGATAGTACTTCTTCTACCAGAAGGATATTCTCTCTTCCACTGAACAAACGGATAAAGTGATGTATAATCTAAATATCGTAATCTAGTTCCAGGTTGATTCCATGCTTGAAAAGTCTCAGTTCTACCTCCAAACATTGACTCTTTAATAGACATAGGCAACAATTCATCATTAGGTTCTGGATATTTAACTCCTGCCTTTACATTATTATCAAATATATGTTCCCAAATTTCTACCAATTGTATACCCGCACCTTTTAAAACTTCACTCTTTTTTAATGTCTTATCATGAAGAGTGTTAAATGATGTGTGATTAACACTATTTACACCTTCAGGATAACATAATCTACAGCCATGCCAAAAACAACCTTGAAATTCATATGCTGTGTTTGTTTCCTCATCATAACCATCAACTACAACATTTCCTATTAAGTGTTCTCTTCTTAATGGTCTGTTAATTAACCTCTCTTGATGTGATAACCAACTCTCTGCTTTTACAGAGGTTTTATATTTCATATTAAAATCATCAGCATTTATAGGAATGCTATTTTCAGGCATAAATTTGCTTGTATATACAGATTGACAATGGCTGGCTATCGTTACATAAGACAAGGGATCACTACCTAGAGTATCGAGTGTTAACTGTCTAAATTTTTCCATGCCTTCTTTAAGAATTTTTACATCTTGTTTACAATAAAATAATAAATCTTCATTATAGTTCCATTTAGTTTTTCTAGTTAATAACTCGTTATGATACCATTTAATCAATTCAATATCATCTTTATTGTAATAATTATCAATTATATATCTATCATTATCAAATACAAGCCTGTCTGTATACGTTCCTGCCAAAATACCACATTGATATATTAATGTAGTTTAATGTAGTATATTCTTCAATAGTTTGTTCATTAAAACATTTATAATACTTAATATGCGGCATATTTAATATCCATTCGTGATGGTCTGCATTATAATTTCTAGAGATTAATTTATAGGGAAAATCACCCTTTTTAAACTTAGCATTGTCTAATCCAAATGTTTTAGGAAAAGCTTTTAATGAAACATTAGGTCCTGTATGAGATAATGAATCCACAAATCTTAGATTGTTACCATGTTTCATATACATTAAGTGTGATACTTGCATGACAACTTTAGGTGTTACTCCTTTATTTAATAACCAATCTAATATAAAGTATCCATCGTAACCTCGCTGATTATGAGCAACAACCGTCACTTTTCTTTTCAAATTAATTAAAAACTCACAGAAGTCATTAATATTATAAAAGGTATATTCTTTCTTTTCATATATTACACATATCAGTACAGGTTCATGTACATGATAATCATCTTGGCACTTAAGACATTTTTCTGAACGATTATGAATACCCTGATTACAAGTTTTACAAATATTTCTATAACAATTGTGTTTATTATATTTACTATATAAGTGACAAAACTTGCAAAAGTAATAATTTTGTTTTATACCTTTGGGATTTGTTACTAAATGAAAATGATCGTTATCATGTAATAGATATATTCTCATTTCCTCTTTAGTTCCAATATCATACAAACCTTTAGTATCATATAACATTTCACCCGTACCATCAATTACTACAATACGTGTATCTATGCTGCTTAATTGTTTATAATAATCTGCTAAAGATATTAATTCTTCAAATTTCCATGTATCTTCAGGATTATGATTTAACGTTTCACATATTTCTCTAGCTTTTTTCTCTATGGTGACCGGTGCTTTTTTCAATTTTTTATACATTTTTCGATCTAGATGATAATAATACCCAAGCAAGGAAGATACCACAGGACACATTATTTGAAAAGAATTAAACACAATACAGCGTTTTTTCTTAATATCTTGAGGAGTTAAAACATCAGTAAAACCACCTTTTCCATTCGGTATTTTTCTAAAATCAATGGCAAATTTAATATCTGGTTCTTCTTCTATTGAATTACCATCATATCCTTCTATTGGAGCCTTATAATCTTTATAATCATTTATTAATGATCCACTTAAAGGTTTTCCTCCCGCATAAATATCTATTTGATATTCAAATTTTGATTTATCTAATTGTAAATCAGTAATAAATTTAGAAATAAAATCTTTTATATATTCTGTAAGATCTTCACCACTGGGTACAGTTTGTGATCGAATAAAATATGAACCATAAATATCTTCAGTATAGTTAACTCCTGAACTTGTTGATTTTCTTATATATTTCGCAGTAGTATTTACAGTAATTTGATTTTGGCTTATAAATGCTTTAATTTGTTCTTTTGATACATTTAAGGGAATGCATGCAGTTGGGTTAACTGACATAATAGTTTTAGCAATTTGTTTTAGCTCATTATAGCTCTTCTTATCCATTCTTTCTTCTTGTCATAAAAATTATTTGTTCAATTAGTTTTTTTTGGACCACCCACGAAGAATTTTTTTTCCCACTATAATCTACTACATATTGACACATGTTGCTAAAGCTTTGTGAAGAGCGCCCCTTTTATAAGGTCTGATAGAGGGAGTAGTAATGTTTTTATAGTAATTTTATGATGCTTTATGATGGTTTTTTTTTAGGGTAAAAAGTAAAAAAAGGTTAGTAAAAAGGTCTATATTACTAGTCAAAAGATTTTCGAAAAACGTCGAAAAAAATGATTTTCTGTCCGGCTATAGAATAGCTACTTCTACTAATGTCATCAGAATTCAAAGCAATCTAAAAAATGTAACTATTTTTTCTTAATTGCAGAAGGGTCAACTACAGGAGGCTGGCCAGTTACCGATTGTGGTCAAAGTGCATTGCTTGGAAAAGAAATTGAACTGGGAAATATTTTGACAAAAAGGTATTTGAGATAGATCACTCTGAGTATATCAACAATGACTGTTTTTTAGTTTTTTGGCAGACTACAAAATATTGTCTCTTTACCCAGTGACAGGAAAAGCACCATCGTATGAAACTTGTGGATGTTTGCAAAGAGTAAATGTTGCAAACAAAAATATAATTGCAGCTGTTAAAATTGTTGGGAGAAATAGGTTTAGCATTATAAGCAAATATTGTCGACTTTAGCTGATAATAGCAGTAAACAAAAAGAGTTGGGCAAGATATGCTATGCAAGAACTCTGATTGAGCTGATCTGATGCCAGACAAGTATTGTAAAATCGCTGCATTAACACAGTGTCTAGAGCTATTGTAACCATCTGTTCTAACCGCTTGATTATAAACTCTCAGATCTTAGACAGATTTTTTGCAATGAAAACCTATCAGACTAAAACACAGGATGATGAAAATTTATTTCATAACTCCAGACAGCTGTGTCTGAGCCCAGTCAGTTGTAACTTTGCAGCTAATTGTTACTGGAATCAAGGCATTCTGGAGGATTTAAGTGGCTCACCATGGAAAAAGTGACACAAAGAGAGTTCCGCGAACAAGCTGACAATCAAGGTAGAAAATCAAAATCAAATCTAATACTGGTGTATCTGTGTTCAGTATATGAGATGATAAAACTACCATCTGTTTTTTAACCTAGCAGTAGGTCGATTTGTGGCTTAGTGAGATAACTGGAGGTCTACACAAACATCAAAAGCTAAAGCTACTTTTACTTAACTCTTTAACTCTCTCAATTATTCTTTAGGGTGCAGAAACATGGACACCTAAACACAAATTCAAGAATGAATTGATCTCCTTTGCAACAAGCTTCAAGAGGGAAAAGTTAAATGTCAAGCGCACAGATAAATTGGACAATCGAAAAATCCTAAACCAGGTAAAACGAAGAGATCTGGATGAAATAGTCATTGCAAGACAATTACTAAGTTTAGGGCATTGGCCAAGAAAACCTGCCAACTGAAAAATGTAAATGACGAAACAAGACCAGAGAATCAAAGAGTAGAGCGAGAAAGATGACGATTTAAACGTGTTTTGAATTTCAGTAAACTGCACTGATTAAGAAGTAACTGGAGAATGACAGATATCAACAGTTTGGAAGGGAAAATTATAGGATTAAAGATTTCTCTAGCATTAGGTAACATCGATATTAAATACATGCAAGCATGCAAAAGGCTACGTAGCACAAAGAAAATGATGAAAAAATGGTATACAAGTAGCCACATCATGAAACGCCTTCCATTGAAATACACAGAGAAAGAATAATAACACTGGCCTGCCAAATTTTAAAGGTCAAGCATGTGATTCTAGGGTAGTTTGCTATGCAAAATCCAAGAATCGTACTCATTTTGTCCAATCAGGCCACGTTTTTGAGATATGAGGTTGTAAAACATTTGTCATTAACGCACTTTAGTGCTATTTATCACCATTCATTTTGGATTTAGTGCTTCACAAAAAGAATGCATTTTATCTAACAAACTTCAAAAAATAAAAGTTATACATCACACTCAAATTTATTACGGATAAAAGGTCCTTTTTATTGACTTTCTTCTGTGCTGAGTGACCATCACTTCTCGTTTCAAACACCAACACTAGTCTACAAGAAAGTTCATATTATATCGGACTTGGAAGCGTTCTTCCATGACACGAATGTCCTAGTGGAAACTCTCGCCCTATTCCTCGCTTAAGTCTTAACAGTTCTAACAGAAGTAGTTCAAGTGGGACGGTACAAAGTGCATTTTGACTGACATGCTAATCCTTAATTTCTGAAAGTTCTTCATGGGGTTTTCCACTTTCTTCTCCTTTTTTGCACTCTGGTTGTTTCCAAGAAATTTTGTAATTACTGACTTAAGTGACAGCCAAGCAGACAGCTCAGCTGCACTCAACGTATCACCAAACATCGAGGTCTTTCATGAGTTCCCGTATCTGAGACCCATAAAAAATGCCAGCCTTAAGCTTTTAAAATCTTATCCGAGGAAACGTCTGCTGAAGAAAAGTAAAACTCTCTGCCTTCTCTGTCCATTGCCTTCACAAAGTTCTTCATAAGTCCCAGTGTGATATGTAAGGGTGGAAGTAATATTTTCTTTAGTTCAACAAGAGAGTGAGACTGAACATTGCGCTAATGTTGGTCATCAGCCTGACTGTCCCAAAAACACAGAAAGCTTGGATACTTTATCTACTCTGTAATCCTAAAACCTATCCAACAACTTTAAGATCTCCACAGGTCAACCAACCATAGTCTGGTAGTTCAGAGCAGACAGCAACTGATCCATGCCGTCGTGGGTTTTTCATTTGCACAGAATCACCAATTGAAATGGAATAGTATTTATTTCCATTATGAAGGAGAGCTGGCTTGAGACTTCTGCTGAACGAGTCGATGAAAAGTCTCCATTTCGTAGCAACATAGTCAATCCCCATTGATTTCATCAAATCAGCAATGTTATTGCATTAAACCAATGACGAGTCTCTCTGGGTTGTGAAGAACTGTTTAAACTCTCTTTCAGGCTCTCGATACCAGTAGAATTTTGTTACAGGTGCCAGCAAATTGTTTTTACAAAGACAAGAACCCAGAAGTTGTGCCCTTTCCTTTGAGAAGTTTATGTCTCGTGTCACGTCATTGAGATCTGCTTGTATTAAAGGCACTGGCGGATCATTCTCTTCTGACATGAATTATTCACCCTCTGTTCTGCCATATGTGTTATCAGATTCCGATTCAGAGCTAGATTCCATTGCAACATCTGACTCGGAAATAGGTAGGTCTAGACCATGAAGGACTGCTCTTATGGCAGACGGAACATCAGGATACTGAACACAATGCTTGCTCTTGCAATTGATTCTTTGAAGATTAGTCATGCAAAAATAGCAGTCTTTCACATGATCTTTTCCCTCCCTCCACAACATAGGAACAGCAAATGGCATACTTTTTCTTTTGTTATTTCTCCAATCACGCAAGTTCTGAACATTTGTTTTGCAGCTAACATGGAGTGCAAATGGCTTGTCCTGCTCTCCAAGCTTAACACCAAAGTATGCATGATATGCCTTCTCCACAGAATCAGTTATTTTTGCAAGGCGACCAGGAAGAATCACATTACCACAGTTAAAACAGAACTGTCAGAATAATTTGTACATTTGCCATCCATCTATTTTGATCTAATATACGAAATAGAAAAAGCACCTCTCTTTCTTGCGATTTCAAGTCAAATTGACTGGGGTTCAGCTCTTCTAAACAGTAAATGACCCTCCAGGTGTAAACAGAAAAAGTTTCAGTTTTAGTTTCTTAACGTCAAAAACCGATGCAGTTTTGGTTTCAGATTGAGGCTGCTTCAGTTTCGTTTTCTACATAAAAACAAAGATTGGGCCATCTGCAGCCCCGTTTTTCTTAAACCGAGTACTTTTCAACGGTCAAAACGTGCACTAATCAAATTTAAGAAACTTGACCTGACCAGAGAAAATAGATGGTATTTTTGAATTCAACGCACCAAAATATACACAAATCAGTTGAAAAACGTTCGACCTTTGAAAACAAGTTTTTAAACGGAGCCCAGTGAAATAGAAAAATGTTACAGTAGGACAAAGGCTGAAGCTTAGAAGCTCTTATGGAAAGTAGAAGAGTATCAGTTCTTTTTGGATTTGATCTGACACCAAGAGTGGGATATTAGGCAAATTATGATTTTTATTGCATTAATAATCTGTTCAAGCAAAATAATTGAGCAACAGGTAAAATATTTACTCAAACCAAAAAGTAATTATTGTAATCTACAATATGTACCGCTTTCATTATCATATAGAAGAAATATTTGAATAATCATACCTGCTTGTGTCAACAGAAAGTGAATTCCATGACAGAAGATCCAAAAGCTGTAAGAATACAAAAGATTGATAAATGTAGTTTTGTGAAATAGTCAAAATGCTTTTTTTCAAAATTGTTAACAGAAATTGCATTATCAACTTGCGGGTTTATTTAATAAGTCTTTAAACATGTGGAGATTTAGTCTTGATTTAGTTAGAACTACTGGTTATTGATTACAATTGTTTGTTTAATACATCATGGGATTATTTTCTATTTCATTTTGTAAACGTTAACCACATTTTTAAGGAAATAAACTTTGTTGAAACGATTTATAACATGGGCCCTCTATCATAAGCTAGTGATAAGTACTGCAAAGGTAAGAACATACCCCTCCCAAAGGATCACTATTTTGTTGCGGTTGTGGAGCTCGCGCGCTTTGTTGATCCTAAGATTTATGCTGGCTTGAGCCTTGTGCTCCTGGTACCCATGCCAGACAGGTCGAGAAGGGAGAAGCTAGACTAAATGTGATCCCTGGTCCTCCATATTGGGGGTTTTGCTTGGGTTAACAATCCACTCATGTTAAACCAAATTGTTACAGAAACTATAGACATTACTACCCACAAAAATTAGAAACCAGCGGAGATTGCTGATATTGGTATTTTGACAACGTTGGGCCAAAGCCTTCGGGAAGCTCAGCGTCCGATGGAATTTTTTTTTGGAATCCAAAAAAACCGTTGACATCGGATATTGGAATGTAAAATCAACGATAGGAGTGGAACAACAGCACATATCGTGAGGGAAATAAGTGCAAATTGCAGATTCTTTGAATCAGTGAGTACAGATGGACAAAAACAGAGAAGACAAATTTGACCACCCGACAGACACTGATCTACAGCAGCGATGAGGAAATACATGAAGGAAGTGTTGCCATTATGATCAGCGAGCAAGCAATGAAGTCCTTGATGGAGTGAACATCGATCAGCAAGAGGATTATGACAGCAAGGTTCTGCTCAAAGTACAGGAGAGTGACTGCTATTCAAGTTTACCCACCTCATAATGAAAAGAAAGATTCAGAAAAAGATCAATTCTATCAAGAGTTTCAAGAAACACTAGATGAATGCAGTGAAAACGACACCGTAATTGTCATGGGGGATCTGAATGCTAAGGCTGGACGCGACCACTGTAACTACGAGAAAGCCATATATGTACACAGTCTTGGATTACAGAACGATAACCGGGAAAGGCTGTGCGAGTTTTTCCAAATAAATGGATTGGTAATAGCAGGAACTCAGTTTCCTCACAAAGACAAGCACAAAGTTACTTGGGTGTTACCAGATGGGAGAACAAAGAATCAGATCGATCACTTTATGATAAGTGGTCAGTGGAGATCATCAGTACAAGATTGCCGCGCACAAAGAGATGCTGATATCGACATCGATTACTACTTGGTGAGTACCCAAATCAAGCTACGCCTCAGCTCACACAAGAATAAGAAGGCGATTATGCCTAGACTGGATGCGGAACGTCTCCAAGATGAAGAGACGAGAAAGAAGTTCTGCGAGGCCGTAAAGAAAAAGCTGGAAGAAAGCAAAAGCAGTGAGAGTAGGGACGTAAAAGAAGTGTGGGAACATCAGAAGAATGCCCATATCACATCAGCAGAAGAGGTAATCGGTTTCAAGAAAGGAAGGAGCAAGCCATGGATAAGTAGACAAACATGAGGACTGATAGACGAGAGGAAAGTTATTAAGACCAGAGTTAATAGCACACGCTCTGAGACGGTTTAAGGCAGACAAAAGGAAGAATACCAAGAGAAATATCAACAAGTGAGGAAAAGTGTGAGAGAAGACAAGAAAAAGTGGGTGGACGAGAAAGCCGAAAGAGCCTAGAATGCGGCAGAATTACCGAGGCATAAAGAACTGTATAGCATAGTGAAACAACTAACTGGACAGAATTCTAGGCAGGCACCGGCAGTTAAGAACAAGAATGGAGACCTGCTGAAGAGTAAGGAAGCTAGACTGGCAAAGAAGAAAGAGCACTTCCAAGATGTTCTCAACAGGGAGGCACTTGAGGAACTACCAGAAGATAAAAAACCAACAAATAGAAGAGCTCGGTATATCAGTAGAACCACTTTCCATTGCATAAATCATAACTGCAGTGAAAGCAGTGAAAAATGAAAACTCTTCTGGAGTTGACCAAATCATTGCAGAAATGCTTAAGGTAGACTTTGAGATGACAAGCATGGAAATGAAACAAATTCTGGACCTTATTTGGGAAAACACGATAGTCCCTACAAAGTCGAACAGGGGTATTTTATGCAAAATCCCAAAGAAAGGGAACTTACAGGAATGCAGAAACTGGCCGTGGGTTACTCTGTTGCCGCTGATCAGTAAGATGCTCAGCAAGATTCTCGTCAGTAGGATACAAACGGAGGTTGACGCAAGGCTTAGGAAGGAGAAAGCAGGTTCTAGAAATAGCATGCGAATAGTCGACTTGATCTTTATTCTTAGGAACATACTAGAACAAGTGAATGAATGAAATGCCACCCTTTACATCCATTTTGTAGGCTTTGAAAAGACATTTGAATCCATATATCGAGACAGTCTTTGGAGTATAACGAGACTTGGAATTCCTAAAAAGCTGATAGAAATGGTCAAGACTTTGTACAAAGTCTTCCAGTGATCTGTCATAGATGAAAATGAAACGACTGATTGGTTCACAGTGATGACTGTAGTGAAACAGGGATGTTGCATGTCGGGATTTCTGTTCCTTTTGATAATCGACTGAGTGATGCAAAGAACTCTAGAAGGCGAAAGAGCTGGATTCCGCTGGAACCTCACAACAATGCTAGAAGACCTCGACTTTGCAGATGACATCGCCCTTCCATCATCAACAATGCAACATTTACAGCATAAAGCCACAAAACTGGTAGGCAATGCTGCAAAAATTGGACTCAAGCTGAACGAAAGGAAATGCCAAGCCATGAAAACAAACAGCAAGAGTGACAGCACGCTGAGGGTAAGAGAGAGTAAAGTTAATGAAACAGAGTGTTTCGCATATCTGGGAACAACAGTTAACAAGAATGAAGATACAACAGCAGATGTCAAAAAGAGAGGTGCACTGACCAGTCCACAGATGAAGAGACTTTCCATCATTTTGAAAGCCAGTGGCATCAGTCGTAAGACGAAAGCCTTAGTGTTCAGGAGTATCGTCTTGTCTGAACTGCTCTGTGGATATAAAACCTGGAAATTGATCAAGAGGGAAGAATAGAAACTAGATACCTTTCAGACCAAATGCTTGAGGAGAATATTCAAGATCGATTGGCAGCAACACATCTCCAACAAGAAGGTGCTACAGATGGCCTCGGCGGAAAAGATCAGTACCGAGATTAGAAAGTATAGATGGAGCTGGATTAGGCATATGCTGAGAAAGGACAAGTCAGACGACTGTGTTATTGCCCTCGGCTGGACACCTGAGTGGCGAAGAAAACAAGACAGCCTTCTATAAGAAAACAAGTTCTTCATCTCATTCTGACAAGAAGGTGTTCCTTGGGTATTTTGTTCGTGTGAAAATGAGGTTTCTAGAAGAAGCTCACAATGGGGTTTCTTGACAAATTGACCACGGGTGTGTCCAAAGTGTAAGTCAAAGGGGATCTAGCAATTTTGTTTTCCAAGTTCTAGTGAAGTTCTCTAAACTGCTATGTATTTCAATTTTAATCCAAGACGTCATCATGATGCTGAAACAGCCTTAACCTATTTGCCAACATTAAAATAATTTTTCAAGAATTTAGTGAAAAAAAACCTTTTTTACAGTAGAAACTAAAAAATAGGTATACTTTTGGCAAAACCTTTAGTGAAAAACCCATAATATTGAAGAATTACAGTGATCTAGATTGCTTTCTCTGAACTTAGTATATTGTTAGCTATGAGCTTATCTTTTAACCCTTGTATGATCCTTTCCAGTTGGAAAATTCTTTTACCCAGCAAAAGAAGGGGTGGCATTCTTCAATAGCTTCAGATATATTTTGGTTCAAGACAAGTTTCTCATCTCGTAATATCTAAATTCGCTTTAAAATAGGGATAAAAAAACCATCTGCATTTCACCTTACTTCATATGCAAAAATGCACAGGCACAAATCCATGACTAGCTCTAAACTCAAACTGAAATCCCAAGGTTTTCCTGAAAGACTTCGAGCTTGTATGAAACCAGGACCTTTAACATTTCAACTTCAGATGATGACTGAAATAAAAAAGTAGTTTGAGGTTGCCACCTATTTATTACTATCAAAAGAAAGCATTGATTGAGTAGAGATTAAACAATGTAGAAGCTTAAGTGGAGAATGTGCAATAAAAACATTCTGAGCTTGACAAATAATGAAGAAAGTATCCAACATGAAAACAGGAAAGGCAAAATTTTATTGCACTTTTTAACACAGCCATTCCTTTTTGAATTTTTGCTTTAACTTTAAGACGTATTGTTCTAGAATCCCAAAATAAATTAATCCTAACGTTGTTTGGAATAAAGGGTTCCCTTCAACGTTTAAAGCCTAATTCAATATTTACACAATTCGTTGTGTTTGTCATATAGGGAGTTTAATCAGAAAAGCTTTCCATACATAAATAAGCAGTGTTGTTTGGGTTTTATATTTCAAAATACTTTTAATCCAAAAAACATTTAATGTGCTTTCTGCAAAGTCGTGGTCACGCACACAGGCCTATATATACAGTAATCATGAAATAAAGATATCTAGCACTTCTATAGCAAAACGAAGATCACAACACCATATGCCCTTCATTGTTTTACGCAGTACTTTTAACCCTGTAACCGTGGTTATAGAAAAAAACCCTCATTCACACTGAAGTAAACTGGCAAGGACTTTTGCTATAATCACCTAAAATGTACTTTGAGCCCAAATAACTTCTATATTTTGGCGCTTCTGTCTTAATAAGTGAACCTTTTGAGTTCATCGTGTGAAATAACTTGTTTTGCAAACCATCTACACAGGTTCTGACAGTGATTTATTCAGTTCTGTTGTGTTTCCTTACCTAAAACATTGTTATTCTACAATAGACCAATAGGCCAAAAGATTGTAAATCATTGATAATTCATCTCTAAGATATGTTAAGAGATACGAGAATAATTCTCCAATTTTGATCTTAGATTCTTCTCTATCTCTAAAATTGTTTAAAAAACCTTTAACAAATTAATCACGTAGAAGTACAAGAGAACAAACATGTTCATATATTGGTTGTAACGATAATCAAACTGAAAGAGAGTTTTAGATACATCCCAGGCAATACTGTTACCTGAAATAAAAAGAAGGATTTTTATTTATTTCCTTCCCCGGAGCATCTTATGTCTGGAAAAAAATTTGAATGGAAAAACTTACACTAACAGAATGTTGCATTTGAATTTCTCAAAATGAGGTATTACAGTGTAACTTTGTACTTGAAATTGTTTAGTAATGCTAGGTACATTCTGATTTTATGGTTAACGACTTTTAAATATAATAACAGTGATTCGTCGGGCCGAATCTCGAGGCGATTTTAATGATAGGCTTTCATCGGCTACTATCACAAAATTCGGGTTAAAAGCTGATTAGTCTGCCAGACCAAAGTCGTGTGCGATACCTAAATTTCTCTTTCATTAGTTGTTACCCGACTTTATCAATACAAACAGTATTTACATCCCCAATGAGTTTGATCAATTACTGTAGCTTAATCTATTCTCATTTACTGACCTCAGAGAATGAGTAAGTGGACCTGACAAATCAATAACTTTGGTACAGGGTAGACAGTAAGGATCGCTAAGATCGCAGTCCAACATCTCAACTATTTATAAATGGCCCTTCAAGTGTAAACAAACAACAAGACACTAACTGTTACAATAAACTCTTGGAAAAATGAGCTTTAACCTTAGGTCTTGATAAGCATTTTTCAAAATATAGCGAAAAGGAAAAATTACCTTAAATAATCTGCCTTCATTGGAGCTCAGAATTCAATCAAACTTTGTCTGCTTGAACCTTTAAACTCTTAAAACTTGCGGGTTTTTTGCCTTTAATGCCTTTACAGGTGTAATTTTCTGTCGTATCAGAACTGACTAAATTCTACAGTTCAAGTTTTCCAAACCGCCCTGTTTTTTAGAAGGAAGTACGAAAATCACTTGGAAATAGCGTATCTTACTTTCTTTTGTGGTAAATTGATAACATCTTTAGCAAATAGACTCATGCACTGTCTCATAAAATATTTATATGTGCAAAAAGCACACAATAAAATTCAAGAAATGTAGATCATTTCTCCTTTATTTTGAAAGAATTTATTTCGGCTCATTAAGTAAAAGACGTATTTCACAAAAAGTGTCCGGAATTTTATTTTATAAAAGATTTATTTTTACTAAACAGTGATGCAGTAGTTTTTTTGGTTTTCGTTTGTTGACTGTGCAACGTATGTGTTGTACAATGTCCAAAAGTTATTTAATGATAAGAGGGTACGTTCCATTCTGGAAAACAGAAAAAAATCAATTAACCTTAGATTGAAATGTATTAACACAATATGAAGCCAAACTTGATTTGAAATATCCTAAAATTTTCCACCTCGGGGATAGCCCATTTTTTGAAACAAACTTTGAGGAAATTGGAAATATTTCATCGTCATCATTATTATCATTTCGTCATCAATACAGTAATCGTAATTGCTAACATCGTGGGATATATGTAAGATCCACATACTATATAAAGACAGCTAGTAAAATAAACAACCACGTAAAGTGCCACGAATATGTGCAACAGGGGGTCTCTTAATAATCTCATACAAAACTCTCTACAAATCTATAAATTTCAAGTTGTTTCTGGTTAAAATATAAATTTTGTACGCGGGTGCAGGATAAAATTTACCACTTTTATTGGAATTCTATCTCGCAACTTGTTGTATATTTTATTTAACTATGGAAAAATATCTTACAGTTTCTGAATTGTTCGTGTTAGCAAATAAATTTTTGTGACGTTTCTGCCTGTCTATCAATATTGTTGTTTAATGAAGCTCTATTCCCATTATACAATTTATTTATTTAAGTAGGAATTGAGTGGCTGGCTTTTTCTTTAAATGTTTTGCTTTAACATACCTAAATCAGCTAGGGTGTTGTTGATTACCAATCATTATCAGACACAAGTGTTTAGTCAGTTATCGTTTTAATGTTTTGTAGAATTTGATCTATTCGTTTAATTATTGGTTTCCACCGTAAGGTTGTTTTGTTGCCATTGAATAGTATTACATTGGTACTCCCGCGGTACTCTTTATTCGCATGCAATTTGCAATCGCAGGCGATGATTCCTTTACATCCTCAATCTCAATCAACTAGGTAATCGCAGTAAGAATGAATGAGTATACGTATATATATGAATATAAATGTTGTAACGTTAGCCAAGAAAGGTACTAATGTTAATGTCTTTTATTGTTATGTTTTTCGCAAGTAGTAGATTTATCTATGATTATCATTATGTTTGTTATTTAAAAAAAGCCTTTAACAGATGATATGCTTTTACGATTTTTGTAGCAACTTCAAAAATTAAGCTCAAACATATCAGTGCAAATTCTTATCCAAATTAGGTTGATAAGACTCTTTGACCGGAAAAATGTCAGCCAGTGATTAATCTATTTCATGGGCTATTAGATAGTGCTGATTATGTTTATTTTACTGCAGATATTTGGTCTAGTTGGCTGGCATATGGAAAACTATCGTGGTATAGTCACTAACTTCATCGATGTTGATGAAAATAAGAAAAACTTTATGCTTGCGTGTTCTGAAGGCGGTATACTGGTGAAGGCATTGCCAGTAATTGTGATAACATTGTGATATTGTTCTATATAAAGCGAAAGTCACCGGGAATTATGATGGACAGTGCCGTAGAGTGCATGGAGGGAAAAAGTTTTAGTGTGGAAAAATAACTACATTCTTGTGCTTAGTTATTTTTCAGATTACTTCTATTTTTCCTCTGTTTTTTCTTAAGAACATTGTGCACTCTCAGATATGAATACATGCCGCCATTTGTACATATATATATAAATATATATATATATACATACTTTCACTTACTCAATGTAAATTTTGTTCGTTATACTCGGCAAACTTTTGCTCCTTCAAAACGAATTCACCCTTGCTTTAACGAGACCCTGTGTGCTTGCTTGGGTGTTAATGAAAGAAACGCAACAGCAAAGTTTCAAGTTAAATTTTACCGTCCTTTATTGACCGGCAGACTGGAATCTAGTTTTCTTTACGTTAATTGGTCATCTTTCTTTGGCGGGTTAGTTTGGACACTTTCAACGATAAAAACATGGCGCTAATGGTGTTATGATATTGGTAACAATAAAAAGAGACTTGTTTTGTCTACATTATAGGTCATTGGAATGGATATTTCAGGGAATCTTGATGAAGCACTAATGGATGTAAGGTGTGTGAAAAAAGGTTACTACAGTTGTTGTTGTTTGCTTTGCTGCAGACCATGCAGTGCACAACGTCATTTGGCGTTCATTTTTTCTGAGATTCGGGATGTTTATTTCTTATAAGTTGTGTCGTGACACTCATATAATACTCACAAGAAATTAAAAGCATTACGTTAGATGCTGTTTGATAGAAATTGTTTTCGGTTGTGGATCTGTGTTTGACTTGACAGGATAAAATAATGAATCATTGTTCGTCAGAATCACATTTGTAGCCCAAATCCCTCAAGCAATTAAAAATCAAAATTCAAATATATTTTGTCGTGTGCCAGTACATTTTTGTTAAAGGGACTTTTATAACGCACGTTTTAGTCCAGTGCAGTTTCACACAAGCTAAAGTTAGTTTGGGGCCCGTCCCAAATGCTGTCAAAGGTAAAAGAGCAAAAATATATTTTTTTTACGGAACCACAAGAAAAATAAATTATTGAGTGTAGAGGTTAAACGACACAGTGCTAAGTTTGGATTTTTATTTGTAGGATTTTGGTGAGCCAGTGTAGCATGTTAGCATTAATATCAGCATTATCGAATGACAAACTGAATTTCAGGATGTTCTTACCCAAAAGAATTTCCTGTAAAAACAGCTCATGATTGTTTAAGTACATGAAGCTGACAGTTACATATTTTGTTGACATTTCTTTCCTGATAAGTCTATAAATGCACCATTTGGAAGAATATTGAGCACTCTGCTTGTATGTACTGGATGCTATATGCTACATGCATTGAGCATTTTTTTATACGAATACACAAAATTAGACACATATATATGTGTGTGTCTGTGGTACTATCATGCCCCAAATGATTTCCAGTGGGTGTATCAGGGACAAGGGAAATTTCCATATTGGGTAAGAGCATGAAAGGCAACATTCCGAGGTCCTTGGTAGAGCCATATCAGCTGGTGGCATTTTCGTGATTTTTTAATTGTTTTTAAGCCAATTTAGCATCATAATCACGACTTTTAGCATCCGTGTTCATGAAAAGAGAGTAGTGATTAAAATGAATGGAAGGATCAATGGCATAACAATTAGCTGTTTAGGAACACTGGATGTTACACCTGCCACTCTTGCCTTTGACTTTGGCTCACTGTATAAAGCCATCACCAATCTCACCAATTTCTCTGACACTTTCTATCTCCTCAATCCCCATTGTATAGTACAGCTAGGTTCTTGTCAAAAGCCCTCTCTAAATCAACAAATATGTGATGCAACTTCATTTTCGTTTCACAAAACTGTTCTTGCAGTTGCCTCATAATAAATATGACATCTGTTATTGTTCTTCCTTCCACAAATCCAAACTGACTTTTGCTGACGTTTACAATCTTTCTTAGCCATTCATTTAGTACCCTTTCCCAAATCTTCATTCAATGTTCTGACAGCCTTGATCATCTGTAGTTCTAACACTGCAGTGCCTCACCCTTTGATTTGTATAAAGGAATTGTTAAGCATTGACACCATTCAGCTGGCACTTGCTCCTCTGGAAGGACTCCTTAATATTTTTAGCAATGCATTCACTCCCACCAATCCAGTATGCTTCAACAAGTCACTTGTTACTCCAGAAGGTCCAGTGGATTTTCCAATTCTCATGCTCTTCAATGCATTTTTAATTTAATCCTTTGCAATTCAAAACATTTTCTGTCTTCTCCTCCTTACCTTTGTATAATCTTTTGTCATCTTCATGACCACTTCTCTGCCACTGTTTACAAGGTCTTCTCTTCTCAATGACCTTTTGTTATACTTCTGCATATTACAACCAAGTTTCTTTTTCCTTCCCTCTCTTTCTGGAAGTTTTTCCACATACTTCTCTTACAGCACTCAGGATGCTCCATTCTAGCTGCTTTGAAATTTCTGTTCAACTTCATTTTCTTCCTTCAATCTCCATACTTTTTTTTCTTTTGGCCTTTTCATTGTTTCTTTTTTGCATCTAAATTTTTAATCTGCACAAACCATTATGTGCAGCAGACATACCATCCATGTTATGGCTTTACAATTTGTTACAATCAATCCTCTTCTATGTCTAATCATAATTAGATCAATCTGTGTTTAAACATCTCCACTTTTATTTGTTTAATATTTCTTTTTATACTTTTTGAAAAATGTATTCAATATTTTCAGTTGTTTATTTCTACAAAAATCCAGAACAGTTTCCTGAACATTTTGATATCCAAACCCAAAAGACCCATTATTTTGTCATAACTATCTCTTCCAAACCAACATGGCCATTAAAGTCACCACCTATTATTGCATCTTCTGACTGTGACACCATTGCCACATCATCCTCCAGAGCCACCTAGAATTGTTCCTTTTCTTGTGTTAAGGAGAATTGGGAAGGTTTCAGAAATACCTTCAATCAAGTATCAAGTGATCTAAACCTAATACCACATGCACTCACATCCCTTGTGGATGTTGTACAAGGTACCTTCCTGGGCTGACTAGTGACTCCCTAAGCCTCCTAAAAGATTATGAGGTCAGGTTTAGGTCTCACCCCTTCAGCAATAACACCCTCTATAACAGAGAACAACTCCTTGATGCAGTTGGGCTTAAATGAAGGAAGATCTGGCAAGGAATGATTGAGAACACCAATGTGACAATTAACAGCAAGAAAGCGTGGAGTACCATCAAGAAGCTTGGAGCAAACAACACAGACCCTCCCAGACAATGGAATGTCACACCCAATCAAGTTGCTTGTCAACTTGTGGCAAATGGCTGGAGTAAGCAGAGGAGATGTACCAGAGCACACTTTCCAAGCAAACTCCCAGCCCAAATCCAAAACATGACCTATTTGACCCATCCTTTATTGACAGAGGAACTCTGTCAAGGCACCATGCAGCTCAAAAGTGGGTAATGCAGCAGGTCCTGATGACATGCTACCAGAGTTCCTCAAAAACCAGGCCCTAAAGTGTCCACCTGGCTTTTGCAGACATTTAACGAATGCCTCAACACATTCCAAATCCCTGCGCTCTGGAGAAAAGCAAAAGTGGCTGTTGTCTTTAAGCCCGGTAAAAATCCAGATGAGCCAAAGAGCTACAAACCCATATCACTGGTTTATATCAGTTACATGCTCTTGAAGAGACTCCTCACCTGGATAACTTCAATAGTAGAGCTCCAATTGACAACCGATCAAGCTGGTTTTAGACCGGGCAACTCATGCAAATGCCAGCCACTGAAGCTGGTGCAGCAAATAGAGAATGGGCTCCATAGGAGCAACATTTGTTGACCTGAGTGCTGCCTGTGACACCATACAGCACAGACTCAATTGACAAGCTGTACCACTTGAACGACAGACGGAGCTGATGGTTTAATCAAAGGAATGGACTCCACTAAGGTTGTGTGCTTGTACCTACCTTGTTTGATATCTATATAAATGACCAACCGAAACCTGCTGACTTCAGTAGGTTCATTTATGTGGATATCTGTGCATCACCACCCAGAAAACAAGTTTCTGTGATATCAAAAAGACCCCTTGAAAATACACTTGCAGAGATGTCATTGTATTATAATGATAACCACCACAAACCCAATCCTGACTGCACACAACTCTGTAGCTTCTATCTGAAAAACAGGCATACCGTGAGTTAAATGTTATCTGGGAGGGTCAACAAAAGCAGAACGATCCGAACCCAGTGTACTTGGGCATCACCCTTGATCAAACCCTCTCCTTCAAGGAACATGTGAACAAGCTTTGAGGCGAAGTGTCACTCCTGCCAAATTGTAACTGGCTGTTTAAAACCAACTCCTGTAGCCTGCATGTACACATTTGCTGGTATGGCCTCACCTAGCAGCCAAGGTGAAGTCTATAGACGAGCAACGATGCAGACAGGAAAGCGATGAGAAACATCCACTCGACCAACACCATCCCACTCGAAAGAAGCTGCCATCTAGAAGCAGCTTTTTGGACTCAACACAGCCACTCTTAACACCTGTGGACAAACCCATCGAGGAGAAGTGGCTTGACCAGTGGAATGAGAATAGCATGGGAGATTCATGGCTTACATGGGGCATTATGCCAACCCAACAACTTGCCAGTGAAAATAATCTACCCTGGGTGATCTGGAAGACTCTTAACCTGTGGTGGGTTTGACATAGGAGATGCAAAGCCTCACTGATGGCCAGGCATATGAGTTCCAGCAATTCCAGTGAATGTGGCAAGAAGCAGACCTTGGGTCATCTCATGACCTGAAAGCTTGCAGCAAACTGCACACCCGACAACCTTGCAGAGCCAACAGATGCTGTTCTGGCCTGTGTCACATAATGATCAAATACAATCTGATGAGAATTGTGACTCAACAAAGAAGAATCAGCGAATCAATATTTTTCAGAACATGGTACCTGTAGATGAACCAACAAAAAACAGTAACAACACTTGAAAATTCTGAACTTCATAAGCTCAAAGGATGCAATAGATGTAAGAGCTTTATCATGTCATGCATTGTAAGCTTTTTCTAACCCACGTTTTGAGGGATAGATACAGCTCTTTTATACTTTGGTAGTGCAAACCAATTTGTAGACAGGGATTGAGTTGTGAATAAGTACAGTCTTTTCATGAATATCATGCCAAAGAAAATCGCTACTGTTATCATGGAGACAATGAACATTTAATGCCACTGGGAAAGATAATTTTTGTTGTTTAAGTCCATGTCTACTATAAAAACAAAGATTATTAGAATTTGAACCACTCTTTTAGTCAAAGGATTTTAAAAATGGCCATCTAGGTACAAGTACCACATTTGTTGGCAAATACTTACTAAATTACGTCTTTAAGGCTGGAATTGCTGACCTCATTTCTGCTTACTTGGCAAAATTGTGCAGACCTGCCAACCATGATTGCTGGCAATGCATTAGTGCTTTGTATTTTTTATGTTTTATAATATTTTGTTTATATTATTTTGGGTTGTAGGTCCATTAAACAGAACAAAGATAAGTCAAGGAGATCATCAGTGAGTATAAGCATGTAAAAGTTTTGTATTGTATTACTGCAGAAGTACTAACATTTAAATACGTAAATGGTTTGTAGGTGGTATTACAAACCATTTATGGCCAATTCTTAAGAGCAGTGTTATTTAAATGTCAAATAAACATTTATATGCAATAAATTTGTTTCTAGCATATTTGATTTTGTATCTCATTTTCATAGATGTAAGTGCATTAGTGCTTTTGGTAAACAATCTTGGGTTTATATGTTTTGGTCTTTTGTATGATATGGGCCAGATAAGGGTTTTGAATTGTCACTGAATAATTAGTATTAAGATAGTATAGCATTGACCCTCATCTCTGTTGGTTGTTCAGCTTGAAATTCCCGTTTGTTATCAAGTTACAATAGCCTTGTTCTCATACCACCAGCCTCTTAATTAAAGACACAGCTTTTACATTTGCCAATAATTTATATAGTGGAATCTTTTTATTTGTTGGTATTGGCAAGAGAAACGAAAGAGAAGAAAGCCACTTAGTTTATTTAAGAAGACAAATCTTTGCCCTCATAATTCAGTAGCAATGATAATTTCCATTTCTGGTTTCGATCTTTGAATTTGGTTTGTTTAACCAGCTGCAACATGGTCATTCCTCTTATCAGCTCTCTTCCCTTCAATTACCCCCTCTGCTACTTGCTCTAAGCCAGCTATCTCCTGTCTTTCGTGCCTCCAGATGGTGTTGGTATGCAACTGCTGAAGTCCAACTGACTTCGTGATTTTCAACTTAGTTACATTTCCTGTCCACCTGATCTTGAAGATTTACCCAACGTGCTCCAAGACCACTGAAGTCCTCATGTCACAGAATTCTCATTCCTGCACCATATAGAAACATCCTTAATAATCAGTGATATTTCATCAATAAACAGTGTACGTAGAAGTAACGTTTATCAAGCTTTGGAGAGTCTTGTTAAGGTTAGCCCCATTCAATAATATTTAATATTTCAAATATACCTCAAAAGCTTAATTGTTCTATTCTACATGGATACATTTTACTTCCATTCATTTGGCTTTTACACAAGCACGCTCATTGGAAATTGCACAGAAAGCATCCAATCAGTACAACGCTACTTTGATGATAAATTCCACAAGTATTGATGACCGACCATCTGACTAAACGTACTTGTTTCTTTTGTGAAAGCCCACATCACAACTGTAAGAAGCCAGGACACTTTGCTGAAGTATGTCAGTCAAAATTAAATGTACAAGAATTATCTTCAAAAGTGACTTCTGCTTCTATCCATAAAGCGTTAGCTTCAGTAATTGCAACATCTTGAAAACAATTGTGACCGGAGGTTCTTTTTAATTCCACGGACAAGGAATACGAAAGACGTCTGGTTTACTTCAAAATATATTGTGTGTACAAAAAAATGCGGTAGCAACAAAGGCGCGTTGATCTGGAAACTAAGTACTTCGACTGAGGAACACTAATGAGGCGATCGTATTTATAATCTCTGCTGTTAATCAGGGTGCGAGATGAACTCGTGATGGCCTGATATCCTGAGCCAATGAGAGGGCTACAGGCAGCATCATTCGATTCCTAAATTGGCCTCCTTAGTACCTATTGTACTAAAATTACTAGTAAAGAAACTAAGAAACTGAAATACATCACGCGGTTCTAGATGTCTCGGAAGTAAGCGTAGACAGCTATAATAGCACGTGTCTACGGTTACACAATAATTAATGCATATGTTAATAATATCAAGTAAATGCCGTAATTGACACCGGAAACTATGACATTTTTATCTGTGAAAGCTTTGTACAATACTTCAATTTGAATTCTATCCCTACTTAATTTTCCGTATTCATGGCTGAATACTCAGTAACAGTCGAAGTTCTTGAGTATTTCTTATATTTACAAATCGATGACACAATATGATTAGACAAAATTGCCTTTTCTGGAAATCCTCTGCTCTGACGTAATAATTGGGCATGACATTCTGAGCCAACACCAAAAATTAACTGTTAACTTTGGTGGAGCCACCGTCTCTATTTTCGAGGATAAAACCAAACTGTAAACCTATTGCTGTCATGTCCCGTCGATACAGTCAGAATGACCAAAAATTCATCGAGTCAAATGCAGCCTTGTTTTATTATAGGAAGATATTGTTAAACCGAATTTTTCCTCTTGGCATGTCCAAGTGCTCGTGCTCGTAGCACTTAATGATAGACATAAAAAATGTGTGGTGAGTACCCACGACAATCAACCAATATACTCAATAAGACGCCTAACCATTACCACATATAGATCAAATTAATGAATTGCAATAATTAATTACCTAATTATTAGTTGATTGTTTTTCTGACTGAAGTTAATTTTTAGCGTTTTGTGTGTGGATGCCGAAACTGTAGTGGATTAGGAATTTTCTCATCCAAATAATTTAGCGTAATCAATGATAATCCTATTGACCACCTTTTTTAATATATGCAAATCATGTTTTCAGATTTTGAAAATACCCAGTTTACCTTTGGAGGACTTAGACCCAAACATAGAGGTGAGTTTTGATACTAAGAAGCATTTATTTTCTGTTCTTTTTGTTTTGGGATTTAGAGAGGACTTGTTTAACACATGTTTAATGCCACGCATTTTAACCTACAAATTTGTAAAAAAAGAATTCAAAGCAGTTATTTTTAGCTAAATGGTCAAGTGGAATTTTTTTATTGACTAACATGTGACTATTACATTTGCTTTTAAGACGTTTATTGTTACTTGAAAGTAAACCTAATTTTCAATATTTTTTTTTCTTTTTAGATCGAAAAGAAAAGGTAATACTTCTATTTTTAAATTCAGCTATTGGTTATCCAGATGCCATGTTTTTTTAAGTACTGTATATAACTGTATATACTAATAAATGAATCCCATTTTTTTAAACTGAGAATATGATTAATGAAAGACTTGCAATTTATCTATTGATTTTATGTTGTAACATGTGTAATTCATACCATTTCTATTTAATAGCAATTGAAAATATATTACCTTACGTTTGGATTGTTTTTCGTATATTCAGAGTGTATTTTACATCATTTTTCGTCATTATTTTTGGATACTAACAGCGTGTAAATGTGGGTAAACAACTGAGCAGAATTGTTTATAACAAAAAAAAGTCAAATTTATTTACCAGTGTGGTTTAAACATGCCCTAACGTAATAATTATAATAAATAACATGCAAATATAAGAAAAAACCGGGGCTGTTAGTAAGTTTTTCATGTTGTATCTTTGCTCTGGGATATTATTGCATATTTTTTTCTGATGGGATACGTAAGCATATGTATCACTGGCAATCTTAATGGACTGATAGGACAGTTGATTTTTAATGCTTATAGATATTTTTTTTTCAAATGATAGTTAAGGAGTGGGTTTGGACTTGTTTATAAAAAATGAAATGAAAGGGGATAAATTTAATTCCAAAGGGCTGAGTTTGAACTAATTCAAACTCCTTCGCCCTTACTTTAAAAAATACTTTAAAAAATCAACCCTACTGTTAATTAGGGTATTTTGGGGGAAGGGGGGTCCCTACAGTGTAATAGCTTGTAATGATTCAGGTGCATTCTCTAAAATTGATTTGTTTCCCCGTGTAAGAAATAACTTTGTAAGCCTATTATCCATTACAAGTAAAATCTGCGTATTTTTATTGTGTTATGATGTGTGAGTATATTTGAACCGAGTCTTAAAGTGGTGGATAGAGGCAAACAATATAGCAAACAATTTTACTCAAAGCAGTATGTGATGTAAGCTGGTTCATCTCTTAACCTGAACTTTTTCAATCCTTATGTCTCACAAATCTCTTAAATCTCTTCACGCACACTCTATTCTTAGTTCCCAGATCCTTAATAATTACAACGAATGTGCTGTTGGGGGAATGACAGGTATACAAGCACGCTACCTAACTTGGTGTCTTCTTAAGTAATAATCTAATTCGCTGGCCTAGCACACCATATGAAATGACCTCTGCTGTGCCAATACAATTAGTGCTTTGGTCACTAGGTTACGTCTTGAAATCTCAAAAGAATACACAAATTTAAACCATACCATTTGAAACAAGCACTGGTTGGTGATGAACACTATTCCATAGTTAATTATGTGATATTTGAGACATGCGATTGTATCGACCAACCTTTTGCTCCAGTCATTTTGAGTGCTGAAGTTAAAGAGGTTTGATTTATCGGCTGAGCCACTTTCGACACAGTAAATGGTGATTATATTTTGAAATCTTTAGTAAAAAATATCACCATGTGTAGTATTAATAATTTCTATTTTGCCAAGAATGGTTCCTTAAAATAACTATGTTACTTGGCGAAATGCTATGATAGTAATACAAGTCGAAATTAGATTTAGCCTGAATGGCAAGTGAAGCATGATATTTGGTGAGAATTAAAAATTCCCAAATATTATCTATTTATGTATGTCATAAACGTGAATCCATAAACATTGTTAATTTATGTTTTATCTCAAGAAGGAAAGTTGCATTTTATTTGTGTTCTTTAGTGTTTGGTCCGAAAAGTAGTCTGAAATTACGTGTTTTTGAATATTTTTTTTCTATTTCAGCTCAAAGGAGAAAAAATCCCGGCGATCAGCTGGAAGACGCGTCAGTTTTGCTGAAAAACTGCAGATCAAGTAGGTGGTCAGAAAACCAGCAACTATTTCTTTAATTTCTGATTTGGATATTACTTAATATATAATACATTATTTCAGACGGAAACTGTCGAGGGGTTTTTCTTCATAATTTTGAATGGAGTCTAGTAATAATTTTGTTTTAGGATTGTAACAATGGACATCATCCTTTCAAGTTTTTTAACTTTGCAAATTGATTTCGCATGACATTTTCATGTGTATTACTGGTCTACAGAAATGTCACATTATCTTACTTTGTTTTTATTCAGACTCTTGTGTTTCCCTTTTCTCTCCAAGGGAGTTTCCACCAGACAGGTGCTGGAGGAGTGATGGTGATCAAAATCAAGGTACAAAAATGCCTTCTCAATCCTTATTAAAGCTCTTAACTTTCTTGTGGTTTACAATAATTTGGATATAAGTAATTTGTATTTGTTTATAATTGCAATTGATGTGTTAAAGTACAACAGTGAAAGACGCAGGAAGCTGCGGTTTTTGTTGGGGTTTTTAATGTGATGATTATTCTCTTTTTTAAAAATATTTCGCAAAGTACTAGTTACTGCAAACAGACTGCAAATAGTTTTATTTTTTATTGTGTTTGGTTTTGAACTCTAAAAGATGAAAGTTTTTTAAATAACTTTGTATATTGGTATTTGCTATTATAATCGGAATTGTTTCACAATGTGACAAAATTCGGCTCCACTATGAATAAAAACCTTTACCATACAAGTCCATTGCTCTTGGAATATTCATTTTCAAGTCATAGAGACTCGAGTACTTATTAAATCTTGTCCTGACAAGGTAAGAGGAACCACTTTGATTAGCTCTTCACACTGTCCTGATCAGCACTTAAACACTTATTAGAGTAATACCTAAAAAAGAAGATTTTGCGAGGCAACATTTCTGCATCACCATGTGACTTTATGGGAAAGGTCAGGCTAGAATGGCATTGGGACTAAATCCTGAAATTGATCATAGACATGAAAATTTAAATGGTGTAGCATGCCAAATCTAACAGTACAACCCCTGCTGACTGAAGCAACGCAAATCAGGGGCTAAAATATTCATACTGTTCTATATTGGAAGTAAAGATAGCACCCAAAACCCCAAAGATTACTGTTCCTCTAAGAAATGGTCACTCATATCGACGGATATTTAAAAGATGATAAAGGCAATTTGAAGAAATTAAATGTGCCTTCTGGTTATTAAAGTCGGGAGTTATTTCGGCCACACTTCACAATATTGTCTGGGTCTGTTGCTCATTTCGATCACAACATGCGTGAAAAGTTGAGTATTTACTCAGTGTTAACTACAAACTTACATAATAAAGAATCGTAATATCGAAAAAAGGGGATAGCATTGTATTCTGAACAAAGTAATGTAGAAGTCCAGCATTAATAACAGAGACCTATCATTTAAAACAACCTTCAGACTGAAATTACTCATGGATGGTGGATAAAGTGAAATTAACTTCCACAAGTGCCACAAGATTTAGGTTTATACTTGACAGCAGCATTCTACACTTTTGGCGAAAGTTTTAAAAGATGTGTTTTAGCTTTGGTTGTTCTAGACCTGGCCAGGCTTCCAGTCTCCTCCTTAGTCACAACAGGAAAAAGATCAGCAAACGGCTTCCCATGTAAACAAGTCTTATAGGTCCATGTTTTTTTCAGAAAAAGTTTTTTGTTTGCTAGCCTTGAAGACTGGAAGTACAACTGGTATCTTTCAAAACGGGAGATAAGACCCCCAAATAAAGGGATCGGTCGACAATGTGATTTTACCTCACGTTTATTCGAATGTTATTGTCACAAATCAATTAAAGTCTTTACTTCTACTGAAACCTTTATAATCTTTAAAAATCTGCTTTTGCAAGCACTGGCTGAATATATACAGTTTGTTACTTTGCCTTGTAATGTACAACCCAGTACATAAACTTAAGTGGTCTTAGCATTTGGCGAATATGTAAAGCCACATAATGCATGGGTATTGTATTATTGGATCACCAATGATCGACCACACTGGAGTCTTTCGATTTACTTGGTGTTGCTAAGGTCTACACGAGACCAGATTGGCATTTGACGGGGAAAAGTTTGTCTCTTTGGGAGACCCTTTTAGAGATTTTGACCTAATAGAAATACTGGTGGTATTGTCATCTCATCACCACTCTTCTCGTTTTTGAGTGAGGTGTGTGGTAGAGAGTGTTTGCTGCTGCTTTTTTAACACCATTTCCATCACCACAGGGCTCGTTTAGTCGGCCAGGTGGTGGTCTGTGTCTGATTGATAGGTTCGGATATCACTTTCTATTTTTATTTTACTACTGACAATTTCAACCAAAACTTAACCTTCTAAGGCTGACAGACCTTGAGAAATTCCTTGAAACGTTGCTCTTGCCAAATATCTTGTTCAGCCTTTTGATTTTCCTGCAATATTTCCTAATTGAGAGCCAGGAGATCTTCCACTTTAAGATATTTTTTTGACTTATATGTGCCTGGGCATTGTGCATTTTTATCGTTACCTGCTTTTGGATCTCCGGATCATGTTGCTGTCACTGTAGAGGTTAAGGAAACTGTTTTAAGTCTTGTTGATAAGCCACATCACCGTAAGACTTTGAATTTGGTCAGGCAAACTTCCAGGGTGGTTTTTATCAATTTCTTGGAGATATTTGTTGGGATTCCGTCTTTACCAAAGCGGCTTCATTTGCCACAACCGAATTCACAGAGTATGTTCCGGTTAGTATTGAAACATTTGTACCTAGTCTTGACTACAAATTCAAACATTCTTTATGGCTTAATGTTCATTGTTGTTCAGTCATTAATCGTCGCATATAACTCAGTCGAACACAATGGAAGTGATAAAATTCGGGTTTGTTATTTGTTTCAGACGGGATAAAATGCTCGTAAAGCGAGGTTTGTGATGTTAAATCTCGCTGCATTAAGTAATTTTGGCAAGTCAGTATTTCCTCCACTTTTTAATGGTGTTCAATTTTCTGCCTTATTTCCCTTTGCCATACGATCATATTTTGGATTAAGTCATCATAAAACCAAGGTTTGTGCGAAAGTGTATTCATAGGCTTGATCAGTCTAAAGCACCTGGTTCCTTTAATGGTCTTGAAAGAATGTGGTTCAGAACTATATTCCTTGCTGTCCAAACTTTATTATAATCGCCTATACCAGTCTTGTTTTCCAGCTTCCTAGGAAGATTCCAATGACATCCCTGTCTTCAAGAATACAGATGATCCATCAGAACCAGCCAAATATCAACCTGTAATAGCCTTGGTCTTTTGATGACATTCAGTATGGATTGTCTCGTTCTACTGATTACCTTTTCAGGGTAATCACCGAACGTTACTATAGTGAATCACTAAAGAGGGCATGTCAAATAATATATGGGGCACTGAGACCCACCCCATAACCATACAGAACTGTCGGTATTGCACCACCCTATATCCGACGACAGACCACAGAAAAATACCCTGAAAAGGTGAGGCAAATTAAAGACCTGAGACGCCAACTCAATGGCCACCAGGAAATAGGAAGACGACTTAAATTTCGAAAGGTTTCTGCCACGATGGAAGGACTACAGCCTTGAAAAGTGGCGTCATATTTTATGCTACACTAAGCATCAGTAAAAGCCTGGCCATGGGAAAGAATAGGTTGCGTTAAACAGGGCGAACATTAAAGGTCCGAACTCAAGACAACCGTCAAAAATAAGAATTTACCACCAGCCATAAAAGTAAATCAAGCAGACAGCTAATAGCATTCACAGGATGATTGCTGGGGCTGCAGTGCTCCAGTCAAGACCTCATTAATGTAAATTGCACCACACAGATACGACATTTTACAGCGTGATGAGCTTGCCGAGTTATGGGTAGGATTTATGATTTTTTACATTAGTACCCCAGTATCAAACCCAAATTCGGATAAAATATACTGGTTTATTAACATAGCTAGAAATCTTTTCTATGGAGGCCTATTTGAATGCAGTTTGATTTTTATTATGAAGCATTCGCATAAGTATACAAACCTTAAGTTTCTTTATCAACTTAAATGTTGCAGAAAATAGACACATTGGAAAAGACGAAGAAGCCAAGTCCGGGACTGAAGATGCAAGGTAAATTTCGTTTTTCGATGGTACAGGAAACAAACGTTTAAAATTAATATTAAGTATTTATCTTAAGGTTTAGATAAGCATGTTGCAGCGTTAGCAGGTGATAACTGATCACTCAGTATGGCTATTGAAGTTTTTATCAGCGTAAATCAAGGCCTGGCATGTCATTTTGAAACCAGAGGCTTGATGCACCATGGATTGATGAGGTATACATTTTCATGTGGGCCTTTATTCTTTTTTCTGCTTATTGAGGGCATATAGTTATATCTAACAGTTTGGATACCGAGATAACTATACTATCAGAATTTGGTAATAATTTTGTGAATGACTAATTAACCCCCTGGTACTTGCATAAAGAACATAGCACACCGGTGAACAAAGAAACTGAACCTATTGCCAATTTTCTTCTTTAATGCCAGAGAAAAACAGAGCGTACCCCTTTCTAAACATATGCAAGTGAATGTCTACTTTTCATTTCAGATTGGCTGATTATGGTCCAAGAGATTTTTGGAGCAACTAACTTATCTAAATCGAACTTTTAAAAAAATTTCCCTCCTTAAAGCACCTAGCTGTTTGATCTTATGATATTTGCTCAGAAACAGGTACATGTCTAGAATGGTACTGTAAACTTCTCTTGCTCTTTATACCAGTTCTCTCGTCCCATGATTTGTACCTTTAATTGTACATTGATTCCCCAAGTTCTGACGGTTTACTTCCTGTACTCCCGTTTATATTTTGCAGTACATTGACCCGAAGCCATGTTGCTTGCTATGATTTTCCAAGACAAGCGGTATCTCCATTTTCTTCCTTGATGCATTGATTGGAAACGTCTGGTGTCTTCCATCCATTAGCGTATGGATATTTTATTCTTACACAAACCTATTTGCTTTGACCGCATCTTAACCATCTTAAGGAGAGACTGAGGTTTCTTGGTTCTCTGTGCAAGTGATCCAATTGCTTTTTTTACTACAAATATTAAATGGTGGAGGAAGAACGAACCCTGCTTTGCTCGCCTTTTTCACGTCAGTTGCTTGACGCTGACCATCGATATTTTTGTAGAAACAGCTGAGCCCCATTCATTCCAAGACATCCTAAGACCCTGGAGGCAAGCCACTCTTGCGTCGCTTAACATTAGAGGATAGAGTGATCCTCATGTTCCCGTGTGTGGTTTTCCTTAATTTGAAATTGCTGACATGCATAGGGCTTCGTATACGTACCACGGTTTGGTCAAAATGTTAATTTATTGTGGTTACAGGAATTTCCATACCTAAACAATACTAACAAATATTAACACAATTTCTCAAAGTGCCCTGTAGTTTGTTTTGTTTGGGGAAAAATGGGGAATCAGGCTACCATAACTGTTGATTCTGTACTAGATTCATATTTTTTTGCAGGCCAGGTAGTGAATATGTCAGGGTTGCAGAAGAAATAAGTGGTAAGAAGATTCAATTTTAGTTGTATTGTACTGAGAAGTTAGATTGTAAATTGTCAATTTTTTTGTCAGTATTCGCTACGTCTCTTTCCCGATTTTCCCGCTGAAAACATGTCGTAGCTCTATAATCCACCTTTAAGAAAGAAACTTATTTGGCCCTAAGTTGTATACATAACAATACACCTATAAAAAGGAAACAGAAACAAAGAATAAACTATTCTTTGTTTCTGTTTCCTTTTTAATAAGATTAAACTGTTTTTCTCATGCTACCTTTTCATACAATCTGGGTGCAAATTTACAATTGCTTACGGCAGCAGTACTTTGACAGCGCTTTAACTACAACATGATTTATGCTGTTCATTTTGATGTCACATGCTGCCAATCCAGAAACTAATAAAGGAGTAGTTGGGCGATTTTTCAAAGGGAAGGAGGCTTATTTTCTTTCCATGAATACTTATATTAAGTTTGAGCCTTTTATTGCTGCAGAACTGAAAACCCGTGCAATAATGACAATCGCCATTTGTATAAAGGTATCCTCATTCAGTAATTGGCAACAAATTGATTAAAAGGATACCCCTTTCATTTTTTTAATAATATACCGCGAGTTGATTGGCCATTACTGCAGTAATCTGCTTTTCTTTTTCTGTGACCAAGGCTTAGCATTTGTAATCGCATTTGCAAGGGGACTGATACCTTTTCTCAGAGTAACATACAACTTTCTCTCAAATGTTTTAACGTGTAGTTCGTTGGAAAACTCTTTAGAAACGGTATTAAATTGTGTCCCAACCATTTTTAGGTTTTCAGGCTAGGTACTTTCTTGTTACAAATTGGTTCTTGCCTGCAAATCATGTTTTGCCCATTTTCTGTTTATGCGCTAGCCCCTGTATTCTTTGTACTGATTCGTTTTTTATTTGTTTGGAGGTTCTGCCGGCATTTAATGATATGTAGGTATCCTTGAGTCTCTGGAAATTATGAAGTTGTTTTCCTAAGCTGTCATGCCCCACATACCCAAAGCAATTTGGCTTTAAAGCCCCAGATACTCGTCCTTAACCTTTCTCCCGTAAGTAGAAGCAGGTCCGCTGGGCTTATAGACAAATCCACTCGGTCAGGCCAGGAGCTGGAGTAGATGTCTGAGGCTGTGTGAGACGCACGTCATATGGGAGCATTTTATAGATAGTACAAGCGTAAACCCATTACCATCTCAGACTATGACAACCATGGAATCGCTGGCAATTTAATATTAGCTATTATGTAACTCCTGTTTGATAACAAACTTGAATTACAGGTTGAACTACAGTCTCCTTAGTCACTGTCACAGCCCGTTGGAACATATGTTTGAACAAGTATACACCTAAGTGTTATGAGTTGTACAAGAATGACTGGACTGGTTTGTAAATGAATTGACCAGTGTATAAGCCGTTGTAAGTTTAGTTGTCAGAGAAAATAACCTTTTGTTTAAAAAGTGTCAAGTATTTTTTCTAAATTTATTGTTACTATTTGGAACAACAAGCTACCAATCAGTGAGGAAAGAATAGTCAACTCAAGATTTTAATTATTTTGTGTCATAAATGACTGTGACATGTTATGTGGTCAGTCAAGGTAAAGTTTAATATTTTTCAAGCCTCCTAAAAATTTTAAAGGTGTTAAATATGAAACAATACACCTTTCCCGAGATTTTCTTCTGCTGCGTGAAAACGAGGCTGAACTTGCGAGAAAAAAAAATCAAAATAAACTATTTCAGCATGGAGGACGCACAGAATCTTATAAAGTTACTGCTGAAAAATGTTGATGAGAAAATCAATATTGTTGTTATGAAAGAAGAAAAGAAATTGAAGTGGGGAAAAGATCTTTTAAACTTGCCATTGTTTACAATAAAAGAGATAGAAAAGCATCGTTTAAAGAGTGGTAAAAGAGGAAAGTCGATAGTAAAAACAATGAACAGGGGCAGAAAATTCAAGGAAGAGGGATATGTTCTGAGAAAAGCTTTGTTCACGAGATTAACAAAACGCTTTTTTTATGTTAAGGGACAATGCAAAGCTAGTATGAAAAGAGAAGTTAGAAGTATGACAGTTGGTTTGAGAAAAGACAATGGAGACGTTTGTGAGGCTAAATGTGATTGTCCGGCTGGGAAATCTGGATACTGTAATCATGTTATGGCTCTTTTATATGAATTAGCAGATTATTCACTGCATCAACTAAAGAAAATTCCTGAGGAAATTGCTTGTACAAGTACATCAAGACGATGGGGTGTACCCTCAGACAATGCCAAGTACCCCCAACCAGTTATGGATATTTATATTCAGAAGCAAGAAAAGTCTAAAGGTGTTACATGTACTCTTTATAATCCCAGAATAAATGTGGAAAATGATAATTTGATTGAACGAACAGCTATAGCACATCTTAATCTGGTTACAAAGGATAAAAGAATTGGATATGGCCATGTAATAAATTATTCTTTGCCAAAAGTATCCACTGCTTATGGTGATTTTTTTACTGGTTCTCCACTGTCACATCAACTAAGTGTATTTGAAGCAAATTTTAATGTTGTTACGAATTTCGACACTTCTTTTATTTCAGCAAATATTAATGTAAATCATCAACATTGCCCTTTACCATTTGATTTGATTTCAAAAGAAAGTGATTATGTTCCTACAGATTGGGACATGTTAAATCACTCAGAATTGCTAACACTGTCTCAGATATTTCCTGAAACCTTAGAGAATTGTAGGATACTAGAGCAAGATACTGTGGGACAAGCCTCAAACAATCTTTGGATAGATGCAAGAAAGAAACGTATAACATCAAGTAATTGTCATAAAATATTTATTCGTCAAAAAAATTTTGAAACTTTGGCTAAAACTTTAATTAAAAAAAAAGACGAGAAGCTATTGCCAAAAATAGTACAAGAAGCATTTAAACATGGACGTGAATATGAACCTGTTGCTCGACAAAAATTTGAACAATACATGAAGTTCACCCTTAAACGAGATATCATAATTCGTGAAACTGGAATAGTAGTTCAACCGTTCCTTTTCTGGCTTGCTGCTAGTCCAGATGGCTTAATCACTGATAGAAATAAAAAATTGCCAGGGCTTATTGAGATTAAATGTCCGAAAATAAAAAGAAATTCAACTGCAAATGAATTAGTTAATGATGAAAAGTTTTATGTTGGAAAAGATTCAAATGGTAGATTATTTCTCAAAAAAAATCACAGTTATGGTTACTACAGCCAAATTCAGTTAGCAATGGGATTGTCACAAATATCATATTGCTATTTCATTGTTTACACATTCAAAGGATTGCTTATTGTTAGGACTGAATTTGATGAACCTTACTTTGCAACATTAGTGGAAAGATTAACTAGATTCTACAAGCAATATTTACTACCATGTTTATAGTTATATACTTATATAATTATATATACATATGTTTTTCAAAGGGAAGGGCGGTATTGATACTGAAATGTTACAGATTTATATATATATATATATATATATATATATATATATATATATATATTTTAACTCAGAGAAACTTAGCAATGTTGAGAAAATTCTGTCTTTTAAAAACTGAGAAATGAAACATTTTGTGTGACCTGAAAACTTCAGATAAAAAATGTTGTATTCTTTTTTTTAAAAAAAAAATTGCTTTCACTTCAGTAAAATTTCACAAAATTTGTCTTCTAAGTATCAAATTCCTCCCTTTTGAAATTAATTCATAGTTACCTGTGGTTGAAACTTTGTCAAAGTCCCTAATCTTCTTTTTGAATCAAAGGAGCCATAAAATTACACAATAAACATGAGACTGTCCATATTTGATTAATCGATCCATTTAGTGTTAAAGGAATTTCATTTCTAACTTGTCTAAATTTTTTTACTCTTCTAATGGCTCGCTCGACATGAATCCTCACAGAAGCAATGGTCTGGCTTTCTTTAACTTCATCTTCAGATAATTGTGAACGACCTTCAAGAAATGAAGGTATGTTAAGTTCAACATCCAGTGGTTTCAAAAGGTCTTTAATAGTAAAGCCTCGGTCAGCCATGAGACTGTCTCCTTTTTCCCAAAGAATTGGATTGATTAAGCCGCAACGTTCCACAATTTCTTTGTCTGATATGGAACCTTCATAAAGCTGACTTACAAAAGTAATTGCTCCTGAAGGGGCAATACCAAGCAGTCCTTTATATGTCACATGGCTTTTATAATATGAGTACATGCTACTTTGAGTTGCCAATGATGATGGCCTCTGACAAAAGAGTTCAGTGCAATCAATAATACATCTCGTAGATGGATAAATTTCTTTAAAAACTTTTGGCATAGTTTCCTGGATTTGGGCTTTAGAAGGCCATATAGGTATTGAACCTAAAGTGAAGTACATTAAGTTGATCCATGTTATTATGTACCTTGATGTTGTTGACTTTGATATATCAAAAAGCCAAGATGTGTGATTTAAGCTGAAGCCACCTTTGAGCCACGTGAGTACTAACAGAAGTTGATCCTTAGGTCTAAGCTTCACCTTTGGTCCCTGTTTTTTATTTGTTGGTGATATTAACTTTTCTTTACTTTTTGTTTTTGAGTCATAAAATTTTATGTTGTGACAGTTTTCCTTGACATCTAGTAATATATATAACTCATTGAATGTGGAAATTGTTAAACCAGTTTCAGATTTAAATAACTTTTCATTTTTAGATAAATTCTCATGATTGTAACTATTTGTCTTTAGGTTATCAAGTTCAGTTTTAAGATATATATTTTCATGTTCAAGTTCCTCAATTCTTAACTTCAAACGTTTAATTTCCTTTTCTTTTTCATCTTCCTCGTTTTCATTACTGGTACTTGAACCAGAATCTGTAAAATAATTTTCATCTTCATTTAGCAATCGTTTTTTAGGAGATTTTCTCTTTGAATCTACTACTTCTGGTTTAAAAGAAAATATTTTTGGTACAGTTCCTTTCTTTAAAGTTTTTCTTCCTTGTCCCAAGCTAACTTTGATGTCTTTTGCCTCAAAATGAAATTCACAAAGTACAGTAGTCCTCTTTATTTGAAAATTATCTCCAGTACCTTTCCTTCTATATTGATTTATTATACGTTTCCACTGACGATAAAGCTTAGCATCTTTGGGTAGTGTAAAAAAACCAATGCCAGTTGGATTCATTTTGCTGTCATACGTTCTACTTTTGCAATTTGGCATGCAGCAGTACACTCCCAATCCGCCTTTTTCAATTTGTTTTGGTCTAGAGGCAGACGAACCAGCATAATTTTCTGAAGACTCCATTTTTATATTAAGCAATCAATTTCTCATAACACAAGAAACGCCATTTTCTCTTTCAAAGCACTTGCTGGCTGTATGTTTTGATTTTTTCGCAAGTTCCGCCTCGTTTTCATGCAGCGAAAAAAAATCTCGGGAAAGGTGTATTTACAACGAAAATAGAAAGTTTTGTCTTTTTATGCCATGAAATTGCGTTAAGCGTAAAATGATTTCACAAGCAAGGCTCAGTACTGAAAAACTGATGTGACCACTATAGTTGCTAATGGTATTAAATGAATTTGCAATACCTGGCCTTTAACAATACATAAGATACATGCTAGCTCCATTAGACTAGGAAGGTAATAGAAAGTAATAATGAAATGGCTCGTGGCGGACGCCAGGGTGCAGTTAATAAAAATTGTAATTCGTTAGATCACTTGCGGGGGGCTCCTGTCTCTACCATTTTTCACTCCAAAATTTGCAGCCATTCTTGTTAAATCCGTGGAGTATGTAGGCGGCACTTTTGTATTTGCAACAGAGACCGTAATTAAGTTTTGTTGAGGTTTTTTTCATCCATACAGTTATTAAGATTTTAGGTCGCTATGTTTTAACCAAAATAGATATCATCACCATCATTTACGGAAGGCTCATATTTGAGCCGCCGTGGCTTCCTTCGTCATGGGTCTCCACTTGACCCAGTCCTGCGCTGCTCTGTACCCCTGTACTATGGAGAGTTCAGACTCGTCCTTGATGTTGTCCTTGTTCCCGCCTTTCCTCTTTTCCTAGCTCCAACAACCATGCCCATGATCGGTTCTCTTTCCAGAGTATAGCTTCTCAGTATGTGTCATAAGAGAGTCTTCGGTTCACTACGGTCTGGAGTGGTCGCTTATGAAACAGAATCCTGCGCAAGACGTCCTGGTTCGTTAGCCTCTCCGTTCAACGTATTCTTAGAACTCTACTGTAACACCACAGCTCGGAGCTGCAAAGTAGTCTCCTATCACTCTTTTTGAGAATCCGTGTCTCACAACCATAGGTTGCAATCGGAAAGACTAGTGTGTTTAGCAAACTCAATTTCGTTTTCCTTGATATTGATATGTCTTTCCAGGCTGTTGTGAGCGTTAATGTTGCGTTTTTCGCGACAGCAATCCGCTTCTTTATTTCAGGGGTATCGTCATAATAATCAGTAAAGAGGACTCCCAAATATGTGATTTAGATATAGTAATGCTATATCACTTTTTCCCAGGAGACCATGTACCGACTGACTGAAAATTGTCCGTAATTTTAGCGTTGCATCTTTCTTGGAGTTCTGTAAAGTGACATTAAAAGTTGCTTCCTTAGGGATTCCTTAGAAAATGTTTTACATAATTTGCCTTAATCTTATCTCACATTAGACCCCAAAATGGAAAATTTAAAACCTGACGAGAAAGTAATTTTTGGAAAGTTTAAATGTTTTGGTGGGTTTTTTTTATTTATCTTTATACATACTCACCGGACACCAAGTCGGTAAATGGTTTCTTTTTTGTTGTTTATTGCTTTTACAAATTGGAAGTCGTTACTTATTTATATGCTTTTTCCGAGCTCCAATTTATTGCCCGATTTGTACTTTCTCTGTTCTGGTGAACGAAGGATGCGCATCGCTGCTGGATACAATGCACCTCATTGACATTGATATGTTTGCAGGGGAATAGGCATTGCCAAAATTTTGTGGGAAGTAGGCCAGGTGGATCCCAGGGTTTGTCAGGACTTCGGTCGTATACTCTAACTGTATTGCTTGTGGAATGGAAAGAAGTTGACCAGAAGCATGTTTATCAGTGTAGCTAGATGTTTCTGGTTAATCTAAGAAATGTTCCCTTTTTAAAATTAGTTTCATTGCTTGTGGTATCTCTCATAAAACCGTGTTTTAATTGATTTGTCAATTATTAAAACTTTTCTTTCATAAGGTCTTTCTATGAACGATTACGTCGGACATATATTCTCAGATCAAAAGAAGAAAAGTGCTGATGTAAGTTTTTGGGTTTGTTTTTCTTTTTTACTCATTTCTATACGAATGTATATATATATTATATTATTACATAATTTTTTATACATATCTTTCCGCATCGTTTCAGATAACGTTATACCTTAAAATTTCCTTCTTGATGTTTGTCTACAAAATATACAGTTTTAAGTAACAATCAATTTTCATAGTCAGTTCCAAGCCTGCCCTATCTTGAGAGGCTTTAAGAAGAGTTTTGAAATATATGATTTCGAAAAAGACTGTTTCTGAAAACGTCCTCGTAACCCCGTTTTTTATAATTATCTCTTAACTGTCTAAAATTTGAAAGTCTGCACGCATATGTGTTTGGGGTGGGCTGTGTGTGTGTGTGGGGGGGGGGGGGTAGATGGAGATGTTTAATGAAAACGTACACCAGACAACATAGAAAACTCAAATTTAGTGTCAGACTACTTCGAAAATCTGCTCTGACTGATTTTTGATTATGACCGTTGGGATAGCTTCCAGTGCCTGAAAGGGCAATTCTCCGAGATAAGATCTACAATCAAAAATAAATCTAATCAATCAGCGTAACAAAACTAACATTGATTTTAAACATTAACAATGTTATTTATGACATGATCGATGAGGCAGCTTTAAGGGCCATAAAAGTTTATATGGGCCTGTTAGCTTAGATAGAAACCTACAATAAATAAATGAATTTTAACCAGGCTTACGTTTGGTCTAAGTTTACTTTAAAACCATGCGCTAAACATGGGCTATGTAATGGTTTTATTTGACCGATGGGTCGAGTCCCTAAGGTCAAAAAAGGTCTTTTGAGCATTTTATGAAAGAAAGAGACCTGTAACCAATATATATATTAACTAGGCAATGTAGAGTTGAGGAGCCGTGGCTTAATGGTTAGTGCAACTGTATCGTAACGAAGAATTTCGGGATCGATTCCCTGAGTGGGCGACTTTGGAAATTCACAAAAGAAAAAGCCATTGGTTGGTGTCAGTTAGGGCATCCGGCCAAGAAATTTCTCACTGCCACATCCAAGTCTCTGTGAAGAGCACCGTCTGAGTCCCAGTTACTGGGGGGAAATGACATTAAAAGCAAAAAAAATCCTAGGCAACGTAGAAAACTCAGATTTTGTGTAGGGGTACCCTAAAAATTTGCGCTGAATATGGGGCTTTCTTGTTTTTCGCCATGACTACTGCCTTGGCTTCAAGTGACTGAAATACCCTACTTGGAATACGAACCTTGTATAAATTGTTCCAAAAGATGGCCAATAATAGGGACCTGATAAAGAGTGGTTACATTGTGCGGAAGACTATCTCCAGGAAATTTTATAACTTAATGCCTACAGCAAAATTGATTGAGTTGAAAACAATGAAAGCCATTGGACTGATTCGATTTTTATGTGCAGCATATGTTTTCCTTTATCTTTATTAATTATGTATTTATTATTGTACAAAATTTCACACGCTATTACTGGCCAATCATTTAACAGCCAGTATTTAATTAAACCAAGAAATAGTATTAAGAAAGAGCTTTCATTGTGCCATACACAGACCACTGTTGTAGCTGTATTTGAGCACCGTCCAGTTGATAGTATTCATAGATATGAGGTAAAAAAACGAGAAAAGGTGTTGTAATTAGTATTGTCTTGTTGATATTTGGGTTATTATCTACTTTATCTAAACTGTAACTAAAGTTACTTCAATCCTAATGTATAGCCAGAAGGACTATTATTTACAATATTGATGATAACCTAAATAAACTCAGAAAAAAATTACGCTACATCGTTTTTTTGTCAATATCACAAATTTTGTAATTGATGAATTGCAGCATAAATGGTAGTTGGTTTGTTTCTACTTTGCTTACAAACCAGCGTAGCTGATACTACCCGAAATATTCAAAGAACAGTAATTATTATGGCACTGCTTTTGATTTGTTTCTCTTAAAACGGTGCTCCCAAACACAATATCCCTGCCCTTAAAACTGAAATTTTGATATGTTTTTCCCTTTGCGGTAATGCAGGCCAACATTTATTATCATACAATTACAATGTGGAGAAGGCTTTTCTTTGTGTCCGTACGTAGCCTGTTATCTTTAAGCACTAGATAAAGGCAAAGTAAATCGAAACGACGCATCTTTTAAAACCTTTTCCAACTCTACATGATATTGTTATTTTCGTACAATATTTGTTTTTGTGATTTCAAATTTGTCTCGATATCAAAGCAGACTTGTTTTTGTAATATGCAGAGAAATTGTTTCCCTTCGAATTTTGATTTAGAAGTGTGCAGGAAACGACGAGCGACTTCTGTGGGTGGCAAGTCTACAAAAATCTTGTTTCTCACTAATATACTCGCGTTAAGCGTCAGGAGAGGTATTTACCGCTCTTGTTACGTAATTTTCCTGGCTGATAACAAAACGGCTGTTTCTTTTGCCAAATTCCGCTTTTTAAAAATTATATACTAGCTTCGTTCTTGCCAAGGTAACAACTTTAAAAAAACTAAAAAAAGCAAAAAGCTCTGTTTGGGCTGACCTTTTAAGAATGTAACTGGATTTTGGGGGTGTTGTATATTCTTCACATCCTCTTAGATGGATATACTCCAGTTTAACCTTCCTTGTGTGCTTCAGATACCTGTTGATACTTTGTTTTTCTGCATACGTTTACAGGACGCATGTTCTTATTTTCCAGGATACGCAAATGTTTGGTGATGAAAATATGGAGTTAACGATGCCATTTGAAAATACTATCAACCTTAATTGCAATGCTGATAATTCAGTAATGGAATTAACAGTTGGGTTCGACAACACCATTTTTGAGTTTTCACCCAAATTTCCAATCTCAGAAAAATTGAAATGTTTGATAAAGACGATACCAGATGACACGTGTCTGTTTCAGAAAGAACCGACAGAAACTGTGGTGCAGACCCAGTATTTTGACCCCTCAGAGTGTCATGACGAAGTTATAGTAAGTTGGCTCATTATCATTAGTTTTAAGAGTCTTTGTAATATGAAAAGAGGTCACATACGGCAATTCGCACGTCTTGTTTACTTTGACCTTGCAATGCCGAACGATAATGTTTTCTTGAAATTTAGGAGGGGAGGAAATATTGTAGGAGAGGCGATCGTCCTCCTAAACATGTTGACATACATATAAGTACCTTTGTATGTGGTTTTGTAAAATGAATTTTTTTGTGTTTATGTTTAATAAAGTTAAGAAACTGCTAGCATTCAGTAAGACTTTACCATATTTTAACTTTCCTTTAAATTATTTAAGTATACTTAAAGAAAATTGTTGATCATGCTTTGTATAATAAACATCAATTTTCATTGGTTAACTTTGGGTAAATACAGCTGGCCGAATTGAGACGGGTATTCGACAATGCCGACAATATATATATATATATATAAGATATGATAAGTTGGAAAGAATAAAAAAAATACACAGGCCATTTCGACAAGCCTGNAAAAACTACACAGGCCATTTCGACAAGCCTGTTTCGTGATTTTATTTATTCTTCAGGAAACATTTCTATGAAAAGTGAATAAAATCACGAAACAGGCTTGTCGAACTGGCTTGTGTAGTTTTTTTATTCTTTCTAACTTATCATATCTTATATTATGCTCTGCATTTATGTATTGAGCACTTTAATACGGATAACCGAATCGAAAGCTTTATATATATATATATATATATATATATATAATTTTGTGTATATAAAAACAACAACAATAATTGGTGCTTCATGTATTTAAGGACACAGCTTTGCACAGCCATAAGAAAAACAACTACAGTCTTGTTTCAATTTCAAATTTCTTGCATGGCATTCATCAGGCAACTGACAATATTTTCATTACACAAATTTTCTGTTTTTATATACAATGACATTATACCAGGTATGAGCAAATATCAAAATAGGTGAAAGTATTCTTTTGTCGACATTTGTTCACAAGTTCGGTACGTTTATTGAGTAATCCTTTGAGCACAGTGCGTAAAACAGCAACCTTTTAAGCTGGGCAAAGACCACTCGTTCTTGAGCAGTTTTTGTAGTGCGATGCACGGGCTATTATACTCCATATAAAAATTGAATTGTCTGTTGTTTTTCCTTAAATTCCATATTATTTTTGTTATAATTCGGTGTCGTTTCTTTGTTTTTCCTGTCGAAACGAACTTGTGTGGTTGTTGTAGCGGGTTTTTAATTAATTTTCACAGAAACCATGAGCTATCTATTTTCACTAGACATTTATATTTGTCACTAGACAGTCTCCTTTCGTCGGCAATCCTCCTTTTTTCGACAATTACAAGGTTTTTGTGGTTTTTTATCGCTGTTCAGGATTTTAAGAGTTATTCTCTTTTAAGTTTTCGACATTTGTCATGCAGCTGTAGTTTATCTTTAAGGTGTTTTTTTAAAGGATTTGTGGTATTTGTGGTCTGGTTTGAAGTATTTTTTGACGCTTTTTAGGAAGGTTCTGCCAATGCTTCTCTTAACACTTCCACTAAATGGTGGATTTAAACCAAATTTTTTTCCTTGACCGTTTTTGTTTTGTTTTGTTTTTTTTGGTTTCTGATATTTGGCAAATTTTATGTTTGGTTTAAATCAAACGACTATGTAAAACTACGACGAAAATCCTTTTAACAATGTTAAACAACTTTACGAAACATCACTAATTGCAAGTGGATTTTTATATATTACTGCCAAAGAAAACAATTCGGCATCACCATTTCATAACAACGGAGTCTTTTCTGGAAAGAGGATGTAGTCAATTGTTGTACTATTTTGAACTATATAGTCTTATACCATTTTATTTACCTTTTAGGATAAGGCATCTGGTAAAAGGAAGACCCCAGTAATGGCCTTTGAATCTTCCACAACAAAAGAAGGTACGAACTTTCCTCCTCCTACAAAAAAATTCAAGAGCGATGGCGAACTTTCAAAATCTTTCGAAACAAACAAGATATCGCTGCATTCAGCTTCTATTGAGAAAAATGATCCAGCACCACATGGAGTTATTAAATCAAATAATGCGTCTGGTGAAGGTGACGTTTATCCCGACATGTCTAAACAAAGTTTGAACAGTGATAGCTTGATTTTGAGACTATTGGCTAAAGAAGAAACGAAGCAGTTACCCCCATCAATTCCAATAGCATCTACGGAGTCGGGTTCTCCTAGCTTCAAAGAAAATCAAAGGGAAGAACCATCATCCACAAAAACAGTCAATGAAGTTTGCACATCAAATCAGGAGCCACATAAAAATGACACATTGCCTTCATTCCCCAGTGGCTTCACATCGGACAAAGAAAATATTATGCCGACCAGTTCTGTAAAATTGTTTGGTTTTAATAATGTTAATACGACTGAAGACTGTGATTTTGAGTTTAGGCCAGTTATAGACATGCAGCAAGAGGTCGACGGTAATAAAAAGCCACCGCAGTTGACGATGGTGGATGAAAAGGGTGACGCTCCTCCTTATATTCCTATTACCAAACCATTCGATAGCTGCCCTCGTAATATCGGGCGTCAAGCTGTTACAACAGAGTTCTTACACTTGGACGATATGAAAAGGTCATCTTCAGCCGCAAAGACCAATGTTGCCCATGTCAGAAGTAAAGATAGCACAACGAAAAGACGTTTAATGTATAGTAATGGTATGGCTAGATATGGAGTTTTTGATCGGACGAATCCAGTTGATCGTTTAGATGGCGTAATGAACAATTCTCAATCACAGGGTCAGTCATTACAAACTTGTACTGGAAACAGAACTTTTCAAGAGCCATTTAATAAAACGAAGAGGCCAGATAAACCACGACCTGAAGAGAGTATTCAAGTGCATCAGATTTTAACTATTGGTAGTGGAAAAAAGACATTCCCTGAGGGGCTAAACATTGCTAAAGAAGACTTGTCAGCTTCAGATCTTACATTTCCAACGCAAAGAAAATTCTCTGAACAAAAACCTGTACCTCTTTTAGGCAAAAGACATTACTCTATGTCTGGAATCCAGCAGAATGATAATGCGTATTCTGAAGAGGGTTATTCCAAGATACGTCATGATTTAACACTTCCAGCTTGGAAATATGAATCAACCAACTGTAATGATGAGAACAGGTTGTTGACTCCAAATAAATCTTTATTGGAAAATGAGGTTTCAAATATTGGTAAACGTAGTGTAAATGACGTTAACAAGGAAGTCGTTACAGCAACAACAGATGATGACATTCACGACAGTTACCAAAAAGAAACTTATGACCATAAGAAACATATGTCGGTAAATAGCAATAGTCAATATATGAAATTTGTTGAAAGATCTTTTCCCGAGGAATGCCGTATCTTTCAGGCTGATGCTAAAGGGAGTGATAAATGTTTTTCCAATCACTCTTATGTACTAACTGAGAATGAAGTGCCAGTTACCACCGGTAATGAAGAGTACCAGACAAATACGCAAGAACAGGAACATAAAGTTATACATCAGAATGAAATGCCTATTGAACAGGAAAAACATCTACAAAGAGAAATAAAACATACCCACCCTGACTGCCTTGTGAAGAAAGTTTCTAAGCTGGCTGATGACGCCCTGGTAGTTCCTGAAAACTATGATACTTCATGTATTGAAGGGCCCATACCTATCCACAATACTATGGTTTTCACTACGGAAAACCTTAAGTGTCATAGGGATATCGACTCTGCCGATAAAAACAGAAGCTCAGATGCTGGCTGTGGGAGTAAAGTATCCGAAGTAGATAACTGCAGTGTAAGCCATATGTCAGGGCCAGCAACATTGACATCTAGTTCAAGAGAAAGCTTATACCCTAAACATAAAGGCAGAGAGGCGTTTGTTGTAAAAAGTGGAGAGAGTTCTGGCAACATGGACAATGGTAATGCTGATCATATGAATGTTTTGCAAGAAGGTGGTACAAGTGATGACCTTCAGCCACAAATGGCACCAAATATTGGGCTTTCGGTAGCCACTGAGAAACTTTCCCAACCAAACGCCAAAGGAAGAGATACTTTGGTACAAAAAGGTGATACGATAAATGACATCGTGCAGCCACTAATAGGGCCAAATGCTGGGTTCCCTGAAGCCTCCAATGAACATTCTAAATCAAAAAACAAACGAAGAGAGACATTTGTTGTAGAAAATGGTGATGTTGCTGGCAACAAGAAAAATAGTGTAACTATTAATCCTTCGGATGTTATGCAAGAAGACGTCGGTGTGAGAGATGATGGCTTACAGCAACCATCGCAACCAAATGTTGGGCTTCTTATAGCCTCCAAAGAACATTCCAAGTCAAAAGACTATCGAACAGGTACGCCCGTTGCTGAAGGAAGTGACAGTCATTGTGACATTGGCAATCCTGTGGCTGGTTTAAGTGCCAACGCAGAAAAAAGAAATAAAGAAAGGTGTGCGAAAAACCAGACTCAGGATGAAGCCTTAAATGACACCAAGATTGGGGTCTCGACAGAAAAAATAGAAGAAAAAGACAAGCGAAGACGTACATTTATTATTGAAAGGTCTGAATCTTCGCCCCAGATTTGTGAAGACAAAACTTACGTTATTAAAACCCAAGATTCCTTATTTGGTAAGGATAGAAGAAAAACATTTGATGTTGTTACACCTTTAGAATCTGTAGATGTTACAATTGAAACAGAATGTTCACAGTCAAATCAAGAAGAGAAAATGTATAATAGTCATATTGATGCAAACAAATGTCGACCTTTGGAGGCTGTTTGCAAGGAGGCATTGACAAACGATTACTCTTGCTTGCCAAAGAGTACATCAAAGGAGAGTGAATGTGATGAAATAAAAGAGAAACACGTTGGCCAAGAACCTGACTTGACAACAAGAAATTCACTTCCCAAAGACATTAAAAGAAAGGAAGGACCGAGCTCAAGCGTTAACGTAGTAACTATGTACCCCACAATTGCAGAAGAAATAGAAAATACCTTATTGGAAGACATAAAAGATTTGGGTAACAAGTCAGTGCTTGATATTAAAAGTAAACTGAGGAGCCCCTACGAAGACTGCAAGAAAACTAACGTTTGTAAAGAACTTGGGACAACATTTATCTTAAATAAGGAAAAATCTCCTACGTTTGTCAAACGAAGGATTGATGATGACAGCCAAGCCATCGCTTTAGAAAATGACGTTGATTCCTCTTTAGAGACTGGCAACAACGGACCTGAAGAGCCCTCGTCAACAAGTAACAAAAGTTTCTTAAAAAAACTTGTGAGTAAACAAATTGCCATGCTTGAATCAGCCTGTCAAACAACATCATTTCATGGCATGAGCCCTATATTTGATGAGAAATGTCAGTTAAGTAAAACAAAGAAAATGATACCAAAATCACTTCAAGAGCCCTTTGAAAAACAAGATCCAAGGTGTTCAGATAAAGTGGATTACACAACTGAAACGAAATTTTTGGCATTAAATAGGCTTGTTGATATTCTTCAGGAGAGTGTCACTTTGGATTTGTCCGAGCTGCCAATAGACAATATCATGGAAAGTGTAAATGCTGTTGCATCGCCTCCAGGTAAGAGCCATTTTAAAAAATTCATTGTTCCTTTACTCTTTGAAAACAATATTTATTTAGAATGTTATAAATACACTACTGAGGTAGAGGCAATACCTTTATTTTATTTTTTTTATCTTGCTTCTTTTCCCCGTGTCTTCCTCAACATTTTCCCTCTTCCTGATAATCTCTTTTTACTCTGTTTCTTTTAAATATTTGCTGGCGTTATTTCGCGTGTCCCCTTTTGCCTATCGCCACCACCATGTTCCTAGTATCGCCCAACACTCTTCTTTGGGATCTTTTTCGCCCCCTTTTTTTTGAAAGCTTCAGCCTCATCACCCATTCAACCTTCACTAACGCCTTATTTTTGTTTCGACCCAATTTGTACTCGTACTCTATTGTTTTTATCACGAGAACGACGGAAGGGAGGATAAGGAAAGCTAGCCTTGAGATCGAAAGTGGCACAAAAGTTAATTGATTGATCATACACCGCTCTGTAATCCCAAATGTCCCAATGTAGAAAGTATCCTCAGTACTAGATCCGGCATTCTTTATCAAATGTGCAAATACTATTTTCGTACCGTTCCCTGTCGCTGGTTTCTTCATCGTCATATACACCTTTCCTTTTGCTTTCACTAGTACTTTTTTTTCTTGTACACCAGTCGCATTTCTGTAATCATTCCATCATGCTTGACTTCTTGTTTACGTATTTCACGGACTTTTTTTATCATTTCAGAAACATACTTTTATAAGAAATTTATCTAATTGAGATTAACGGAATTTAAAAGATATACTGTGCTCAGAATAAGCTGCCCTTAAGTATGAATCCAACTAAGACTTTATTGGCCTGAAATATTTTGTAATCATTAAGGGGTAAAGGGTAAATTTGGTGAAAAAATATATTACCAACAGACATAAGTAATTTTACGTTATATATTTCGTTCTTACTAACATTTTCCAGACTTGTTGTAGTATCTAAAATAGATAAAAGGGAAATGCAATATTTAAAAGTCAAAGCATGGAAGAAATATGGTGACATGTTAGTGGCCAATGCTAACAAGAATATAGCGAAATTGACTAAATTTTTATTAAATTTTTATTGGAGAGAAATGTATACCTTTCTTAGGTCGCAACGCCTATTTGACGGAAAAGATAGCTTTTAAAACCTTGTATTAATTTTTTAATTGGCATATTTAATCTGTTATGTATACAAGTTTTATGACCCCTTATTATGTATACAACTTATTTTCATACTCCTGCTTTGCCACATGTATTTTACATGATTTTTTGACTACCCATTGAATACCCGCCGGCAATAAATATTAATTATGTCGATTTTTGAAAACAGATGCTAACTAACTAAGTTCAGCAACAACTATTCAGTGCTTAAGTTGGTAATTAAATCTCGGGTTTCTTTCAGGCAGGTTCGCAATACGCTTAAAAGGATGATTTCTGATCCTAAGTCACGTTATACTGAGCGAGTTCATGAGTCTGTTTCTCCAAAAAGACCAGAAATCGAGATTTCTGGAAGATTTTCAATAATGTTTTGAATACTGGCAAGTCGGTTATTCCTCCATTCTTTGATGGTGTTCGATTTCCTCTATTCTTTAGAGAAAACACTGTTCTTTTAGCTAAATTGTTTTACACCACTTCCTACCAAAATCTCACTGATCTTTTTTTTGCCAGAGTTCCCTCCTCAAACTGATCAGAGTTTGAGCTCAGTCATCATAAATCCAAGGTTAATTACATAGCTTATTCATGGATTTTATCGATCTAAAGCTTATGGTCTAGACTTGATCCTGGTAGGTATTTTGTGCATTTTGTGCACTTTGTGCATCTGAGCTATCTTCCTTGTTGTCCAGAATTTTTAACCTTTGCCTATCTGAGTATTCTTTTCGACAACTCTGGAAAGTTCCCACTGTTGTTCCTGTCCTCAAGAAAGCAAGTTATCCATCGGATCCTCGCAAATATCGAACTGTAAGTCTTCTTTCTGTAATTAGTATGGTCTTTTAAAGACCTACCAACAACGCATTTGTAGAATTCTTGCAGAACCTAGGTCTTTTTATTGATGTTCAGTACTGGTTAAGACGATCTCGCTCTACTGGTGACCTTTTGACTGTAATTACAAAACGTATCTATAGGTTTATGTTTTAATCTGGAGTGCTTGATATTTTTAAGGCATTCGACAAGGTATAGCATAAGCTTTCTGGTTATGGCATTTGTGGAAAGGTCTTTGAAATTCTTTAGCCTCAGATCATAAAATGGGGTGTGTCATTGGATGGAAATACGTCTGATGAGTAGTACACCAACGCTGTCGTTTCTTAAAGTTCTATTCTTGGCTTCACTCTATTTCTACTTTGCATTAATGATGATCTTCCTGGTAAATTGCTTCATTTTATCAACATCTCTGGAATCGCTGTCACTTTGTTCAATGATGAAATACAAAAGAACACAGACAGTGAGTTTAGACAGAAGTAAATTCACAGGAGCGATTTTCGTTGACTTGTCAAAAGCTTTCGACACCTTGAGTCATAGCCAAATCATTATCAACCTGTCAACCTATGGGATTCTGGGAACGGAGAAGGAATTTTTTGCGAACTATCTGTTTAACCGAAATCAGCAGGTGTCATTGCAAAGTGCAACGTTTGGTTTCAAGTCTGGAAACTGTGGTGTACCGTAAGGGTCCATATTAGGCCCTCTTCTGTTCAATGATATCGAGTTATGTTTGAAAGAATGTAAACTATTAGTGTATGCCGATGACACAGTCATATACACCTCGTCAAACGATCACGTCAGTCTTTAAGAGAAACTTTCTAGAGACTCCCAACATTGCCGAATGGTTACAAGAAAACGGTCTAATTGCGAGTATGAAAAAGGGGAAAGCAGAATGTGTGCTGTTTGGATCGCAGAGAAAACTTTAAGGAAAATCCCTGGACGTAAAACATCGCACCAGCCCCATCTCGAGCACGAACACATATACCAATCTTGGCGTCAAACCAGATCAATCCCTAAACCTTTGGACACACGTTAAGGAGACACTACAGAAGGCAACAGAGAGAGCCAACCTATTGCGGCGTCTACGACCTCAGTTAACAATAGAATCAGCACTCGCTATAGATAATCTTTGCTTATGTCAATTTTCACTTATTGCTCAATCTTTACGATCCATGCTAGCAACATTCACANGAGTATGAAAAAGGGGAAAGCAGAATGTGTGCTGTTTGGATCGCAGAGAAAACTTTAAGGAAAATCCCTGGACGTAAAACATCGCACCAGCCCCATCTCGAGCACGAACACATATACCAATCTTGGCGTCAAACCAGATCAATCCCTAAACCTTTGGACACACGTTAAGGAGACACTACAGAAGGCAACAGAGAGAGCCAACCTATTGCGGCGTCTACGACCTCAGTTAACAATAGAATCAGCACTCGCTATAGATAATCTTTGCTTATGTCAATTTTCACTTATTGCTCAATCTTGACGATCCATGCTAGCAACATTCACAAACATAAGATTAAATCGCTAGAAAAACAGGCACAGGAAATCGTTTTTAATGGAACGCGTTACCACCAAGAGATTGAATCCATCGACCACCTGATGAGAAGAAAACTATGCGAGCAAGTCTACAAATGTCACGTGGGGATGTCTGCGAATTTCAAAAACTATTTTAAAGAGATGAATAACTATACAAGAAATGATAATATTTTATTGAGAGTACCTAAGATTAAATTAGAGAGCACAAAAAGAAGTTTTTATTTTGCTGGACCTAAATTTGTTCATGAGTTACCTGCCACCACTAGGGGGCCAGAATCAATCTCAAAGTTTTTAACATATTTTAATTGAATAAAGATTGATTATTTATTTTTAAGTATTTTTAAACGCACAGTGCAGATTCGCTCTATCTATTCTTTTTATTGTTGTTTTTTTGGTTTTTTTTCTTTTTTAATTTTTGAAAGCGCAGTGTCTTTTTTTAGCCAATTTTAACAATCCCTTCCTCACTTAATTCAAATTTTTTTTTTTAAGTTTTAATTTGCGCGAAGTTGTTTTTCTATCAACAGGACCCAATGGTAGAACAGAATTTATTATTCGTAAATATTTTATTTGTAAATAAATAAATTTTGAATTGGCTTATCCTGTAAAAACATTCGTAAATGATAATATTAATAATAACTTTCTTTAAAGAATGTTTAAGAGACTTACACAATTTTTAAAAGGTCTCCAATATTGTAGGATATCCTTGGTAACTCTTGACAACGGCGATGGGGAAATGCGAGTTTTATTCCCAGATGGAGTAAACTCCCAAGTCTGTATTCTTCACTTTTTTACCTGTGATCTGTACCTGATTTATTCGAATCTTCAATACCAAAAGTTAACTTATAGGATAACTTCCATCTTTGTGTTTTGGGCTTTTTAAGTAGAGTATGTAATTAATATTTGTTGCATCAAATAAGTACTACACTGTGAAATTCCCCGAGCAAATTAATACATGTCTCGAAAAGAAAATAATGGAAGCTGCCTTTGATAGCTACGTTATTACTGCTTAGTCTGTGACTTTGTAGTGAAAACCTCAAATAGCGGTCCTCCCACGCATAATTATGATGTAGATGATGGTGTGTAGTGGATGTTTCAGATAATTTTGTTTTGCCTGCATGGTTGGTAGGGAAGTTATGACATAAGGCCCTGTTTTGTTTGATTTATGGTGAGTTTTTCTGGTTCTGCCAGTTTTTAGGTACGACATGGAATGTTTAGATGGTTCGGAAATTTCTTGGTTGGACCTCTGTCTTGACGCCAGCTAATGGCTGTTAGTGAGATACCAACGTTTTTTCAAACACAGAACATCTTGGTTACTGCAGATTAAATATTATGCAGAGTATAGTAAGAACTTAGTTTGTTTTATAGACAAGCATTGCAGTGTATTTATAATGTCAACAACTACAAGAACTCTCTCGTGGGATATCTTTCGACCACTCAAAGGATAAAATAAAGGACAGGACGCTCCGTTCTTGCTAGGGTTTTTTTTTGTCAAAACAAATACAAAGATGTAAACAAGACTCGCGCAGCTAGTAAATTCCTATTCCTTACATAGACATTTTATGTTTGTTCCCAGTGCACTTGGCATTGTTGTTTGTAAATTGATTCTTTTTCACTCTACAGATGATGGAAGGTCTAATACTTTGGTTCAGTTGACCAATGAACTCATGGAGAGGTTAAAGGTAGGGGGAGTGGGAAAATGAAACTATATTTTGTGAATACGATGTTTGAAGAAAATTAGCAATTTATCCTCAATTAAAATGTCAGCATATATTGCCTATATGGCCCTCTTCCAGCTCCTTAGGCAGTTGCGATTGCTGCTGTTGCTACTACTACTACTACTACTACTACTACTACTACTACTACTACTACTACTACATTTGCCACTTTTATTATTTCTGCTACGCCCAACTCCTTTCGGCTATGCTGGTATCGTTTGATAAGATTTTGCCATCTATAAAAATAGCCCTTAAGAGATGCAACTTACTTTAAGTGTACAAACTTTCGCGAGCAGAAACTTTCGCGAGGTCGGAAAATCGCGAAATTTAGGACATTTACTTTCGCGAATTTAACGAAAAAATTCATTCCGCGAGCATAAACTTTCGCGAATTAGGGGTTTCAAAATATTTCGCGAACATAAACTTTCGCGAATGAGGCAAATTGAGAAAAAACTTTAAATAAATCTTCAATTAACACAACAGTTCTTTTTCACTTATAATGAATACCGTACTAAAAAATATGTTACAAAGAAAATATCTATTTTAAGCTTCATCAAATAAATTGAAAGCGTTTCTTTCTTCGTATGGCGCGACCCNCTGTTATTTTATAAAAGGCTTATCCTTGTTACTTTCGAAGAAAAAAAACATAAAAATTTAGCAAAAATATAAGGTTTTAATTTTTTTTTTCGCGAGCATAAACTTTCGCGAATTGAGGTCAAAAGTTTTTTTCGCGAGCATTTACTTTCGCGAGTTGCCCTTTCAAGAATTTTCAAAGACATTTACTTTCGCGAAAAAGGCCAAAATTCGCGAAAATCGCGAAACTTTCTGTTCGCGAAAGTTTGTACACTTAAAGTATTTCCAATGTTTTTTCCCCGTTTCTTTGTTGAATCAGAAAGTTTATGTTCAAGCGTACCTGAAATTCAATTCAAGTGCAACAACACAATGAGTGTTATTAATACTTCGTTTAAGAAGTATGGTCCTGCTTTGAAGAGGCCCAAACAACGAAATTTTGTATGGAAAGATCGGTTAATACTGCCGGCGTAATGAAACCTGTCAGTTATTTAGCTTACGATTAAAGGGGGATTTGGGCTACAATATTTTATGCTAAGAAAAAATAGACACTGAATGAATACGTATGAACGCTTTTGAATAAAGAGCGGCGGTGGAAAAATGCTATCATAACCCACTGTGATTTCATTAATAGCTCAGACTTGCTTCAATATTAGTGCCTGTTGGGTGATGTATTTTTCAGTATTGTAAAGGACGGCAAAATTTTCCTGTTCATTTTTATTCTCACCACCAACACGAACATTACCACAACTACTAGTTTATAATTTTTAAAGCCTTTTAAATATTCTATCATTCTGAATCCATAATCCTTGTTGTTCCATAGTAAAGCTTTAAATTATGTGGTTCCAGTGACCGTTATTTTGCTGCCCATTCCCTATGCTAACATATTTCTAAAATTTTGTGGCTTACCGTTTTGAACAATGGCTTACAAATGATAAAATGTGATTATTTTTATAACTGTTAAATAAAAAATACTGTAGTCAAATCTGCTTTTATCAGTGTCGTAAATAATCCTTGAAATCTGACACCTACCTTTTTCGTTTGTTTTCAGGATTTGCAAACAATTATGAAATCAAATGAGCATCAAGAAGAAGAACTGTTAAAAAAACACGGCCTTGGTTAGTATCTTTTTGTTGTGACATAAATATCATTGCATTATTTTTAAGTTACTGTTTTTAGCCTCGTAAACGCTTTTCAAGGAATATACATAAGGCAGAACCTTAGTCTTGAAACTAAGGAGCTTCTAGACATTTCAACAGTTCTTTCTTTTTCAGCCTCCCTATTATTTTCTGATTTTCCTGTTATTCCATAAAGTTAGTTTATAGCTTTCAGTCGATAATAAATTATGGCAATAAAATAGGCTTCGTTGGCAACGATTTAGTTTTCACGAAAATAATTAACTCCAGTAGACATTATTTTAAAAACAACAGCACGGCCACTCAAGTTTTTGGGCACGGAAAAAGTTATGACAACTTTGCATAGCTTATTTCAGTTAACTGTTAAATTTATTGCCATATAAGATAGCAGCAAATGTTATAACCCAATGTTTTACTTGATTTTAAGGTCTTGGCTCTGAAGAAGCGGAATTTATTGTTGCATAGTTTATGATAACATATATTTGTGACAGTTGATTACGAATATTTGTGACCTACCGTCCTCTTCACAAGGGCCTGAGCTTACAGAAACGTCTACAAAATTCACCTATTCTTTGTATATTTTGTTGTGCAAACTAAAATCTTTCGAAAATTACTATAACAGTAGCTTTATCCCAAGCGACAACACATGAAGTATATTTCTCAGGATTGCTTTTTCTGGTATTGATCTGGGGTTTTTTTATTTTTATGATTTCACAATTTGCTTAGCTATATTTTACCACAACGAGTGTCGTCGTTTTGGTTACTTCAATGGCGCCCCTAGTTTTCTTTTCATCAATCTTGGTCTTTGTTTCTGACTGATATCTTTTTGTCTTCACCATGAAATACTCTAATATTATTGCCGGCCCGTATTTGTTAAACATCATGAATGACAATATTCCTTTTTTTGCCTTACATAAACACAGTTTTCTTATACTGTCTACTGACAATTCGTAATACTTCATTTGGAATTTCACCATTCTTCTTTTTCTGTCAATTGTTCCTTTCACTGTAGAATTTTGACTTTCACATATCTCCCAGTTTTTTGTTATTTCTGGGTTCCGTGACCACAACTAAATAACTGCCTGATCTCATTTTCCTACACTGCTTTGTTTTCATTCGGGCAGTAGCCTACATATTTTAGTTTATAGCTGTGACTCCATACACATTCATTGTTGTAGACCCTGTGATACTTACCGTTCGTCATAATTTTCGCTAACCCCATTCTCATAAATGGCTTGTTCCTCGAAACATCTGGCATTTATACATTCTTTGTACAGCCCCCTGGTATGTTTCCTTCTTCAAAAAGTTTTAACTTAGCTGATTCAGATGGTTTGATATGACACTAGCAGCTGTTCGAAGCCAAGAGTCGATTATAGTGTGCAGCATTAGGTTAGTGACCAACTATTAAAAGATGATGCAACGCCATATACCAGTGAAAAACGATAATTGTTTTCAGTTTACTTTTTTTTATGCCCGCTGATCGCTTTGTCATTTCCTGGGCTCCCTTTATATCGACTGTTGTCGTTGCTACCATTCGATGTGGACGAAACAATTGCAGGTATTCCTTGAGGCAAGTTTGAATTTCAGCTGGAGACGTCGTACACGGACCGAATAAGACAGGAAATCAGGTAGTCTGGATCCTTTTGTGCCAAGATTTCCTTTTATTTAATGGCAAGCCACGATGCTACATAAATTTTTACAACCACCCCCACCTAGCCTAGAATGGTTTTGCCTTCCCTTCCATCGTTCGTCAGTTATCTTTTAAAACGGCCTTCCTTTTATATCTATTAGTTTCCAAACACAAGCTTTAAGTCGCCAGCGTTTTTCCCCTTTGGATATGGTGGTAAGTTCTACAACTGCGTCTCGCCTTTTTTCATCCTTTTTCAGTGCTTCGCTTCGGGACTAAGCACAAAGATTTTGGCTGCATGCCTGAATGAAGTTTCCTCCGGCATTTTGATAGCATTCAATTTGAAATCCATAGAATAACTCTTCATTTTCATATCTGTATAAAATTGTTTCTAGCATTTCTTTGGTCCGTTTTGCCACCAACTACGGCATCTTTATTCGCGACGCTGATGCAGAATGTCTGACGGCCAGAGAACTGAAGACCCTTTCTTTTCCGTTTCCTCGCACAAACGAACGGTTTGATTTGAAAGTAACCTCACAACAGATTGGCCCTTGATATTTTCTACTGAAACGGGGACGCTACACCAATCAACTTTAGTTACGTCATGGGATCCGAGGTCCAATTCTGTGCAGCACTCAGGGGTCATCACATTTACAAAGTTCGTTGGACACCCAGCTTAAATGAAATGACGTCGATCAAGAAGGATAACCGCCAAGAACCTTTGAATTTTGACATCCATCCCTGATTAGGAAGCTTGTGGCCAGATAACCTATCAACAAAATTGAAAAACAAACCAATAAGGAGAGATGAGTTAAAAACAGAAAGACCTAAGAGTTTTTCAAGCCACTGCCCAGGACTTACAGATCAACAAGCCAATCAACATAAAAACAAAAATAAAATTACCACAATTAATTTACTACCTTAGCTACATCACTTTAGAGTGGTACTTTACGGACTATTCGTTAGTCCATACTAACAGCTCCAGTTTCGAGCAGAGTTTAGTATAGTCCAATCCAGATCTGTAAATTATTTCAGTGTCACAGATAACATAGTATGATGACAATTGCTTTTGACAGTTAGATACTTATATCGGAGGGTTTTTTTATTTGTTTTCTTTAAGAAGGGGAGGTATGACATATTTTATTCAAAAAGCTGATATTGGCAAACAGATAAATTGCCAGCCACTTATAGACAAAACCAGCTAATTTAGTAGCTTTTATTAAATAGTTCTTAGCTAGTAAAGTTTGTCATACCGGAAGTCTCCACTGGCCGTCGAGTCTCTAATGAGTAATCTTGGTGATATGTAAGTTTATTTCTTTAAGTTACCTGTATTAAAGCACTGAGCCACCTGGCCGTCGTGGCCAATTTTTTGGCTGGAATGTACTTGATAAATCTGCTGTTGCCATCAATGTAGTCGTATCAAAAAATTTAAATCAAACGGTAAAGTTATTACTACCCACAATACGTAGCATATTGAAATCATATCTTGCGTCACTTGTTCCGTTGTTACCATTGGAAATTAAATAATGATAGAAAAAGCCTTTGTGATACCGCTAAACACGTTAAAATTTGTTACCAGAAATTTTGTGTTTTGGGGTTCAGTTTAATAATATCCAATTGCTTTGTTCTATATTATTTATAGAAGTCATATAGAAGTCGTACATGTTTGGAATTGTTTTATAATGTAAAATATTCCATAGCTGATGATTTCGTCTAACATAATTGTTGCAGTTTTAAGGTTTTTACACTTAGTGTTGATTAAATTCTTGTGCGGCTGGCAGGCTGGGCGACTCGTATTGTCTGTCAACATGTCCGAAACACGCCAAAACGTTTAAGGAGAGAATTTTAGATTTCAAATATTTAATTAAAGAATTAGCCCTCGTAAAATCCTAACTATTAGTTTTCCGTTTTCAATATTCTAACCTTAGAATGTAAAACAATGGGCAGTAAACACGAAGCTTTACAGCAAGCTTTCATTCGACAGGCTTCTCTCCAACAGGTAAATACCTCTTTTTTTTAGTTCTAATTTTACTTTTCCATTCAATACAATTTTTAGACCTTCAAATTTTTCGTATTTTGACCTGTCAGTAATTTAATGGGTGATATTGTTTTTGCTCGATAAATGACTTGGGGTTTAAGTTTTCAAAGTAATGTCACCAGAACCCTTAGTATTAAAATGATATAAAATATGGATATGTTAAGTGATTTCACAATGCAGAACACAATATGTTTTATTGTTCTTTTTCAAGATATTTGTCGTTTTTTTGACAAAGCAGCTTGGAGGAAAAACGTTTTAAGAATGACCTTCCCTCTTATCTTTAAAAAGCAAGCAATGCAAAAATCAAACAAGAGATATTTGGGTAAAATTTTAAGTCTGTTATTTTCAACCATTTGATTTTGATTTTGAGCAAAACCTAATTTGTTTCATCTCTTGATACCATTAGTTGTTTGCTTCTTCACAATAAATTACTATAGCTATGTTCACAATTACATATTGCACAGTAATTATTAAATGTACAGTAATATAAATGCTACTCAGTTCATCAATTTTCATGGAATGGAAGTTGTAAATGAAACAAGCATATAGAAATTGTTGCATTACAAATGAGTATTGACAATTTGTGACCAGAGTTTTGCGCAGTTTAAATCGGACCAGGTTATCAAGGGCTTGTATATATATTTTTCCACCTAGCGATAAACCTCCCTTCATCTCATTTCTCTTCCTGTCTTCCCCCTTTCCCCATACAGATAACTGGATTTAGCCTTTCTTCCCAACCATATGGATATATTTTGAGACTTAAGGAGAGCTCAGCTATGATGAATATTGGGAGGAAAATGCTTTGCTTGACACAAAAGTGTCTGTAGGGTCGGTGAACCGTGCAATAGCACCCGCCGTTGCTAAGTTAGACGAGTCCATGCTTTTTTGTGACAATCTCCTGTTTCAGAAGGCTGTTCATAAACTGAACGGCATTGTATGGTATCCCAAACATCGCAGTTTTGTTGCAGCTAACTGATGCAGGTACTTGCTATCTGCTTTAAAATGGTCGACAAAGAGCAGCAACAATGACTAGGAAGGTCAGTTCAGAGAGGACATGGTTAGCCAGTGAACGAAGAATTCTTCTGACAGATTAGATTGGTGAAGCATATTTCGCTCGATCAATTATAAGAAATCGAGATACAACTATTTCTAAAAAACAGGCTGCATCTCTTTCTTTGGCGTCACTCCGTCAGAACTAGTATCGTTCACCAGGTATCTTTTTATCCTTGAAGTAGTAAAGCGTAGTTTTTACTTCAAAGGGAAGTGATGAGCCCTTTTTTATTGTAGCTATTCTTTACAGGTTAACCTCGGTTATATTGAGCTCTCAAACTCATTAAAAAAAATTAGTATTTAACTTTGCCAGAGCTTATGTTTTAACCTTGTTGTAGTAATAATTACGTTGTTCCTTTTTATCAATAGTTGTTTTGTTTTTAATGAATATTTCTATTCATTGAAAGTTTAACGTTCTTATATGACAACATTAAATCTTGTTATTTCGATATCCTATCACATCCTCCAAGGTAAGAATGCGTGTGTGAGCATGTGTGCATGTTTTCATGCGACGCTTAAATACCTCTTAATCTCTCTCTCTCTCTCTCTCTCTCTCTCTCTCTCTCTCTCTCTCTCTCTCTCTCTCTCTCTCTCTCTCTCTCTCTCTCTCTCTTTCTTTCTCTCTCTCTCTTTCTCTCAACAAAATGATTGGTTGCAAACTGTCCTGTAGCATTTCGTCTCTAGTAATTTGTTTTAAACCCTACTATTGCTATACGGTCGTACTGCATCGTGGTTATGTCTTTCCATATAATAAATAGTTGTGTTTTTGTCTTGTACTTTAAGTAAACCTGTAAAAACATTTTTTGAGTTAATAATCTTACCTTTCTTCCTACTTTTCTGAATTTCAGAAGGTAAATGAAATAGAAGGCTCAATTATATGTAATGGAAATATTATTGATATGAAGAAGGAAGGTAAATATTCATTAAAAGTTCGATTTTTTCTTATGTTCATTTACTTCACCAAGATAAGATAAAAGTCCTTTGTCTATGTAGTAAACTTATCATCTCTGGCGTAATCACTAGACAATTCTTATTGGCCTTATCCTTATTGGTCAGTAGATTACCTCAACAAATGAGAATAAGTTTTGTAAATGTAAAAAATGTGGAATTTCACCAGCTTCCTCGGAATATTCATAGTAATGATCCCTACCTCTTGGCCAAACAAGAGGTGAAACAAAAAATATCTATTTATTCCTCAGAGTTTGTTGTGTGTTTATTTTGATTTCATGTAATTGTGGATCACTAAATGAAACAGTATAACTGTTTTCAGTTTCTTTAAGCGTAAGTCATTGACATCTGTCTGGAATGGCATATGAAATGTTTGTTGGTGTTTTTTGAAAACACAACTATGGTTGAAAATAAAGGGCTGGTGTTCTAACCGTTGGATACCGTGTAAAAATGATATACAAACTTATACAAAAAAATGTATGTCCAGACCAGTATGCCTTTTCTTAACTTATGTTACATTTTGATTTATCATAGTTGTGTTATCTACTGGTCCTTATCTATGATAATTCCAAATTATCTTCGCTAATGATTGGCCCGATTTTTAACCGTGGGCAATTGACATCCTTAAAAGCTTACTTTCAACAGTACATGTAAGACTAAATTGGGAAATAGTAGTGTCGATTTTGAATAATCCTCTTGCATGAGACTGTAGTATACTGGGTTCGTTTTATTAATTAATTATTCCTTTAATTTCAGAAATTGAAGAAGGGAATAAGACAGTACTGTCATGGAAGTCGTAAGTCGACTTTTTTCACATTACATTGTAAATTATCTTGTTTTTCTGCTGCACATTGATTTGAGTTGAGTTTGTTTTGGTGTCTTACCATGATTTTATTCTTATTTTTATCATTATGTTATGTTTTTGAAATTCATTGTCTAGTGATTGATCTTTCTTCTCGGTAATTTTTTATGTGATCACGTGCAGAAACGTATGGGCAGTCACACACTTTCTCCTTTGGATTTAGCAGCCAAGTACTGGCCTTAGTATCCCCGCAGTTCCTAAGAAAGCCATTTTCTGTGCGTGTTCAATTTTGATGTAGATCCCATGCCTCTTACAAATTTTTCAAACTTTTTACTGACAGCACCAAACGCTCTTATCACAATAGGAATCACAGTCATTTGTTTCATTATCCATAATCTTGCTGTTTCATCCTTCAACATTCTGTACTTTTCTATCATTTCTCCTTTTTTTCCCATTTACCCTCACATCTGGTATTGCTACATCAATTATTTTCACTTCCCGTTTGATTTTATCTATCACTACAATATCAGGCCTCAATGCTTCAATATGCCTGTCGCACTGGATGGTAAAATCCCTAAAGATCTTGGACACTTCATTTTCTGTTGCACCCTCAGGCATGTGATCATACCATTTGTCCACTGTATCGAGGCTGAACGTTCTACTTAGTCTCCAGGGGACATATCTTGCAACATTGTCATGGCGACGCTTCAGAAGATCAAAATAGCACATTTCATATTCCAAAGTCCATTTTGATTTCACGACTAAATATTTCAACTGTAAGTAGTAAAACATTCAGTTCTTTCTGACCCTTCCCATAAAGCATCGAGGCTGTATCCAGCCTTAACTTTCCTCAAAATAAGACTTAAAGGAATCAAAGATACTACAAATAAATCTGCAGATAAATCTACATTCCATTTACTCATTGACGTTTAAACATCTAATTATAATATCTGCTATATTTGCTAGCTAAAGGCTTTCTATTATCCACGAAAGTGGAATCATATCTCAGTTTTTAGGGTTGAAGGCTCCATACATGATCAGTTTCTTTCTTCTTTTTCTGTCAAGTTTTTTAGATCATTCTTTGTCCAATTAACCAAACCTGCACCATACCTCAGCAATGACTTAGTCCAAGTATTCATTGCAATGATTATATTTTTTCCATTCAGTCTTGGTTTACGAACCTTTTTCAGTCTTCATACGTATTCCTCTCAGATAAGTTCTTTCATAGTTTGATTCGTAATCTCATCTATCTCCAGCATACCAAGATACTTATATCCTTCTTCACCAACACTTTTGATTGATTCACCATTTGGTAGTTGTACACAATCACTGTTCACAACTTTTCCTCTTTCCATTACAACCACGCCACACGTTTGAACTCCAAACATCATACCTATGTCCTTACTGAAAAGTCTTACTGTTCTTACCAACGACTCAGTCTCATTTTCATCCTTTGCAAATAACTTCAAATCTTCCTTGAAAAGTAGGTTTTCCCCTTTAAAGTTGATATCCAGGCTTACACTTACTTATTACCATCAACATACATAAAAGACAAGTCACAAAGAATACTGGGGACAAGCAGTCGCGCTGGAATTCATCTCTGAATTGCTTTTCCTAATTCTACTTTTCCTGCTGTTAATATCGTTTTTCAACTGGGGATGCTTTTGACTTCTAACTCTTTGATGCTGCTGTTTATTTCTTGCTTCGTATCTCCCAACCCTCGTAGCGTTCGCCACTAACATTAACTTCAATTCCTCTATCACTGCGCTAGCAACTTTTTCTCTTATCCTGTACTTATTATCGATATATTCCATCCCTTGATCTCATTGTTAATACGTTTCTTCCTCCAAGGGTCCTCGCCCAATACAACATCTTCCCTAAAATTAAATGTTCCAGTAATAACATTATCATTTCCAATCCTATCTCTGAAAAATGTGCCCTTTCTTCCTAGTCATTCATGTATACCATTACGTCCGTATATTTCCTTTCGATTTCCCTCCCAGTTTCTTCCTGCTCTACACTTGTTCGCCAATCCCAAACACCCCTTTGTCTCTCCATATTTCCATCATTTTCTTTCAATATCCTCTTCTGTTAGGTTCACATTTGAATTTACAATAAATTACCAATCTATTATTGGCCTTTCTCCATTTCTGTATGGCAGTAATTATTATTAATATGAATATTACTCATGATAAAACATTAGATCACAGCCTATGATATTTTTAGCTAGGTATTTTGTTGAGTAAGAAGGGAGGGAATATAGTGAGAATTTAATACATTCCAGTTTCATCTTTCATATACAGATCTTAAATTCTCTTTAGTTTGCCTTTTATGTTCCTCCCTTCCAACACGTCCAGGTTCTTGCACTTTTCCCACTGTCATTCTGATTGCATTTCATTTCCTTAAGATTTTCCCATTTTCTATTTGACCAGCAAACACCCGACATTTGGTAATGCCGAGCTCCGTACAGATGTCATTGCTAAACAAACTACATTGGAATACATCCAGATGGTTTCTTTTTCTTTCCAAAGAGGTTAAGATCGTCCCAACATGGAGATAATTGAAATTTATCATTGCTCTTCCAAGTTCGTACCGGCTTCAAATGTGCGAATAAAAAAGACGTAGTAATAATGAGAAAGGATAGGATAAATAAGAAGTTAAACAAACTGTTTTTCCGAAAATTATCTGCTTAATTTCAAATTTTTCCAGAGACATTCCACTGAATGTTATTCTGGTCTTCAAGTTCTCGTGCAATTTTTAATGCTATCAGCTATTTTGAATACATTCCAGTATCTTATTTTTCATTAATAAGGCACCATTTCAAATGATTTTTGGTAACATATCCGGGTGACTTAGAGTTAAATACTTCTAATATAACAAGCGACAACGGTTTAAACAGTAAATGTTACCAAAATACACCATTTTTTCCCACTATTAGCTATTAACTGATTTGAGGCCCGACGGAAACATCAAGTTTCTGTGTGATTATGGTAAATATGTGCATTTTACCACAATTAGGCTGCCTATTTCCGGTATTAGGCCCGACTTATACATTCATATTTTTGAAATTGTAAATTTGAGTTTAAGGTAGGTAGTCAAATGAGACTTGAAAAAATAATGTATTACTGCTTTTGACTATGTTAAAGAAAATCTTTTAATTTGCCATTCTGACCGTCCTCTCCTATGTTTTCAACTCGTGGAGCCCCAGGAAAAGACTTCCATCTCCAGCTGCTTTTCCCAAATCGTTGTCTTCAACAAATTTAAACTTCTTGCATGAAAATTGTGTTAAAGTGCTTTTGCCTGTCCACGACACTTTTTAAAAAATATTTATAAGGCGTGTTCTTGTTTTTCAATGGCACCAAAGAAATTAGTATATTTGGGTGACACAATTTGTTGCAGTTAAAGAATAGTCATTTTTTGTATTGTTTTCATTAAGAGATGTATATGTTATTTTAATAATTGCACCACTCCGGGTAATAGAAACATTATTCTCTCATATCTTGCTACATGAATTATTACAGGCTGAATGAAGAAAGCCGTTTGATTCAGAATTCGTCTGAGAATGAGCTGTTACAGATAAAAGAATATATTAAAAACCAAGAGGAGTTGGAAAAACATAAGGTATATTGTTTGTCAAATATGATACAATATAAAAAAGCAAATGAAACATTTGCTTTCTAAATTAGATAGAACAAATTGAATGCATTTGTATACCTTTACTTGCAACCTTGCATTTCATAATGGAATGAGATGAAGGCAAAAAGGGCAAGAAAATCCTTTCCTTGAGTTTTTCTTTTATTGTTTCTTTGCCATCAAATTCATGAAATATCCAGTTAAAAATAGTAATATGTGTATACATATAATTTTTGTCTTTTGGGCAGGGTTGGCTATAGTTGCCAGTCACTTGTGTCACGATAAAAACGGCCGTTGTTGGTAACCCAGGTACCATCTTTGAAGCGCGGTGCGCACTGTGACCAGAGTTTGTAGCCTGTTGTGTTTTTTAAAAAAGGTTTTGGGGCTAGTTACCCGAGTAGTTGTTTCTTTAATTGGGTGATTGAGTAAGTAGGTTTTAAGAACGCCCCTTGGTCGTTTTCGTAGGTGTATGTTTGCCAAGCTAACATATTCCAATATAGAAAAAAGTTAATTTCAAATTTATACTACGCTGACAAAGCCAGAGAGGATAATGTGTGTGTATATATATGTTATTCAATAAAGGTCAGTTAAACGTTAGTTAACACTCAATAATCCAAATTTACATATTATAATTCACTGATCGCACATTTTTTCCCTGAAGGTTTCTTTTGAATTGGAATTGGAAGAGCTCAATAAACGTGTCAACATAATGGAAAGGTAAGTTTTGATTGGAAGGAGGGGGACAAATATAAAATTTAAAGTACTTATATTTTAAGCTGTTGCCTTCGTTATTATTCCAATTTCATCCCAACTACAGTTTTCGTTCGTTAGAGAGACAGACCTGTGCTCAAGCTTATTTGGCATCGACCACAGAAACCCTCTAAACAGGCTGACCACTTCTACACGCAAATAACATGTCTTGCAGCAAGGCTAAGGTTTATTGAATATTCCATTACCTCCATAAAACACTGAAAAGAAGGTCAAATTTTCTTATTTGCCCCTCGTTTAGTTTCTCACCTTTCTCCACTGTTTCCTGTTCGGGTAGTGGGTTGCTTCCAATCAACCTTGGACTGGAGTCCTGCGGGTCTGTACTGGATCTCATCTGTCCGCAAACTCCAAACTTTCTGAACCTTCTTGATAGTATCTTTACATCTATGTTTTGGGCCCGCACGACTCCTCATTTCTTGTGTTCTTCAAGCCTGACCTCTAAGCAGTATCTCAGCATTTGCATTTCACACACACTGATTTTATTGGCCAGACTATCGTTAATAGGCCAGGTCGCATTGCCTTACAACAGCACCGGGCGAATGATCGTCTTGATAGATGGTTGTTCCCAGGTACTTGAAGGATTTACATTGAGGTAAATCTCCTTGTTCTTCAGATCCATATTGTTTCAACCGGATGTTGACATTCTTTCCTGGTGACCTTGAGCCCAACCTCTTCTAATCTGCTACCCCATTCTTGCAGTTTCATCTCCAGATTCTCGGCCCGCTCATTACAGAAGACTAAGTCATCCGCAAACAGCATGGACCAAGGAGTTCTGCCACTACAATCCTCTGCAAGCACATCCATTATTGTGATAAATAACAATGGACTTAAAGCTGACCTTTGATGTAGACCAATGCCTATGCTTATCTCCTGTGTTGTCCCGGCTGTTGAGCTGATCCGGGTTGTGCAGTTCTCGTACATATCTCTTATTATGTTAATGTAAGCCTCTGGCACCTGGCGCTTCCGTAGGCAATACCATATTAATTCTCTCGGGATTGTGTCATACGCTTTCTGCAAATCTACGAATACCATGTGCAGCTCCTTGCCAAACTCCCTGTACTTCTCCTGTGGCATCCTAAGGCAAAAGATTGTGTGGTAGATTTCCTTTTCTGGAAGCCATACTGATTTCCGCTGATCTTGACTATGACACAACAGCTCAATGCCTCTGTAATAAGCACACCCTAGAGGATCTCCCTTTTGGTTGTACAGCAATACAATGTTACGTTTTCTCCATGTAGATGGGATTCCTTGCTTGATGATGTCCTGGAAGCATGCTGTAATACAATTGACTCTAATGTCTTTCATCGAGGTCAAAAGTTCAATCGGAAGTTCATCAGGTCCCTGTGCCTTGTTAGTCTTAACTCTCTTTATCTGACAAAGGACCTCATCTGTTGTTATGGTCTCAATTGTTCCTTGAGTGGGCTCTGTTTGCGGGAGCGGTGATATGTTTTTCTTTGTGTAGCACTTTGTTTAAATACTGCTTCCAGCAATCCTTTATGCGATGATCATCACTCAAGATATTTCCATTCTCATCACGTACAAACTTGATCCTTTCAATCTCCTTCGCTCTAACCAATCTATGAATCCTTTGGACCCATTCTCCTTTTGGTTTTTGTAAAATTCATCATGACCCTTTTCTTTGGCTATTGCACACTCCTTGAATATCTTATTCAACTTCCTATGTTCATCACTACCTTCCTCAGAACCTAACTGTTTCCAGAATACCTCCTTCTTATATCTCTTCTGTCTCTTCTTTATCACTTCTATGTCCATTTTAGTAGCCTATGTTGTTGAACGACAGATTTACCAGGATGACTCCACAGTTTTTCACTCCCTTAAAGCTTTCTCTACGATTTAATCATATAATACAGATTATAATCAATCACAGTCTGGACATAACTACTTTTGAACATATACATCTGTGACTCACTCTTGGTGAAGAACGTATTCACAACAGCAAGATCATTTCTTCTAGCAAATTCCAGTATGGTGTCCCCTTCTTCATTTCGTACACTCTGGCCATTCTGGTCGTTCACCTCCAATATGCCCATTCAGGTCTCCAGCTATCACTAGTTCTTCTGTATCTGGAATGTCTGTGGTCACTCTGTCTAGTTTATTCCAGAACCTCTGTTTCTCTTCATCCTCACATCCTCGCTGAGGGTCGTAGGCTAACACTACATTCAATGTCTTTTACCATGTTACCAATCTCATCGTCATCTGCCAGAGGTTCTCTGTGTTGCTATCACCTGGTCCTGCCATTCTGTTTTCAGGCAAATGCCCACACCATTTCCTGGCTTTCCACCGCCACTATAATACAGTTGGTAATCTTCTCCCATACCTCTCGCCTTCCCTCCAGATTTTCGCCCTGTCCAGCGTGTTTCTTGCAAACACAGTATGCCCACCTTCCTTCTCCTCATCAGGTCTGCTAGCCCTCTGCTTTTTCCTGTTAGAGTTCCGATGTTTAGGGTATCAATTCTAACATTCACCGGCCTCGCTAGTCCTCTTTTCACAGCGTCAAGGCCATGGTACCGCTGTGCATCGCTTGTGGGGTATGCCCTGGCATAGTCTCTCAGTCTCTGTCTGATTGTCATCAGCATGATTTGTTGTGGCATATTCTATTAACGAGCGGATGCTCTTCCTGACGTCCGCCTTCTGCGTTTATCCGGGCTTAGGACCGGCTGGCAACTCCACTGGCTTGCTGAGCTTCCAGGCTACATTTTCCCCCTCATTTAGTAATCGCCCTAAAATCAGTCTTGGCACCGCTCCTCAGTCGCATGGGTTTACTCTCTTTAAGTATAGCTCTGTTCTCAGCCTTTTGGCTAAGGTCGGATTAGGGGATTTGCCCATTTGATCGGGCCTTACGTTTTGGGTCCATGGCTGCATGACTGGTTGGTTTTGTATGTTTAGGCTGATTCTTTGCACGCAAGACAAGACTTCCTACCAGAGGGAGAAGCAACAAGTACGTATTTCTATCTGTTCGTAGATGACATCCTGTGAAAGAAAATATTGCTGTACTATTTATCCAGTATATTTCCTTGGATTTTGTTCGACACTGCCATTTGTAACGTACTATTTGGTATTATTTTATTCATAATCGACCACTCATGAATTGGCCTTCCCCAGAACTATTTCCCTTTGTATAAACAGAACCTCATTTCGTCTGTCTTGTCATAAAAAAAATACAGTTTGAAATTGTAGCGAAGTGCTTTAAAAAATTATTAATATGAATCACTATGGTTTGTTGGGCCATTAAGTTAGAGGATTGCACGGAGTTAGTACCAACGTTGTGCGGCAGTGGTTGTTGGGTTTTGAGAGTGGAATCCTGTAGACCGGTGAATAACTAAAGTAACTGGACAATCCTGATGTCTTGGTGCGTTTATAATCCTCCTCTGTTATCGGAACTACCAGTATTCTGAGAAAAATCTCCACCATGTGATCCCTTGGGGTTTTTTTGTTGTAGGTCAGCAACGGGCAACAAGGTAGAAACACCCGACGATATGATTACCAACGCATACAAGGTTGGGAAAACAAACTTGAGATACTACTACTACTACTACTACTACTACTACTACTACTACTACTACTACAATTATTATTATTAATGATAATAATAATAATAACTATAATAATAATAAGTGCTTTGGCATGCATTACAACAGGGCAATATCAAATATCTAGTCTGAATTCAATCCCGAATATCAGACTTAGTAATAGTACTAAGATAACGTTCTATGCATTGTCAGTTATCAGGCTAGGAATGGGGAGTGCTGTAGTCAAGAGTGGTTGTCATACAACAACAACCACTTGAGTATTGTGCCTTTCCTCGATGGTTGTGGGTCGCATGATGTTGCCATTTGATTTGGTTTTTCTATTTTATCTCACTCTTGTGGCTACAGTACATGTATCTGTATTCAACTTTCCTGGCTTGTTGCTGGGGGCTAATTTTTGGGTTTACACCCACCAATCACTAGATCATGTGTAACCACTCAATAATAATAATAGTAATAATAATAATAATAATAATAATAATAATGAACATTAATTTTAAGAAAAGTTAAATTTCATTATGAGTTTGGAGACAAGATCACACGACTTAATCATTTGTTTTTTATGGACAATTTAAAATTGTTCGGGAAATCTCATGACCAAATTGATTCTCTCGTGAATACAGTGTACATGTTTAGTGAGGATATTGGGATGCAGTTTGGGGTTAAAAAGTGTGGTGTATTGATTTTGAAGAAGGGAAAGGTTGATAAGAAAAGTAGTAAGGGAATAACTCTCCCAGATGGAAAGGTAATGAAGACAATTGATGAGGATGGGTACAGGTATTTAGGGATATTAGAGTACGATAAGGTAAAAGAAAAAGAGATGAAAGATCAATTTGTCAAAGAATATATTAGAGGAGAGATAATAAGCCACCTTGTGAGTGAGTGTAAAAAGCTGGCTCAAAAGGAGTATAAACGACGCCATGACAATGTTGCAAAAGTAGTACACTGGAAGCTTTGTGGCAAACTGAATTTCGATAGAACTGAAAAATGGTATGAACACACCCCTCAGACAGTGATAGNAGGATGGGTACAGGTATTTAGGGATATTAGAGTACGATAAGGTAAAAGAAAAAGAGATGAAAGATCAATTTGTCAAAGAATATATTAGAGGAGAGATAATAAGCCACCTTGTGAGTGAGTGTAAAAAGCTGGCTCAAAAGGAGTATAAACGACGCCATGACAATGTTGCAAAAGTAGTACACTGGAAGCTTTGTGGCAAACTGAATTTCGATAGAACTGAAAAATGGTATGAACACACCCCTCAGACAGTGATAGAGGATAACAGTCATAAGCTTTTGTGGGACATGAACATTCAGTGTGACAATATTATTAAAGCAAGGAGGCCAGATTTAGTCATTGTGGATAAAATTGCAAAAACTGCAGTTATTGTTGATGTTGCCATACCAGGGGACAAAAGGATCCAGGGAAAAGAACAAGAAAAGATTGAAAAATACCAGGACTTGAAGAGAGAAATTCAAAGACTTTGGAGTCTTAAGAAGGTTGTAGTGATTCCAGTAGTCTTAGGGGCCCTCGGAAGCGTAATCAAGAACTTTGAAAAGTACATAGAGAAACTAGGAATACAGCTAGATACAACACTGACCCAAAAAACTACACTATTAGGAACAGCAAGAATTTTAAGAAAAGTACTGCAGTACTGAATTAGGGAAAGAATGTGAGAGACCTTTGGTTACTTGTTGTAACCGGCTCTCTTACAAATACTCGGTATAACGTCTGCCTGTGATGAAAACAGCTTTTAACGATAATAATAATGAAAATTGTGTTTAATGGGACAGCACATATACAACGAAAAGCATTATTATAAAACTTCCTCTTTTTACTATTTTACTATACAATTATATTCTCTTTTTTTCTTTTATTCCTTTATATATTTTTTGTTTTAAACTTTTAAATCTGGTGTATAAAAACTAGTCTGAAGCCAACCTTCCCATTTCCTCATGTCTCTAGTTGAGACCCGGAGTGGAATTGTATACAGCCACAGACTTCACATGGTTTTATTTGTAAATTAACGATCTAGCAAATTTACAATGAAATTGATCTACTCAATAGAGGTTGTAACACAACTGAGCTGTCACTGGATGTAGAGGACTGGAAACAAGACAAGAAATAGCACAATAAAGCCTAGTTGTGGTACATCCTCTATAGTGATACTCTCCATTTGGACATATCACTGAGAGACGATGTATCAGCTGGTTACCAGATTAATAATTCTGGTTTTGTCCATTCTTTGTTTCTCATACAGAAAATAAAGTATGATGTCCGTATACAAATGTTTATCGATCTTTTGATGATAACTTTAACAGTTTCGTCATTGAGATCGAGGGACTTTAGTTTTGAAACAATCAAGCTATTTTTCCCAAACACACCTTGAGTTCCGAGGCTCAAGTTTACATAATATACTTTAAATCTTCTTGATAAATCGGATAATAACTGTTCGTAGCGTTGATTTTTACGGTCGAAGTTACTTTCTATATTGGTTTCAAATCCAGCTGTAAGTTCTAATATTGGTAACTTGTCACCTTTCGCTATAACAAGATCTGGCCTTTGTGCCTTACCTGTTGTTATAGACGGGTTGGGATAGCCGTCAATATCAACATACGCTTGTAAACCTTGAGATGTAACGGTTTTATAAATGCGGAGAAGGATTGAATTGTGCCTCCAGTTGTATCTAAGCTCGTCTAATGCAGATTGACATCCACCGACGACCTGGCCGAGGGTTTGCTGGCGATCAGAAAATCTGCAGGTGGAACCATTGGTTATTCCCAACTTGACTGCATTAATAGCATTTGCAAGCGTATTGTTTAGGTAACGGACGACAAAACTGAAGATGTTCCTTGGGAGGTGGCTAATGACGTTGGACCACTGATTGATGAATTTACTGTCGCCATACTACCATATAGATTAAATCCCTAAACTTTGTGTGGTTAAGTTATTGATTAAGTGGTGCTCGTCAGACAGGCGAATTTGCTTCAAAGCTTCACGAGTTTTGTTGAATTGATCATATTAATAATAATAATAATAATAATAATAATAATAATAATTGTTGTTGTTGTCAGTATAAATTTATAGTCGAAGGTCATAACTTGAAATATTTGCAGCTTTACCATAAGATATCTCTATGATGCAAAAGCAAATGGAGCAAACGCCATCAAATGGGGTATATCGAACTGCTCTTCCTGTACGTTTCGTGACATACAGATCTGGGTCATGTCGTTAGATAGTGTAAGACTGCATTGTTGAAGTTAAGATATAATTGAAGCTATAATTCAGTTTTACTTAACATTTACAAGACAATGACATCACCAGGTATAGAAGTCATTGTAGACATAGATAGTTGCCCAAATAGAGCAATCATAACCGGCGAAGAAGAACGACCTACCTTTGTCATGGTTTAAAGTGACCATTTGTTATTGTTAGAACTTACTGTTGATTTTGAAACAAATAAAGAAAAAATTTGATCGCAAAGCAAAACGTTATGAACAGTTGCTTGTTAAACCCTACCTTCAAAGAGGATTAGGAAAATACAATGTTAATAAAAGTTCTAGAGACTTTATCACTGAGATAAAGGGGAGAGAAAAGGATGTACAAAGTGTTGAAATATGTTGACTTTATACAGAACATTTAAATGGAAATGGGGTTTTTTGACGAATGGAGAAAGCACATTTTTTTGTGTTTCCATAAATTTATGTTCTTTGGGTATCCTGTCTAGGTGTCTTGGGGTACCCTTACGATGATAGGGCCCTTGCTAGTTTTTAGATTCCACATTTTTCAATTTCAATTTCGAGATTCTTATATTTACTAACTTGTGAAATTTTATATTGAGATGCTTTTATCAGCTGATACGCTTATATCAATTAGTGTGCTGATGTTAGTTGTTTAATCTTTTTAATTATGTCTGGTCGGTTAGCCTGGATGTTTCTATCACTGTTCACTGGAAGGTCCCACAGAGTGGTAACATTGTTAGATTCAACAACTGGCAGGGAAAGATGTTCATACCAGTTAAGCTGGGTTTCTATCTGATAGTTCCTACATATACCCCAGTGTAGGCACTGCTTCGCCCGATCGTGAGGCCTGAAATACACGTTGGCGTCTGGTATAGGGCAGTCAGATACAAAATGTTCACCCAGATCGACAGTTTCTGTAAATTGATCATTAAATCTACACTTAGGGTCTGCTTTAAGTTCTTAACTCCAAAGCCACTATTGAGTTGCATATTGATCTACACCCGCGTTTTGACTTTGGAGAAGATACTTTTCACGTAGAACTTCCTGGCTCTTTCGTTCAGCAAGTTTGGTTTGTTTGGTTTTTGTTTTTTATTCTGGGGTGGGTTTTTGTTGTTGTTGTTGTCCTTGATGTTTCAGCAGGTGCTGCTGGTATGGTTTACCTTTAAATATGTTTGGTTGACATTCTGACCGACTTTTAACCACAGGCCTGGAAAATGGAACTAATTTTTCATCTTCAATTGTTGTGATATTCTTGTTTTGTGTGATACGATGTATAAAAAATGATTTTGATTCCTGTATAAAAATTTATTTTGTAATAATTTTGTAAATGACAAATTTTTTGTGCAAATAAGATTGGGAAAATATTAAAAAAAATATTCAACACTTTGCACTACCACTCCAAATTTATGAATGATCATTAAGGTATTAATGATGGTGTATTGGAGTTACTCGTTTGCATGTTCTTTTGGCAAAAGAGTTTGGGGTGGGGAAAAAGTATCAAGACCTCAAATTATGTGATAAATTAATTACAAGTATGTTTTTTGGTGATGAGGATTTGTATTAAGGTTTTTACTTTGTTTTGTTTTTACTAGTTCTTTAATATATTTTTTCTTGGTTTTAAATCCTGTTTTCAGAACCCTGCTGTGGAAACTACAAAGCCATGATGAACACCGTGCGTTGATCACCTTTCTTTGTGGACAATTAACTCTTGAAATGCAATTTTATGAAGGTTGGTTTATCTAAATTTTTAGACGGCGGGTACGTTAAAAACCCCAGATCTATATAAAATAAGAGTGGAAGTGAGAAAAGGATGCTAAATCAAGTTTATTTGACACTTTGTAATTTGTTCCCTGCGTGGAGTTTAATTTCCACCACCAGGTAACCACGTTCCGTTTGGTAACAATGTGTTCCTTTAATCTTTATAGTGATACTCAGTTGTTTACATTGAGTTAACAATTTGAAAATAACTTTTGAGTACATCTGGTACCTAACCAACAGCTTTACTTTTGGTCTTCTTCTCCACCCAGCTTATTTGTTTACAGAAATGGCTTGCTTCCTAAATTCTTGATCTTGCCTTTAATGGCATTCAAACTCTTTTCTAATTCAAGTAATAAAGACCCATACGAAAGGCAGACGGAAGGTAATCTTGGGGTGAATACTCTTGCTGTGTTAGTTGACTCTTATTCACAACATAACATTGACGGAATGATGTAAAGGCACTTGTAATAGTCGATAAGAATGTTAGAATGTTCATTTGAAATCTTAAAAAATGATAAATATGCACTGGGAAACATTATTTATTTGTGGCTCTATCCCTTTTGAATGACAGTTGTAAATAGAAAAAAAATTACCTCCAATGGCTCGATTTGCCTGCCAACAAACCATTTAGAAACTACGGCCGTCAAGTATTTGAATGCTAACTCTTCCTCTTCCGTCAACCTCTACTGGTCATTTCAACTCATTCAGCTCCAGTTTCCACGATAAGTGATACCAAAGGAATCTTAAAGAGATCTAACAATTGTTTTGGGAGAATAATAGAACAAAAGCGTTATATCGATCGTTATTGGGAGATGGCGAGTAAAACAACACTGATACCAAGGTAGATCACCTCATTAACATTCGTGAATTGGAAAATTATGAAATGCCCATACCAGAGTTCTAATGGCACCTCAAGAGTAATATATTGGGAAAGGCAATTGGAAGGAAGATACCCGTTACTTCGTCTGAAGGGAATATAGAATTGATACAAAGTTAGGGTTTTTTACGTGAATGTTGAAAATTTGTAAAGAACTAACGTTTTTAAAGACCACTTGGTCATAGGAACCCCCTTATCATTGTGTTGGTTTTTGCAGATAAATCCCTCTGCTAATAAACCAACCCACGTATAGTTCAATTCAAAAATCATAAATAACATTTTTGATTTTTAATATTTAATTTTTTTTTATATTTAATGTATATTTAATATTATTTTTTTACACAATGCAGTAAAGGTTCAACAATATTTCAACCCTTAGTAAAAGTTTATTGGCAAAGGCAGGTATCGAATACAGGCTACAAATGTTGTAGTCAGTCGGGTTTCTGATATATTTTCTTTTATTTGTTTCTCCTTACCTTGGATTGGTGCACTCCATAATCACAAGTGCGTGTCCACCATTATTTTCACTTACAATAATTGCACGGGAAAAAATTCCTTAGTCATTTTTGTTATGCAAATCAGTAGGAACTCTGCACTTACATAGCTCTTGGACGACCTAATGTTATCTGTTTGAAGGGATGTATCGTGCCATTGCGCTCAAAGATATTATAAAAGTTGATATTTGTGGCGATTCTGGACGTGTCGATGTCTATGTGTATAGCTAGTGAGACGATCATATCACAGAAGGCGAGCCAGGCGCTTTGAAATATATGCAACTCTGAATCTGCCTTGATATTCAGCAAAACCTCACTCACATCTTTATCGCGATTGTATTGTTGATTTAAATCGATACTGCATAAATTTTTATTGCTATGTCTTAGCTCTTTTACCCATCCGTCATAAAGAGATTGATCTGTGCATTGGCAAATTGTTTTTCCTTACGAGTTATATTGATATAGAAAAAATATGTTTAGCATAAATATAATTGAGGAAAATGTCGGCAAGCTGAGACGGTAATTTTCTTGTTTTCTCAGGTAAAAAAGAAGATGGCATGTTAGCAGATATTAAATTCTCTGTTGGAGAACATTTATCTTTCCCAAGTAAGTATAAAAGTTTCTCGTTTAAACAACGTAAATGCATTGAAATTTTTATAGTATCTATTTCAGATTTTTTGAATTACGTTGTTACTTCACTTCCTTTACTACTCCCAATTACTCTTTTTTCCTCCTTCGCAATAACATTCCATGATATCAAATTGTAATTATGCACATCTTGTTTTAAATTTCCCAGTTAATCGATAATGTGTTCTTTAAAAATACTTGAAGAAATCAGACCTTTTTTGAGACATTTTTTTAACAATTAAGTTCATGTTTCGGTTCTATAGCATCCATTTTTAACCGGAAGAGAAAATTATCAATATGGCAATGGCTTTTACCCCATTTGGTCAATAGTTTAGGAGAGGATGTGGATGTACAGCGCTTCCCCAAAATCAACCAGGTAAAAAAAAAGCTCGTATAACTTCTTTTTCTTCGCACTAAAGTAGGGAGGTAATATTAGCCGAATGGCCTTTATTTCTTGAAGAGTATTTGTCTGGGTTTAGGGTTTTTTTCGATTTTAGGAAACTCGTATATATTGGATATATTACTCTGAACATTTTTTTTTGTGTAATAAGACATTTCCCTCGTTTTGTAATCGTAATAATGAAAATGTAATTGATGTATGTAATATAATTTGGCATTGATATAGCAGTTCTTGGCTTTCATATATATATATATATATATAAAGCTTTCGATTCGGTTATCCGTATTAAAGTGCTCAATACATAAATGCAGAGCGTAATATAAGATATGATAAGTTGGAAAGAATAAAAAAACTACACAGTCCATTTCGACAAGCCTGTTTCGTGATTTTATTCACTCTTCAGGAAATGTAAAACTAAAAATAAACCAGGTGCGCTTTATATCTTATTTACAAATATTTTCGATACGCTTATGTATTTATTAACAAAAGTTTTTTCCTATGTCGGCAAGAAGATACAAGTTCGTTTCTTTTGTTCAGAGTAGCTATTCTGAACAAAAGAATAAAAATGAATAAAAAAACTGTAGACAACAGAAAGTCTATAACAGACTTTGTAAGAAAAGCCTATTATCCATATTTTGGAATAATGCTAGCAGACCAAGACAAATCATGGGCTCTCTTGTTGTTTGCAAGACATGTGCAGAACGTTTGAGACAATGGACAAGTGGAACCAGAGGGTCAATGGGGTTTGGAATACCAATGGTTTGAAGAGAGCCTACAAATCATGTTGACGACTGTTACTTATGTTCAATAAATTTGACAGAAGTAAATAAAAAGAAGCGGAAACCTTTGGGTTACAAACGTTTTCCGTCAGCAATTCGACCAGTAGCTCATAGTGCTGATATTCCTATTCCTGGGTTTAATAAGTTGCCTGATCTCTCTGTTGATGAACATTGAGACAAGGACCACCATGATTACCAAGAACTTATTTATGTTGATGATGATGATGACGAGGAATTAGCATGCTCTTCCACACCAGTACTATTTGATCAGCAGAGTCTTGAGTGACTTGAAAAGGGACCTTAGTTTATCCATGGAATCTTCGGGAGTATTGGCATCACAACTAAAAGATCGAAATCTTTTACAGCATGGTACTAATATCACTTTTTGTAGAACACGTGATACAGAGTTTGTGCCGTTTTTTGATGTTCAACTTAACTTTGTTTACTGTAAAAATATTCGTGGTGTACTGATGAAATTAGGTGCTACGGAATACTCTCCTGCTGATTGGAGGCTATTTATTGACAGTTTGAAAAGAAGCCTGAAATGTGTTCTTCTGCATATGATGATATGATGATGATGCACATTACTGTTTCTGAATCAATACCGATTGGTCATTCTACAACCCTTAAAGAAAAATGTGATGCAATAAAAATTGTATTGCAGCATATCAAATATAATGACCACTAATGGGTGATATGTGTAGATTTAAAGATGATAAACTTCTTGTTTGGACAACAAAGTGGTTACACGAAGTATCCATGCTTTCTTTCTTATTTGGAAATCACTGGACAAAAAGTGCTGGCAGGTAAGAAATCGACTTATGTTGGGGAAAGAACGTTATTGTTGAGCAATTGCTGCCACGTGATAAAATAGTGTTTCCTCCTCGGCATATAAAACTAGGGCTTATGAGACAATTTGTTAAAGTACTGGATAAAGATGGTGATTGTTTTCAGTATATTTGTATCAGTTTTTTAACCCTAAGTAATGAAAAGTTAAAAGCTGGTATATTTGGTTGACCCCAGATTCGACAGTTAGTGGGAGATAAAAATTTTTGTGACTCTATGAATGAAGTGGAGTTAGCTGCATGGTTATCATTTGTAGAGGTTTTTAAGAAATTCCTTGGAAACTATAGAGCTGACAACTACAAAAAAATTGTAAGCAACATGCTTGAAAATTTCAGGATTCTTGGTATCAACATGAGCATCTAAGTACATTTTCTTCACAGCTCACCTGGATCGATTTCCGGAAAACCTCGGTGAGATTAGTGATGAACAAAGCGAGTGATTCCACCAAGATATAAAGACAGTGGAGGAGAAAGACCAAGGAAAATGAGACATAAAAATGATGGCAGATTATTGCTGGAATTTTAACCGTGACGTGCCTGATTCAGAACATTCAAGAAAATCTCGAAAACGTAGATTGTTACCACACTAAAACAATATTTTGGACATTCAGGATCAACAATGACCTCATCTCTTATGTAAAACTTGTACCTATTTGTTGTAACAAAAAAAATATTTTAACAACTTTTTTAGATTTTGTTGCCCATATGATACTCAGTTTCTTCTGATCTAGAAATAATTTTTTTTCCAAATAGGGGTACCCTGTGGAAGAAAAATTAGAGCTAATGGTAAAAAATGGATATGATATTCATATTCAGCACACTCAAATTACTTAAAAACAGTCGAAACATTTTCGATCCTGAGCCAAAAAAAATTTTTAGTTGACCTGTGTAATAGTTCTGGTTTGATGGTAAAAATCAAAGTCATAAACACGATATTGAATCCATAAAGGGGACATTTATAGTTGTGCAATAAAAAAAATAGATAGACAATTTGACTGGACAACTTCCTACACTTCGATTAATTTTAGAGTGTTTATTCCAAAGTTTTCTCAAAGGATCTTTAAATGTTAAGTACATACACATAAACACATATATGGCCACATGGATGTAAAAATACATACATACAGTCATTTATACATTCATAGAAAGAAAGCCCAACAGACAAAGCATACCCAATATATTGTTGAGTTATGGATTTTGTTAAACATTTGCATGTCGTGAGCTGGCTCGCTTTTAGGCTGTTTGCTTCTATAAATTACATATTTTTATAGTTTTATTGGCAATGCCTTCTATTCTCTGCCATTTTGTACTTCTAGGTACTCCATGAATGTAGTTTGAGAGTTGCTTCGTTTAGGAAGTTAGCCCATGACTTTGAAATGATTCTTGGTTCCTACACAGAGGCGAGGATTGAAAAAGAAAGGTATGTTTCCCAAATCATTTGTTTTATATTACAGAAATGTTTCCTCGGAGAAGAACTCAATCACTTATACTGTAGCTGTTGAACAGAGAAGTGTGAAACACAGCTTTTGGACATAATGGATTTTTCATCAACGTAGATCAGATGTCTTTTCAAACAAAGTATATTTCCAATCGTTAAAGGTAAGAGAGAGTGGGGTTAAGAGAGAGGAAGTTATTGAATGTTATTGAAAGATTGAATACTAGTCTTACCAATTTTTATTGAAATTCATGTTGGGAAAAGCTCTGAATGTTAGTAACTTTTAACGTATTGGAAAATCTTTTATTTAATTAGAACAGCACGTCGGTTGCCATAAATGTTTAGTCTCTTTTTTCCCCAGTGATTCCATGAACCTTCCTTACAAGATATTTTAATAGTGCATACCCAAGTGAGTTATATAAACATTCTTTCTGGAAAGAATTTATTTGTAACAAAAGACGTTTCAGGAAACAGGTGATCTTGATCATAACCCTATAATTCCCTTCGAGCTTTGTGTTTATTTCAAAGTAACTGTATGGGGTGCATTTTATTAATCTTTTGATCTAATCATATTATCTTCTTTTGCTTTATTTTTAGACTCGTTTTCCTTATGTCAAGTGTGTCACTGAATAGCATATTTAACGTTGAGTTATCAATAAAAGTTACTGCAGGGTATCCAGAGGTCTTTTATGACATTATCCACTATGAATGCCATGACAGGTATGTTTTTCAAGTTTTTGAAATTTGCTTTTCAACCCTAGCAAGACACAAACTCGTTCAAATCAAAATGCTCATTAGGTTAGTTTGCAGAGTCAACGGAGTTACGAATGTATGTTGTCGGTGGTTTTTTGTTTGATAGCCATCTCTTGGTTCGAAAACAATTGAACTTTTCTAGCTACATAGAAAAACCCCACCAAAAACTAGAGACTATCGACATCTTCGGTTTTGAAAGTTGAGGTCGAATATTTCACCAGCAGATTGAGAGAATATGCAGACCATTTTAAATCCTAATGTTAAGAGAGCTATACTGCTCATTTTTCGCCATAGTCATAATGTAGCCGAGGAAATTGCACCCAGCTATAGACTTACTTAATGAAAAATGAGTTCTGTAGCACAGATAATAAAGTCAAGGTGTATTTAGGTCCACCAGCAGAACATTTTATGGGTTTAGTTTATATTTAATGGTATTCCTTTAGTTTATTTCATATTCTCCTTCCACACGAACTTTATAAATTATCTGACTAAGTGGTGATACTTCTTATTTCAAGCTATTTGCAGGACGAAACCGAAGCGAAGATGAAAACCTGACAAAGGCAAAACATGAGCTAAACATAGGGTGTAGGATGAGAGTGGAACGAGGAATTTTTGCATAAAATGATTAAGGAACATAATTATATTAAATAATGTTAGTATTAGTGTCGGTTTATATTGGATACTACCTTTACCACTTAAAACGTCGGCACAACAGGAATACGAAAATTGACAAATCGGTTATTGGAGCTGTGTAATGCCTTTTAGTATTTTGTAATAATGTCCCTGCCCCACGGTTTTTATTGCGGTATATATAGTATCTACACTTGTCCATCGTTTACACTGTACCATTGCTTGCATTTTTGGATCGTGTAGCATATTGCTTCTTTTAACCTGAAGAGTCCCACAGCTCTTTGTAAACAAAAACTAGAGAACGTTAAACCACTTGTTCTACCGAAAAAAGTATTGCATTGTGAAAGGTCATTAAGATAGGATGGATAAATGGTTTTCTTCGTACTGCAGCTTGGAATGTCCCAGGATGTGCACATGTGTATTACTGGCAGGCTATGTTTTACACATACTTTGGGAATTTACCATAAAAGTGGTCTACAGAGATATTGCAAGGACAGAACATTTGCAGCTTTGTGTCAACTTGTTTTGGTTTCGGAATAAAAGCTACTTACTCTTGTTTGTTATTATGTTTTGACAGATAAGTTCTAAAGTTGAAGACCGACCCCTGAACATTCGGACTATGCAATGTTCTTTATCTGCTATAAATTGGTGCATTGCATTTTGAAACTCTAAAATGCAAGATGTCTTGACCGTAAATCCTTTTGAGGCTACTGTTGAATTAATCTCAAAGTGGGCTATTTTAGTTTGTAGGCTTAACCTAGGTTATTCGTTTTAACGCTTTTGGGACTGTCTTAGATGTTTGTTCTGCCTCCCAATAAAAAGGTTGTTCAGTAATTCAAATATAACTGTCATCACATTTGCTTTACAAAGAAACGTTTTTTTGAGCTCTTGGAGGGAACAGTTATAGAAAGTGACGAACTGTCTTGTCTCGAGGGATTTCAATAGAATCAACCTGATTTTTATTGTAATATGTAAATTATGCACCATAAATTGCCAATGTTGTACAATTAAAGTAGTTTCTTGTTGCTTCGTGATTTTGCCAGTGGAGCTTTAAAGAGAACAACGACATATTAAATTTGCAGAGCCCTTCCTTAAATGTAGAAAGAATCCAGATGACATGCAAAATCACTACTGCAAGGATCAGGAAACAGTATGCAAGTATTGGAAAAGTCACTTTGGTTCATTAGAATATCCATGTCGTCTTAAAAGTTTTTCTTGGAGCTCCCTGAAATTTTACTCTTGTTGTTTTTCATCCTATTCATTTTGTTATGGGATTAACCGCCAAGACAAAAAAAAACTAAAGTACAGATTTATTTTTTGTTCTGCTTTCACCCATTTTCGTGCAATCTTTTTCCGTCCATCACTTTAAGAGATAAGAATTAGAAATTTGGGCTCGATACTTTTACGGCCGTGGCGAGGGTCGGACCTAGAGGCTGTCGATTCGTAAGGTAATGAAATGGTGTACTGCTAGACCGTTCCTGCATCCGTGGCTTTATCAATAGTTGTTTTGTTTTTAATGAATATTTCTATTCATTGAAAGTTTGACCTTATATGACAACATTAATTCTTGTTATTTCGATGTCCTATCACATCCTCAAAAGTAAGAATGCATGTGTGAGCATGTGTGCATGTTTTCATGCGACGCTTAAATACCTCTTAATATATATATATATATATATATATATATATATATATCTCTTCCTTCCNTTACGGCCGTGGCGAGGGTCGGACCTAGAGGCTGTCGATTCGTAAGGTAATGAAATGGTGTACTGCTAGACCGTTCCTGCATCCGTGGCTTTATCAATAGTTGTTTTGTTTTTAATGAATATTTCTATTCATTGAAAGTTTGACCTTATATGACAACATTAATTCTTGTTATTTCGATGTCCTATCACATCCTCAAAAGTAAGAATGCATGTGTGAGCATGTGTGCATGTTTTCATGCGACGCTTAAATACCTCTTAATATATATATATATCTCTTCCTTCCTCCTTGTGCCTTGTATAGAATGAATTCAACAAAAAATGGGGGGTTTTTTTCTGTGCTGTATTTCAGAATTTCAGATGCACATTGATTTTTCTTAGACTGGAATTGATAGACCTATTTATTTTTTTACTCTTCTGTAGGAGCAAAATTCTCCAAGATTGTCTGCACAATATTGCTGCGGTTAATGGAATTGCCATGACAAAAGAGCCGAAGATTCTGTGCCAGAGATTCAGGGAGGCTGTTGTACGCAACGAAGTCTGAAACTTCTCTTATTTATAAGAAAAACACACCGTAAATTCTAGAAATGTACTTTTAAAGTAAACTAAGCAATTGGGTGGCTAATTGCTAGGTGGCCAGGTTAGGTAGAAGACTGCTAGTTAATTTAATGTAGTATGTCGTGGTATTTGTTGGTGGAAAAACAGCTCGAAGTTCTAGTAAAATACAAATTTGAAAATAAAAGCCTGCATATATTAAGTTCTAAAATTCCATTTAATTCATAAAATATATTTGTAAAGGCCGCATTCCTTGTCCGCCTGGGGTGGTGACCCTTAAAACCCTTTTTGCCCAAAAATGACAACGATGGGCATTTTTTCCTGTTTTGCAGTCAAATGTGGTAACAATGAAAATACGTGCTTTTACCATAAAGGCACTTAGTTTCTCCCGTAAGGGAAGAGTAGTCTTAGGCTTTTAATGAAAGTTGGTGAATACTAGAAGTTAGTCTTCTTATAAGGCATGGCAGGGCCACTTAACCTGTGCCCCCACTTCAGTTTTTTGAAATTGTAAACAGTTTTAAAGTGTATATGCATTTCTGGGTGCTGTAAATAGTAAAGTCGCAGTTAATATTGATTTCCATTTTGAAAAATGTTGTTTCTCATGCATGGGAATGGCTACTCTCTTTTGCTATCTCATAGAATGAAGATAATCAGAGGCTTGTGGCCCAAAATATAAGTAAATTGAATTCGACCCTTTGATAGCTCAAGCTTACGTATCATTAAAACGTTTGGCACAGAATTATTGGCATGCATGATTGTGACTACAGACCATTGAAAACTGCATTGCTAAGTTCCTTCAGTTTAGATTCAGTGGGCTTCAGAGCCTGTAACTACTGGCTCTGGCGTCGGATGGCTTAGCGTTTCTTTTAATCTTTTTAAGTCATGGAATTATCTTTATTCATTTTGATGAAAGCTACATTGTTCAACTGCTGTAAATTATTTATTTCGCATATTTTATTACCGTGCATCTTTGTCTGCTTTTTCACGTTTATATTTTTTGATATATATAGATATATACATTAGGGTCTTTGTGTGTGTTATGTATCTAAATACCTTAAAACTCTTCGAGCCAACAAAATGTATGGAAACAAAGATACATAAATAAGATCTTTATAAAGACGTATTTCGTCAAAATTAATTGCTGACATTATCAGACAATCTTAATTGAGGGATGAAGTCTGTTAATATAAAAGTCCACATCTAAAAATTAAAACAAGACATGTACACAGCAGGAATTATTAAACAGTTTTTACCTGTCAACTTACAAAATAATTGGTTTTCTTTTTCTTTCTTTTCATTTACTTCAAGAGCAATCACCTGTTTGTCAGTAGTGTTTGTTTACCTAAATTTGATTGAAACCCCTGGTCGCTGATGATTGTAATCCCTTTGGTATTTGGCAGATTGTATTTTTTATTGATAACTGTTTTTCGTACTAATGGAATAGCTGGTTTGATAAAGTGGCTTGTTAGTGACACGAATATTTAAATTTTAATGAACATTTAACTTTCAATCAAACTTTGTTGGTTGTTCCTTCTGTTAGCTGCAGAACCAATTCAAACTGCCCTTTAGACGGCAAATGTTTATCTGAATCCGCAGTTTACAAAGCTATAGTAACGGCAAATAACGTTAAGTCAATTTATTATTGATTATGTGAGGGGTGTTTTAAAACACTCTACAACCACACAAAATCATTCCGCCAACTTAAATACGCCAAAGAAAAAGAATACCAGATTTGCTATTCCATGGAGCATAGTAAAGGAGGCAATTGCATACATATGTAGAACAAGGAAGTGTGACCTTTGTCTATTCGAGAAAGTGGCCATTGTAAGAACAGAGTCCTTTGGCCTCCTTAACAAACGAAGCGAACTTATCTCTACGTACCGTCATAGAAATAAGTTTACAGTCGGCAATGTAAAATAGCTGTTGTATTCCCTCTTGGGAAATGTCTTTCTGATTACCTCCATAAGAATTACTTTTAATACGTATTCACAGCAGTTTAAAAACTTTAAGTAATTGTAAACTTGTATTTCTTATTAGGTGATAATATGAATATAAAAAGAGCTGGAAGGAGAGGGGAGAATTAAGTTTTTCATTGAGAGGTTGCGAAACCTTGCAAGGATGTCCTAATGCAGCAGACAATATCTAATCTCAACGTCCTTTTCAATTTAGGTGCTTTGATATTACGTCTATTACAACAACTTGGTGTATTAGAACATTCTTAAAAAGTAAGATAGAAGCCTATAAAGGGAATGTAACAAGAGAGCAATGTTTTCACACCCAAATATGTGGCATGGTGCTTCCTCGCACAGCTAAAATAGGCACTTGGGTTAGGCGCAACTGGTTACCACATGAGTCAATAATTAGAAATTGTTAAAGGTTCTAAATAGATTAGCGAGAAAGTAATCACCTTAAATCACAACTGAGCACATCTAATATGGCTAAATTCAAAGTAGTCACGACATTACACAAAGGAGGAAAACTTGAGAAGCCACACAACCGATCGTGGAACCATTAAATTTTTAGGGGAAAATAGGAACAAAGCAGCATCTCGAAAGTACAAGGCTTCAAGACCTGCCGAAAAAATTGCCGATGCCTTCTTTAATATTATGGCATCCGTTGGCTGGGCTTGCAGGCTTAAAACTCTAACAGCGGAGACTATCAATTTTTGCTTCGTTTCTTCCCAGCAAATTCCTTTCCTTCGTGCAATGGAAAATGACTAAGTCCATTGGCACTGCCACAATTGCCACCGATATTCAATTTTACAGTCGAATTTATTTAGCCTTATACGTTTCCATCTTATAAGGGGATTCTTTTTAATTCCTGAAGTCGTTATTAATGGGTTGTGGTCCTTGACAGGTATAAAACACCTACCGTGTACGTATTGTTTAAAGTTGTTGAATCCAGGGACATTTGTCACACACCTTCATTTTTAATTAGCTATAGTTGTGCAGTGAACATGCTGGCGCCTGTGCAACGTTGCAATCGGACATTCACTTCCATCAAGAAGACGATGAAATTGCACTCCCCCGATTCAAGACATAGGAGGGTCCAAGAGGAGGTGAAGGGTCGAAATGTACAAGAACATTGTGGACAGCTGATCCTTAAAATATCTGAGAGCTTTCTTCCTGGCTGCACCCAAGGTTCAACATCTATTTTTTGTCAGGTAGTCTAGTAGCACTCCTATAGCTGATGAAAACGGTTGAGAATTTTCCGTAAATCTGAATGAAGCCCAAAAATGACTTATTAAATATTAGTTGGTTTTGCTAGTTTCAGAACAGCATCAACTTTTGGTCTTTTGGCAATTCTTGTGAATGACAATGTATTCAAAATATTCGACACAACGTTGAGCAAAATGGCACTGTTTCAAAGGGCGATGAAGTCATTTTTCATATCAACACTGCATAAGTTACATTAACCACAGCATCTCCATTAGCTATAATAACCACAATAGCAAATCCTGGAAGGTCGCTGGTTGGCTAGTTTATAGTTTTTTTAAAATATATCAGAGCAGACTTTATTCCGAAAGGTAAACATACCTATACCGTCTGTCTTCGGCGAGAACTCGAGCTGCCAACTCCTGAATAGTATCTCAGATAACCTCTGAATATAGCTCCGAAATTTTAACTTCCGTATAATGCAAAGTTTTTGGTCGAAATGATCCTTCAAAAGGTGACAATCTTATTCAGGGTAAGCTTCTTAGTATCTGACGTTGGTGTCTCTTAAGCAGCCAGGTTAGTTGTTTACGGTAGAAAACTGATTCGTCAGAGTATTTCAGCCAGTTCTGTTTTTAGGTACGGAATGTGCTTTGACGAAAGTACAGAGGCTGTATTCAGAGTAATTACCCCATAATTCGAAGGTGGAATTAAAAAGGTGAAAACCTTTGGCCATTCCATAATTTGTGTCGTCACTACTGATGTGCTCTTTCTAATCATACTTTCCAAGGTATCAATTTCCTCTTTGTGCTCCTGTGCCATTTGTTCTTACATCAGTGTGATAAGATCCTTGGTCTCCGCAATAAAACACGCAATCCAAAGTTCACTTTAACATAATCTTTCGTTTGAATTGTTATCCTGTCACATGTGCCAGAATACAGCTGTTGTATTCCTGCTGTACACGTATCTCTGTTTAGACGATACAGTTATCCTTTGAATGTTGCGTACATGGTACGTCTGGCTGATAACTCCGAGAAAAGTAAATAAAACAATCCTTAGACTATTACTTTGACTGAAAGACATCAAGTATTTTCAAGGCTCAAAGTGAGTTTTACAAGATCTTTTGGGCGTATTAAAACCTAATTTCTATCTATAAACAATATTTAAAAAAAAATACGATTGTATTCTGAGCTTGAATGAATTGTCTAACCATGGTCTTCTTTGGAGTATTGCACCTATAGTAGGCTGCAATTACTTTCTATAGGGACAGTGTTCATACTGAGCGGTTAGTCTTAGCCATTGTACCTGAATTGGTATCATCTGCCTAACACAAAGGAGAAGTTGACCATTTCTAGAAGTACTCTCATTTGCTCATCAGTCTATCTGTCACCTGCCTGGCATGACTTCACGTACCCTGATCAGGGGGCTAAGTGAGTACTTGACCTTGCCCAAGGGTCTCTCACAGGCTAGCAGAGGGAAGGAGGCGCCTTACAACACCTTCTGGTGGAAATGTTTTCCACCCCGCCACCCACGAAAAGAACACAAAAAAGGACAACAAACTTATGTACAAAAAGATACAAGAACTTGCAGGAAAGAGATAGGCAGCAAAAACTGGTGGTCTCTAATCTAAAGAGGGTGACATTCTCATGGAAAGAGAAGACATTTTAAACAGATGGTCCGAATACATAGAGGAACTTTATCATTATGAAATAGGTCCACCACCCGAAATCCAAAACACAGATGGTCTTGTGATACTAGAAGAGGAGGTATACAGAGCTTTCAAGATAATGAAAAACGGAAAGGCAGCAGGTCCTGACAGCATTCCATTTGAACTTATTGCTGCCTTAGATGAATTGGGTGTGAAAGCTGCCAAAGCTACTAAACAGTATATATGATACAGGCACTATCCCAGAAGACATGAAGAAATCAGTTTACATCGCGCGTCCCAAGAAACCAGGCACAACGGACTGCGATCAGCACCGTACAATCAGCCTAATGAGCCATCTCACCAAAGTTCTCTTGCGTGTTCTCATGAACAGAATGTGACATAAAATACTGCCAGAAATATCTGAAGTACAATTTGGTTTCATGGCCGATAAGGGTACAAAAATGCAATCTTTGCCTTGAAAACTGTCATAGAAAGGTCCATAGAGGTAGAGAAAGATCTATACCTGTGTTTCATAAACTATTCCAAGGCATTCGACAAAGTGCGACACACTGATTTGTTCAACATTTTAACATTAACATTGACGGAAAAGACCTTAGAGTCCTCAGAAACCTTTATTGGGAACAGGAAGCAGCCATCAGAGTTGACAATGACTATAGCGACTACAGACCAATACACAGAGGAGTGAGACAGGGATACGTTCTTTCGCCAGACCTATTCAATATTGAAAATCAAGAGGGTATCAGTGTGGGTGGACACAACATCAACAATTTGAGATATGCAGACGACACTGTCCTTAATGCAGACTCCGAAGACAAACTGCAACGAATACTATCAACAGTAGCAGATGAAAGCAATAACAAAATGCATGGTTATCTCGAAAAAATCGGTAATCCCAAAATGCAACATAAAAGTGTAAAGGAGAGAACATTAAACAAGTGGATAAATTTAATTATCTGGGTTGCATCATCACACCTGATGGTAGGAGTGATACAGAAATCAAAAAAAGGATCGCAATGACAAAATCCTCCTTCAACAGCATGAAGAGTATATTTATAAACAGGAACATAAAACTGAACACTAAAATCAGGATCTTGAAGACTTACATATGGTCAATTCTGCTCTATGGTTGCGAATGTTGGACACTTACAGAGGTGACAGAACGTCGTTTGGAAGCAGCGGAAATATGGTTTATCAGAAATATTTTAAGGGTCTCATGAACAGAAAGAAAAACAAATGAAGCGATTATACGTATGGCAAATTACAGCAGATTACTTATCAATACGACCCATGACAGGCAATTAAAGTTCTTTGGACATCTAACGCGAGCTGATGGGATCGAAAGAAGCTTAATGCCAGGAAAAATTACAGGAAGAAAGAGCAGAGGAAGACCAAGAACAAAGTTCACTGATAATCTCAGCAAGATCACAAGACGTACAACTTTGGATCTCATCAGAATGACTGAAAGCAGAGAGAACTGGATAGCCATGGTCATCGATGTCTGCGCGAACAGATCTATTACCTGAAGAAGAAGAAGAAGAAGAAGAAGAAGAAGAAGTATTCTCAGCCTTATGAAAATAGCCGGGAATTTCCTGTCTTGTTTTGCTTTACTTTTTTATGTTTTTTGTTGTTGTTGTTTTGTTTGTTTGTTATTTTAACGTCATTTTCCCCCAGTAATGGGAGCTCATAGGGTGTACTTTCCAGGGACCTGGATTTGGCAGTGAGGATTTTCGTGGCTGGATGCCTTTCCTGCCGGCAACCAATGGCTTTTTCTTATGTAAAGTTCCAAATTCTGTTCGCCAGATCAGGGTTTAGAACCTGCAATCCCTTGGTTACGGTACAACTGCACCAACCATTAAGCCACGGCTCGTCTACAATATATATTTTATTAATGAGTTCTAATCTATTACCACATGCGACTTATTCAGGGACAAAAATAACTTATACTCTGAATGGAATTTGATAATGCCAGACAACGCTTGTTTAACAGCTCATTGCCATAATAAATCTCAAGTTCCCACCATGACACCTGGACTTGCAACGCACTGAAATTTGTGGTAGTTTGAAAATCTTTATTAATAATAAAAAAAATTGTTGCGACATGAAATTTATTATGGGCACTGTCGTTGTTTAAGGTGCTCTATAAAAATTTAAAAAAACAGAAACAATGGAAGCAGTTTGACAGAAGAAAATCTAGAGTAATGTAATGATAACTTCAATGCAAATAATACATTAACTAAGTGCGGTAAGCCAAAATTGATATTAATAAGACCAACCTAACCAAGCTCTCTGTAAGTGGTGGAGAGACATGTTATCACGCGGTAATTCGTTTGACTTTTTGTATCACCAGCATTTGGTAGGAGAAATATGATAACCTCTCACAAACTTTGTATCCTTGGTTTCTTAATTCCGGAAAATTCTTTGGCAAAAATGTGAGCTGATGACAAAAAGATGCCTAAAAAGTTTCGCACTCTGTTTCTGGGGATTTGCAGTTTGCGCTTTCCTGAATGCTCTCGGGACGTTTTCTTCGCTGAGTTACATCCATTGTTCAAATTTTCCCCACATTAAGTCATCTTCCCTTTTAATCCAAGCTGCCTAGTCATTGTGTTCTTTTAGATTGCTTCAACTTCAATCCTGAAATTGTTGAGATCTTTCATAGATAGCATTTCTTTTCCATTAATTTTCTTCCCTAATCTTCTCGAAGAACCTTTTTTTTCCTGTTTGGAATGCTTTGTTTTGTCTTTAGAGATTGATACGTCTTCAAACTCATTGAACTCTGCTTTAAGCTGTACTTTTTGCTTGTTATTTCTTTAGTCGGTAGGATGTTATTACAGTTTTTTTATTTCATATTTTATCTTTATTTTTAGACTCTGGTATTTTCACTTCTGCTCCCTTCAGAATTTCATCGATCACAGGGTCCTTTCTACGAAAAAACTTTCTTTTCTTGTATATCTTACGTTTTAATGTTGGTTTGTTATACATATATATTGCTGTTTTGTTTCTCGTTTTCCTAACTTTGACTGAACGTATCTGACTTAAAAGGCTGTGGTATATATATTTATAAACATGAGCTTGTAGATTACAGTTATGTCATTTTGTTTTTGAAATAAAAGCAGCTTTGTGTATCTTGACGATTAATTTTTTTTATTTTTCCTTGTTCCCTGGATTTTTAAAAACCTGGTGGTGGTGGTGGTGGTGTTTCAGGCGTACCTGGGTATTCTTGTATACTCGCATGTCGTATGATACTAGCCTTGGCAGATATTATTATATCAGAGTTCGTTTCCATGAAGTTATGGTCCTTTATTTCATTTCGTCTTTGACTAGGATACTAGTTATTCAGCTGTATGTTCTAAATTTTCACAAATTATTGTCATGGGATCCTCGTGTAGTGTATTTCTGTCATTTTCGTTCTCAACTATTTTTTGTATTGTTTGAGATTTTTTTGCCCCGACCTCATTAACAATATTTTTTGCTCTTCACACATTGTTTCACGTTCCATTCTGCAAAGGGTAGGAGGAAATGATCTACCTCCATCTAACACGATCATGGGCAGCTCCAACTGCTTCTGCGAAGGTAAGGCTTGTCCACTCTTGGATAATTTTTCCAAGCTCTTCTTGGTCTACCTCGAGATCGCTTTCCACTTATCCTGGCTTCCAAAAATGTTCTTTGAAGTCTATTGGCTTTGATGGTACGACCAAAATAACCTAACTTTCTCTTTCTGATGGTATTATGTAGCAGAGTTGCTGCATTTATCCTTCCCGTTGGTAACTCTAGCGGACCAAGGTATTCTCAGCATTCTTTGATACGTTGATGTCTCGAAGGCTTCTATCTTTCTGTTGTACTGATTGGCCGAAGTCCAAGTTTCTATAACATACAGAACAGTTGACAAGAATTATTAATTTAATATTCTTTTTCCTATACCTATTGACAGCCTGAGATCGCATGAAACTTGACTAATTTTGACAAATGTTTTTGTACAGTTGTTTCTCTGATTTAGCAAAGAGTTTTAAGTCATCCATAAATAAGAGGTAACTCACTGGTTGACAAAACGTACAAAATGTGTAACTGTCACATTGTGAAGAATTAGTAAAAGGGAATTAAACAAATAATGAAGAGTAAAGGGGACAGACTATCGCCTTGGAAAATATCCCGCTTTATTTTAACTTTGCCCAAGTCTTCTCCTCTTGATGGCAATACAATCTCCCATTGCAACATACTTTTTCTTAAAAGATCTTTTATATTATCTGCAACTTCAAATATATCAAGACATCTAAAAATCCATGAGTGTGGGACCACGTCGAACCCTTTTTCATTGTCAATCCAACCCTTGGCTTGGGCCACTTTCCTTCGTCTGCAATTCTTTGTAATAGCTTTGTCAATAAGCAGCTGGTCTTTCGTGGCTCTAGACTTTTTTAGCATCTGTTTTGTTCTTCGGGGAGTAGTTTGTTTTGATTTTAGTGTTGGTATACCTGCTCTGATATGTTAGTAAAAAGCTTCTACATCAGTGATGAGGATGTTATTACCGTACAGATTGTGACTGCATAAACTTTTCCTTTTTCTCTTATAATTAAAACGGTTCTTCCCTAAGAGAGCCAAGTTGGCACATTTCCGGATATGAAGCATTAATTAATCAATGCTGCAATTCTTGAGTGCACTGACTTAATGTTTTTAATCCAAAATCCCTGCACTTCCTCTGGTGCTGGTGACTTTCAGTTACTCAGTTTATTCCCTTGCTTTCTTAGCATATTAGTCGTTATAAAAATATTGGGTTGTTTTTCGGACCTTTTATCAATCTCTTTTTCAACTTTTCCAATCCACTCTGCTTCTGTGTTGTTTTTAGTATTTTTCTCCCAAATAACTCTCCAGAATTGATTGCTTGCTTTGGAATCCCGTCTTTCGTCACTTTCCTGTTCTTTTCATTCTAAATTATTATTATTATTATTATTATTATTATTATTATTATCATTATTATCATTATTATCATTATTATCATTATTATCATTATTATCATTATTATCATTATTATCATTATTATCATTATTATCATTATTATCATTATTATCATTATTATCATTATTATCATTATTATCATTATTATCATTATTATCATTATTATCATTATTATCATTATTATCATTATTATCATTATTATCATTATTATCATTATTATCATTATTATCATTATTATCATTATTATCATTATTATCATTATTATCATTATTATCATTATTATCATTATTATCATTATTATCATTATTATCATTATTATCATTATTATCATTATTATCATTATTATCATTATTATCATTATTATCATTATTATCATTATTATCATTATTATCATTATTATCATTATTATCATTATTATCATTATTATCATTATTATCATTATTATCATTATTATCATTATTATCATTATTATCATTATTATCATTATTATCATTATTATCATTATTATCATTATTATCATTATTATCATTATTATCATTATTATCATTATTATCATTATTATCATTATTATCATTATTATCATTATTATCATTATTATCATTATTATCATTATTATCATTATTATCATTATTATCATTATTATCATTATTATCATTATTATCATTATTATCATTATTATCATTATTATCATTATTATCATTATTATCATTATTATCATTATTATCATTATTATCATTATTATCATTATTATCATTATTATCATTATTATCATTATTATCATTATTATCATTATTATCATTATTATCATTATTATCATTATTATCATTATTATCATTATTATCATTATTATCATTATTATCATTATTATCATTATTATCATTATTATCATTATTATCATTATTATCATTATTATCATTATTATCATTATTATCATTATTATCATTATTATCATTATTATCATTATTATCATTATTATCATTATTATCATTATTATCATTATTATCATTATTATCATTATTATCATTATTATCATTATTATCATTATTATCATTATTATCATTATTATCATTATTATCATTATTATCATTATTATCATTATTATCATTATTATCATTATTATCATTATTATCATTATTATCATTATTATCATTATTATCATTATTATCATTATTATCATTATTATCATTATTATCATTATTATCATTATTATCATTATTATCATTATTATCATTATTATCATTATTATCATTATTATCATTATTATCATTATTATCATTATTATCATTATTATCATTATTATCATTATTATCATTATTATCATTATTATCATTATTATCATTATTATCATTATTATCATTATTATCATTATTATCATTATTATCATTATTATCATTATTATCATTATTATCATTATTATCATTATTATCATTATTATCATTATTATCATTATTATCATTATTATCATTATTATCATTATTATCATTATTATCATTATTATCATTATTATCATTATTATCATTATTATCATTATTATCATTATTATCATTATTATCATTATTATCATTATTATCATTATTATCATTATTATCATTATTATCATTATTATCATTATTATCATTATTATCATTATTATCATTATTATCATTATTATCATTATTATCATTATTATCATTATTATCATTATTATCATTATTATCATTATTATCATTATTATCATTATTATCATTATTATCATTATTATCATTATTATCATTATTATCATTATTATCATTATTATCATTATTATCATTATTATCATTATTATCATTATTATCATTATTATCATTATTATCATTATTATCATTATTATCATTATTATCATTATTATCATTATTATCATTATTATCATTATTATCATTATTATCATTATTATCATTATTATCATTATTATCATTATTATCATTATTATCATTATTATCATTATTATCATTATTATCATTATTATCATTATTATCATTATTATCATTATTATCATTATTATCATTATTATCATTATTATCATTATTATCATTATTATCATTATTATCATTATTATCATTATTATCATTATTATCATTATTATCATTATTATCATTATTATCATTATTATCATTATTATCATTACTATCATTATTATTATTATTATTATTATTATTATTATTAATCTGGTAACCAGCTGATACATCGTCTCTCAGTGATATGCCCAAATGGAGAGTATCACTATAGAGGATGTTCCACAACTAGACTTCATTGTGCTATTTCCAGTCCTCTGCATCCAGTGACAGCTCAGTTGTGTTGCAACCTGTATTGAGTAGATCAATTTCCTTGTAAATTTTCTAGATCGTTAATTTACAAATAAAACCATATGAAGTTTAAAAAAAAAATTATTATTATTATTATTATTATTATTATTATTATTATTATTATTATTATTATCGCTACTTACTATGAGTACCGGGTAGAAGATACTGCCACATCTCAGCCCTTTCCTCCAGGTCAGAGACGTGGCACTTTCCTTAGAATGTGCATGCTTCCCAAGACTGTTGGTATCTGTATTATTATGTAAATTGTAAGTTAAGATTAAACAACGGACTACTACCAGTAGCCTAGGGTGAGTGAAATTCGAAGTCATTGTTTTCATTATTATAAAATTTTAGCTTTTCAGGATAAAGGAACGAATACTTCTAACATATAACAGGATAATTCATGAACATTAATTTACTTTTTTGTATTGCAGAGACAGGGACAAATAACATGACTAAGCTCCAACATCGATTAAAAATTTTCAGCATGACATCCACAGAAAGTAGACAAAACAAAACAAAAACAAAACAAAACAAAAACAAAGTTGATTCACTAAACAATCATCGCTAGAACATCACGAACATTAAATATATTTTTAACAACACACAGAAAGGGAATGGTTTGGTTTCGAATGACCCCCTTTACGTACTTAATGCTCTCCTTAGTAGATGTGACGTACTATTTAAAACTGTCTTTTGTATCTCATATAAGGAGGGGATTCCTGAGATTTTCCCTAACAATTGTTTTGTTCCCATTTCTATCAGTCCTGGTGCACCTATCACAACTGGTATAGTGGTCGTTTTGAGGTGCCACATTTTCTGGTTCTCTATCTCCAGAACTTTGTATTTGGAGAGTTTCTCAAACACTTTGACAGAAACTTTTCTATCTGACGGCACACTCATGTCAATCAGGAAATACTTGGGTTTTTTCGATTGGCCTGAATAGTGCAGTCAGTATGAATGGGAAAATTCCACAAGATTGTACAATTTTCTCCTTTTCCTACTGGGTCAGGGTGGCGTTCGTACCAGCTACAGGTATTGGTATCAATAGGAAAGTGTTGGCAAATTTTCCAGTGAAGATACTAACCAACCCTGCTGATTCTTGTACTCTCCCAGTGTTCAGACAGAACAGCCTAGATGGTCAATCGTCTCTACTTTATCATCACAGAATCTGCATATTGCGTCAGTGCAAAACATTAGCCTGATTATTTCGTGTGAATAAGCTTTGGTCTTGCGCAGCAAGAATAAAACCTTCAGCCTCACATTTATGTCCAGATCTCGAAAGCCACTGATGGATTGAGATTTATCAACATCGGCGTTATTGGCTACTGTCGTAAACTGTCCGTGGAGAGGTTTCTCTTGCCACTTAAATTCAACCTCTTTCAAACCAGTCTTTTTTGCTAATTTCTTAGCCTTACGAGCACTCTCTGTCGGTGTTAAGAGATGGTGTATTTCATTGTCAATATTTGGCTCATGAGAAAATCTTTTAGATTCCTTCAAAACAGAGTGGAGCTTCTTCGAATCCTCATGTAAGTTTACTAGTTGCAGCATCCAGTCTTTTGTTGTATCTAGGTATTGACATAATCCTATTGTGCTCGCTTTATAAGTTAGTTCTAGCTGGAACAGTTCCCTTCCTCTATATTTTCTTGGAATTTTTAAACGATCTACATACCTCCAATAGGCCAGAACTGGTGCAGTTGTAAACAGCATTTTGAGTTTTTGAAAGGCCTTTTCACTTTTATTACTCCAGTAGTCAGAATTTTCTGCTTTCTACCTTAGTTCAATATTGTCACCAGCTCGTGTAAAGGGGTTGCAATTTTTGAGAAGTCTCATACAAATTGTCACCTTAACTGTATTGCTGTTTTGGGAACAGGCCAGTTAGTGGCATCTGTAATTTTCTCTGGGTCCGTTGAGACTCCTTTAGACGATACTACATTGCGCAGTTACTTTACTTCTTTTTCAAAAAATTTAGACTTCTTGTACTCCACCTTCAATCCAACATTTTGAGTACAGATTCAACACGATTGAAGTATTGCTGAACACTTGATCCAAACACAACAATGTTATCCAGGTATATGAGCATTGTATTGAGTATATCCTTCCTGAAGATTGTCTTCATCAGCCCTTGGAAGGTGGCTTGTCCTCCAGAGACGCCGAATGACAAGTGATACCATTCACGTAGGATCATTGGTAAAGGCTGTCTTGTTTTTACCTTCCTCTTGGACTTCCACTTGATTGTATGTTGATACCAAGTCTATGATGGGAACGTGCTTGGCTCCCTTTAGTGCATCCAGTGACTTCTCAACCCTTGTTAGTGGGTATGCATCTGGGTGTGTTTTGGCATTCAGCTTTCCGTAATCTACACACGTTCGTAGGGCTCCAGACTTCTTTAGTGCCAGAACGATAGCAACTGCATAACTGTTTTGACTCTGGCGGATAATTCCCTTCCTCAAAGGTATTGTATATGCCTTTTTACTTCTTCTATCTGGTTGGGGGACTTCGTCTATAGAGCTCCACTACTGGAAGGTTGTCTTGTGTTTGGATCCTGTGCTTTACTTCCTTTGCCACTCCCAGTTCCTCTCCTTTGTGCACAAACACATCCTCGTATTCTTTCAGCATCTTGAAGGCTTTCATTTTTTCCGTTTCTGTGCCTGTTTTTCAGATTCTATATGCAGGCATTCTTTGGAGAAGACTTTGTTTTCAGTATGTCAGCTACTTCCACTATACAGAATCTTACTTCTCTTTGTTCTCAAAATGGCTTTAGTTCGACCTGTTTTTGTCCTTGTACTGGCTTTGCTAACTGAATTCTTCCAACAAGAGTCTTTGGTTTAAACACAGATCCTTGGAACTATGGTTCAGGATGGAAATTCTGTAAGTGAACTGCTCTGCCTTTACCAATGTACTCAGCATGTTCATGCACCCCTGGTTTAGTTGAAGCATCTCCGACAATGACAGTCCCGTAATGGTCCCGTAGCTGTCAACAATTTGATTGTTCCTGCTGGCACAAGGATCGTCATTTATTTGTACAGAGAGGAGTTACGAAAAGTCAGTGAACACAGTAGGGTGGTCTTTTGGGAAAATTGCACAAATGTAGATACAATACATTTTATTTATTATAAGCTCAGGTAACGCAAAATGTCTAAAATGTCATCAACTTATTCAAGTCAGTTCAAGAGTTTATTCATGGGTTTATTGGTACAGTTGTATTTCATTTGAGAAACCAAAAAAAGTAGACTCAAGCAAGTCTTCAGGGAAAACGAATTGCTCCTCAAAAGCTCATTGCATTCAGTTATTTTTCTTCTGCCCTTTAATTACTTCTTTAAGATCAAAACAGTAGCTATTGGTAAAAACGGAAGCATAGTTAGGAATAAGTGCCTAAACTGCATGACAGTGATATCCATGTTTAGTGCACTGAAAGCAAAACGTGAGTGAGACAAAACCTGACAAGCAAACTTAGATTAATCGTCACAGTAACTTGCTTTAAAATGTCAATTAAAATGATGCCCTACGTTAAAAGGGGATAATCCGAACTTGGTGATGGAATTATGCCTCTTGCCAACCAAAATTCTTTGGCTAAATTCATACTGCATGCGCAATAATGCGAGTTGTAAGTTCGCTACTCATATCATTCTAGCGCCATTTATCTGGGTAGACGGACTGACCAATCTCCCGACAATGAGGTGTAGGGTAGTATAGACATAAATAAAAGTATTTGCAAAATATTGCATATCTCAGACATATGCAAAATATTAAAAGAACATTTGTATATTATGGTCTTGATATCTACTTGATTGACTTTTGAAATTACCGGGATGTCTTCGTCATCTTATTCATGCTTGCTTCCCCCATTCTATGGGAAAATGGGCCAATTTCTTTTAAAGGTCTAAGGAGATGGCGGTTTTAAGGCGAAGGGAATTCCAAAAAAAAAAGAGAGAGAGAGGTGAAACTAAGAGGAGGGGCGCTAGACCTCCATGAGCTAAGTTGTTGATGCTGTATGACCGGAAATTTCTATGCCTGTTGTTGCTGTTGTTCTTTTTACTGTTTTTGTGGTGGCAGTAAGCAGGTAAAATATATCTTAATCTCATACCTCTCTTGCTCTGACCTTCCAAGTAGCTTCGCTTTTATTGCGTGCTCATTGCATTTTTTCAGCAGTGCTTTCTGGTGTGTCAGAAATGAAAAATTTGAGAAAGTAGAAATAAACAATGCCCAGCAAAACTATCAACAAGGAGCAACGTATTGAAGCTCTGAGGAATTTTCCTTGCTTGTACGATACTAGCAAAAAGGATTATAAAGACCAGATTGTGAGCGAAAATGTGTGGAAAAAGAGTCTGTCAGTAGGTACTGTAGAAAAGCATAAGAGAGCAAAGAAGATTTAAATAAAGGTATGTTTTTCTCTAGCTTGCCGTTTTTATACTTCATGAGAAGATTAGCTAACTGCAAGGTTTAAAAAATAAATTTTTTAAACCTTAAAAAATAAATTTTTTAAACCGATGTAGTAAAATGTTCTTATACATAGATACTGATTTTGTTAAAAATAAATTTCAAATTGTAAGCTACTTTGTCATAACTTTCATTTCAAGTTGATTTCAAAATTTAAGATTTTAGAGCTAAAGCTGCATGTAACACCTTACTTTATTTGTTCTATCAAGTATATAGGTTAGCGAGATAAAAGGGTTACAATAGTTAATCTATCTCATCATTTGTTTTAAAATACCTTACACCTGAGGCCATTTTTTACCGCGGTAAATCTAACATCTGTTCCCGCACAGAGTACTAGTATCTCTAGACTCATCTAGATATTCTTGATCGAGTTCAGAAACAAGTTTCTGACTCTTTAATCTTTTTACTTGTAGATGGAATCTACCTCGCCTTAATCTTTTCTATGAGTATATCATAGACAATGTTCTGACAACCATTTCTTGTCATCTACAAGCTTTCTTTGTATCTTGTTAATCTTTTTAATACTATCGATTTTTAAACTGGCAGACTACCCGGCTTCACCCGGGTATTCCCTTGTCTTTGTTTTTGTACTAACTTTTGCATAACTTTTTTTTCGGTTCTTTTTCAGTCCTCTCATTGTGTTCATTAGGCATTCCTATAGCCTCTTATCAAGTTTTGTCGAAATCGGAGCTTTGTAATGTTAAAACAGCCCACCACCCAGCTTTACAGGGTCTCTTCCTTTTGGCTGAGCTATAGCCTCCCGTTAAGTTTCCCTACAATCGGAGGTCTCTGGGGCTGAAAACAGCTCCACTCCTTGTCCGGAAAGAGCACTTGTTGTTTCATGATGTCACCCGCTGTGCCCCCCATTTTCTCTCCTGCGTTCTTAGTGCTCCAAACAGCTTTACTTCCTGTTTAGCGGGTCACTTCCGGTTAGGTCAGGTCACATTCGGTTCTGTTTAAGACCTTCCAATGTCTATGAAGCTGAGCTATAGCCTCCTGCAAAGTTTTGCTGCAACCGGAGGTCTGTAGGGCCTGACACAGCTCTACTCCCGTTTCTATTTTAGTCCTCTCATTATGTTTGTTAGGCAGCCCCAGGATCTGCCACCAAGTTACCCTGCAATCGGAGCTTCCTAATGCCCAAAACTGCCTTCCTTTCTGTTTAGCGGTTCACTTCCGATTAGGTGAATTCACTTCCGGTTCGTTTTTGTTTTTTCGACGTGTGTTAGGCTGAGCTCTTACCTCCCGTAACGTTTCACTCCAATCTGAGGTCTCTAGAACCGGTAACAACTCTACTTCTTGTCCAGAAAGGCCACTTCCTGTTTCATGACGTCACTTGCTGTGCCCCTATTTTCTCCCCTGCATCCCTATGGAGGTTTCGTTCAAGTTTGGTGTGGATCGGACAACTGCTGTGCCTCTTATAGTCAACTAAGTGTCTTGAAAATGCATATTTGACCCTGGAACGTCACTCCCGGTTTAGTGTCGTCACTTTCTGTAGGCCCAAAGTTACTTCCCGGATGTTCTTCCATGTTCGTGCCAAATTTGCTGCGATCGATCCACCTGTGTGAACGCCAACCCTGAACACAGGCAGACACACAGACAGACAAACATTAGCGCTTCAGATATAAGATAACCCTATTAAATCTGCAATCAGCAATTGAAGATGATGTCGAATCGAAAATTCATACCGGATTGGTCGAGGCCCGGGTTAACAACGACCGCCAGCACCACTGACCAGCAGGGTGGTATCGGAAACTATGCTACTGCGGAACAACGAAAGAAAAGAGTGAAAAGAAGAGGAGGCAAAAAGAGGAAGGAAAAGTGCAAGAAGAAGAAGACCAGGCAGATGACCTGGAGAATAGGTACATTGAATGTGGGAACAATGAATGGAAAAGGAAGAGAAATTGTAGACCTGATGGAAAGAAGACGGATTGACATACTATGCGTCCAGGAAACAAGATGGAAAGGGAGTAATCCAGCCAACTTTGAAATGGATACAAGTTAGTATACCATGGAACAGACAACAAAAGAAATGGTGTAGGAATTGTGCTGAAACCCTGTTATGCAGATAGTGTTTTGGGAGTGGAGAGAATATCTGACAGAGTGATGAGTCTGAAAGTAGATATGGACGGGACACTACTGAATGTGGTTTGTGCGTACCAACCACAGGTGGGATGTTCACAGGAGGAGAAAGACAAGTTTTGGAGGTACGTGGACACCATATTCGTGGGGATACCTAGAAGAGAGAGAAGTATGATTGGAGCTGATT
>RDPX01000017.1:1231227-1268469 GCA_003991215.1 Morbakka virulenta
GAAGGAAAAGTGCAAGAAGAAGAAGACCAGGCAGATGACCTGGAGAATAGGTACATTGAATGTGGGAACAATGAATGGAAAAGGAAGAGAAATTGTAGACCTGATGGAAAGAAGACGGATTGACATACTATGCGTCCAGGAAACAAGATGGAAAGGGAGTAATCCAGCCAACTTTGAAATGGATACAAGTTAGTATACCATGGAACAGACAACAAAAGAAATGGTGTAGGAATTGTGCTGAAACCCTGTTATGCAGATAGTGTTTTGGGAGTGGAGAGAATATCTGACAGAGTGATGAGTCTGAAAGTAGATATGGACGGGACACTACTGAATGTGGTTTGTGCGTACCAACCACAGGTGGGATGTTCACAGGAGGAGAAAGACAAGTTTTGGAGGTACGTGGACACCATATTCGTGGGGATACCTAGAAGAGAGAGAAGTATGATTGGAGCTGATTGTAATGGATATGTGGGAGAAGGGAACAGAGGAGATGAGGAGGTGATGGGAGGAAATGGTTTTGGAAGGATAAATGAAGAGGGCCAAGAGATAGTAGACTTTGCTAAGAGGGTAGAGATGCAGTGCTAAACACTTACTTCAAGAAGAAAGAGGACCAAAGAATCACCTAAAACAGTGGTGGAAGGAGTAGCCAAGTGGACTACCTAGGCTACATAAGAAGGCAATTGAACGAAGTTACTTACTGCTTTGTACATGGAGGAGAGTGTGTTACTGCACAGCATAAAGTGGTAATATGCAAGCTTATGATTAAAGCCAAGAGGAAAAGTTGAACCAAGAATGAAGTGGTGGAAGCTGAGAGAAGCTGAGTGTCGGAGGAAGTTCAATCGTGAGTTACAAGAAGAACTAAGTTCAGTCACGGATGTGCTTGAAAATTGTCTGAACTTACTGAAAAAATCCGAGAAGTAGCCAAGTCAGTCCTGGGTGTAACATCAAGTGGCAATAGACCAGACAAGGAAACATGGTGGTGGAATGATGCAGTACAATAGAGTATCCAAAGCAAGAAGGAAGCAAAAAAGGCATTTGACAGATCAGGTCAAGAGGAGGATAGAATGAAATATGTGACCAGAAGACAGCAAGCAAAACGAGAGGTAGCCAAAGCGAAGGAAGAAGCGTACAACGATCTTTATGACAGACTGCACCCAAAGGAAGGAGAAAAGGATTTATTCCGGATTGCGAAGAAAAGGGACAAGGCATCAATGGACATCCAACATGTTAGAGTCATCAAGGATACAGATGGAAGGCTATTCACAGTTGAAAATGAAGTGTTAGAAAGATGAAAAAGTTACTTTTAAGGTTTCATGAACACCAAAAACCCCAGAGAAATTAGAACTGAAGAGCCTCAGAGAGTTGAACGTGAAGTTGGAGGGATAGACAAAGGTAAAGTCAGTAAGGCATTGAGGAAAATGAAAAATGGAAAGGCTGTAGGTCCAGACTATATACCTATTGAAGCATGGAAGTGTTTAGGTGGCTTAGGCCTAGAGGTGCTCACAAAGCTCTTAAATAAGATCTTAGAGCTCGAAGCAATGCCAGTCGAATGGAGGAGGAGTGTGTTGATCCCTGTGTACAAGAACTAAGGAGATGCGCAAGAGTGTGGCAGCTACAGAGGCATCAAGTTAATGTGTCACACCATGAAGTTGTGGGAAAGAGTCTTGGATTCAAGGATCAGGAAAGAGGTGGAGATCAGTCAGGTACAGTACAGCTTCATGCCTGGAAAGGGCACAACAGATGCGCTATTCGCTCTGCGCATTTTGATGGAAAAACACCGAGAAGGAGAAAAGGAATTACATTGTGTCTTTGTAGATTTAGAAAAGGCTTATGACAGGGTACCAAGGGAAGAATTATTGTATTGCATGAGAACATCCAGAGTAGCAGAAAAATATGTAAGATTAGTGAAAGATATGTACAAGGACAGCGAGACTGCCATCAGAAGTGCAGCAGGAATAACTGATTGGTTTCAAGTCAAGGTTGGACTCCATCAGGGATCAGCGCTGAGCCCCTTCCTATTTGCCATAGTCATGGATCGACTCACTGACGAAGTCAGGAAAGAAGCACCATGGACAATGATGTTTGCTGATGACATCGTGCTGTGCAGAAAGACAAGCAATGAGGGTAAAGTAGAATTGGAGAAGTGGAGAGATGCCCTAGAAAAGAGGGGAATGAAAGTAAGTAGAACAAAAACAGAATACTTTGTGATAAATGGGAGAGAGGATGACAGAATAACTATGCAAGGATCAGATGTCACAAAGGCTAAAGACTTCAAGTACCTGGCATCCACAGTGCAGTATGATGAGGGATGCGACAGAGAAGTGAAAAAGCGAATAAAGGTAGGATTGAATGGGTGGAGGAAGGTAATGGAAGTACTGTGTGACAGAAGGCTATCACCGAAAGTGAAAGGAAGAGTATACAGGACAGTAGTCATGGACAACCAGCTTTGTTGTATGGGCTTGAGACGGTAGCAACAACAAAGAAACAGGAAGCTGAGTTGGAAGTGGTTGAATTGAGAATGCTGAGGTGGTCGCTTGGGGTCACACGCCTGGACAAAATCCGAAATTAGTACATCAGGGGAACAGCACATGTTAGAAGATTAGGATTGAAACAAAGAGAGGCAAGACTTAGATGGTTTGGACATGTGATGAGAAGAATATCGGAATATCGGAAGAATAATGTTAGAGATGCATCTGCCTGAGAGGAGGAAAAGAGGAAGACCAAGGAGACGTTACATGGATGCAATTGAAGAGAACATGAGGGTGCTGGGAGTGTGAAGAGAGGACGCTGAGGACCATACCAAATGGAGATGCATGATCCGCTGTGGCGACCCCTAACGGGAGCAGGCGAAAGAGAAAGGAGAAGAAGATAGCAATTAATTACTCCATTATTTCTTGACACATTCAGCCACCAGTTACTTTGGGGATATTTGTATTATTTCAATTATATTCGTATAAAAGGCCTGTTTGCAAGATAAGTCAATTTTTTGACTCTGGCACATTAATTAATGAACAAATTCCAATAGTACAGTGAGTACAAAAATATGTAATCTTTCCCACGTTTACAAAGTATTTACTTTGTAAACGTGGGGAAGACTTTGAGCTGTGTTTGCTCCGACAACATGGCCAGAGAGTTATGTCTTAGAAGCTCTGTGCTGCACTGATGAGCCCACAAAGGGCGAAACAGTACTGTCTGCAGATTGAGTACACACACACACACACACACACACATATATATATTTATATACATATATGTATATGTATATGCATATGCGTATGAGCTAAAAAGTATGAATGTTCAACTATAAAAAAAAGTCATATTATAATGTAAAGTTTGTAAATTGCAGCCACTGTCGAAGTTCTTCATTCACAGTTTGCACGTGCTCTGGTGTTTGCCTTTCCCCACATGAGCACTGGTTGCTCTGTGCCACCCCGATTCTGTACATGAATTCTTCATACCTTCCGTGGCCTGACCTCAGTCTGTTAAGCAAAACCCAAGGCGCCCGGGGTAGATCGTGCCCTTGAGGTTCAGTTGACGGGTCTGGTATGTATTGCTTCAATCTACACTCGGTGCTGTTCCACCTCCCCTGCCACTTCTCTGCTGTCTATAGATCCGGAGAGCTGCCGTTTGCGTCACGAGCAATATCTTGCATTATTCTGGATAGAGGACGTCTGGATGCGAGCCTTTGTGGGGCCTGTCTGCAAGCAGTTGCTCAGGGATGCAGCAGGTGAGATAGACGGTTGAGCGCTCTGGTGCAGATTTTAAGAATGATGTTTTCTCTCTTGAGATCAGGTGGGTGAATTCCTGAGAGGATAGGAAGCAAATGGAGAGGTGTAGAGCGGATGTAGCCACTGATGATGCACATGTTGTCACTAAGGGCAGAGTCTAGATGTTTCACATGCGAGCTAGCACATCAAACAGGGGCACAGTACTCAGCAGTAGAGTAGCAGAGCGACAACGTGGATGTTCGGAGGACATCAAATGAACACGCTTGAAACAGTTTTGGCCGTATTAAGTTTTAATGAAAGTACTCCTTTAGTTCATTTAGATCTTCAGACAGGATCTTTTCAATGCTCTCGAATGTCTTTGCAGTATTTACTTAAGTGAGTAGTGTTACAAATGGTTTTATATTGTAATTGTAGCATTTAAGAATCAACCTGAACCTTCTCTCCCCTTGTAATTTTCTCTTTCGTCTCATTTTCTTTTATCTCAACCACCTTGACTGCCCCCAAGTATGTGTAGCCTTGTTCCCCATCCTTTATTATTTGGCCATCCAGGAGTTCTATCCCCTCGCATCAAGCTATTTTCCCTCTCTTGAAAGTAGGAGCACCACAATTCTTGAGACCAAACTCTACCCCAATGTCTGTGCTTGAGATGTGTATCGTGTTCACTAGTAAATCTATCTGTTCTTCATTCTTACCAAATCGTTATTATTGTTGTTATTATTATGAATGAACGTATGTGGAAGTGGTTATTTGCTTGGAAAATACACCCCTTCCCCCTCCCAGCTACTTAATATTTTCCTGCACTTGTGTGTGTGGTAGATGCAGAAGTAGAAATGGGGTAAAAACCTTATCACATTGCAAACCAAAGAATTTCAGAAGGGCCAAATTTCTAAGGCTTGCAACACCTGCAGTGTAACCCTGTCTGAATAAACTTAATATCACAGTTGAAAGCTTGTTTCTTCAGACCTTCCTGTTTGCAAGTTTATTACGACACACGATTGAAGAGGGTTACAACGTGTTAGTTATTTGAAACCCAAACTGAAGTAAAAATGCCCTTAGCAACCCTTCACAAATGACAAATGAAAAAAGGATCGGTTACATTATTCCTGAGCAATCAAAATTTCTTCTGTTTAACATTGTCCGCGTAACTCAATGATTGGCACTTGCACCAAAAGAAAAGGTTTTGACAGTTGACCGACGAAGAGTTGCCCCTGTCATTATCTTGACTTTATCATTTTTGATACCTGTATCCTGCTTGTTGACTTCGGCCAAAACAAGGTAAGTTTTAATTTCTAAATAGCAAACCCAGTGCAACAAAAGCAATTACTTTATTTCTGGATTTTCGGGTACCAGGTACAGTGAATTGGGCATCCATTTTGAAATCGTTCTTGTGAACATCAGGGGTTAATTAACGTTGCTCGGAAATAGGCGCACATGCACGTTCCCATGAATCCTCATGTTCACGACAAAGAGCTCGACTGCCATCATTTGAATAGGTATCCATCTCAGGGGAAGAAATTGGTACCCATGAATCAATGTTTGTGTGATGACTGTGCTTGATTTTTGCATGTACCCAATTGTGACATTCCACTATTTTTGTGTTGAGCACGCCGGTATTTTGGTGCCATTACCGATTAATTTTTCCTGTCAAATTTCTGCCAGTGTGTCACGCTGTATTATAGTTTAATTACAGTTTGTTTGTAGTTGTAAACCCGTGGAACTTTGAATTGAATAATTGCAATAGAATTAGTAATACAATCAAGTTAATGGGTAATCCAAGTCATCGGTAAAATAATTTCATACCATATCACCGCCATGTACCATATGAAATAGGCCTTTAAGTAAGCCGAATTAAATACTCAATAAAGCTTGACGTTAGAATAAGATGACCGTTTCAAATGACAATTTGAAATGGTTGCATAAGTGTAGGGGCAGGGAGGTGAATGGCTTATCGCTACACAACCTGCAGTAAATGGGTACCTAACTATAACTGACTGTTGGGATGCTGTTTATCAACCATGCTTTGGTGCTCCACAAAATTGTGGTGCTAATATACTCAGCTTTTGCTGCCATGTTTTGGGACTTCTGTTCCCCTGCATGTTTACATTGTTTTGAAATTATGTTCCCAGGGGACAAAGCTATGTTACGTCTACGCATTATGCAATAATTATTACATAGGCCTTGAATTGTCAAATAATTATGGGTGCCACGATTTTCAGTGTATTATTTTGTTTGACCATTATTTTCAGTAGACGTTAGTTAACTGGGCGATCCAAGTATATTACATACACATTATTTGCAGTCCTTTTGTGTACTCAAGTGAGAAAACCTATTTAATGTGAAGCTTTATTGAACATTGTTATTGAAGATATCCAGAAATTTAAAAAACAGTAGCAATAAAAACAAGGAACAATGGAATGGAAAGAGTTATACAATAATGTTATAAAACTAAGCAAAACTTGCAATCTGAATTTTCACATTGCCCCCCCCCTTCCCCCATTCTTCTTCCTTAGATTATCAATGATCAAGGTGATCAGAGGCTTAGATACACAAGATAATATATTCGTAAAACAATGGATGAGTGACTTAAAACTTTATATTCGAAGTTAACTGGTTTCATAATAAGCGATGGCACCAAGGGTTTGTTCAATTTCTATTTTTACCTTGTGATGTGCTTTAGTTGGTGCTGACTCTGTCAAAGCACAATCATATTGATGACTGGTGATGTCAACATCATCCCATTCAGTCTACCACATAGTGCTCAAGATGTTTAAGGGGGCAGCAGTGTTTGCTTGGTCTAGTATCTACATTTGCTGGTGGTACTTTTGGTGTCATTAGCTCAGGCAGACAATCTGAATTAGCATTGTCATTAATTAGTGATATTATTGAGATTGGAAGCTGAGATTGAAAATTGACCATGGGTTGGTGTTTGAACTGGGAGACAACTTCTTGATGGTACCCAGGAAGGGAGGCACTTTTACATCATATGTTGCATTGTGATGTGGTGCCTCAGGTAATGATAGTGCATCAAGGTAATGAGGGCACAGAATAGGGCTCTGACTGATGGAGTTGTACATGGTGTTGCAAATTTGGTTGCAACAAGCTTTTGGATTTGGTATGTGTGACTGCATGATGAGGTAGTAAGGTTGTGATTGGGCTTGCTTTTTTCATTTTTCAGGTACACCAAGATACCCTCTGGAATGATGACTAGTGGCAAAGACATGAGCTGTTGATTATTGAACTGTGACAGTGTTGTTGTGTCTGTATGAGTTGATGATCATCTGGTGGTGGTTGTTTGTTGGCGAATTGATCTTGCTGAGTCTATATTTTTCAAGAGGAAAAATGCAGCTGACAAATTTGGGTGTTTAAATGTGCAACCACAGCAGTTAAGAAAGTGTGAGTGACCTTAGGTTGGTCAGGATCCTGTTGAACAGGCTCATCCTGAAGTTCTTGAATGGCCTTTTCTGCAACTGGATTCTTGTTAGTGTTTTTAATCCTGTCAATGTCAAGTGAAATTTGGTGCTTAATAACAACCTTGTCTTGAATAAGCTTTACAAAGCTGGTTGCAGGACCAGTTCAGATAACAATGGCAGGACCATTAAGTGGGCATGGTTTGATCAAGAATTTAATGAGACCACCACAGAGAGAGAGGTGTGGTATTTACCATTAATTAGAGATGCAGCTGTATAAGATGTAGCAGCTTCATGGACTTTCTTTTTTCTTTTCTTTTTCTGCTGACATGTCCCTTGCTAGGGGTCGTCATAGCGAATGTGGCTTCTCCACCGTATGCGGTTCTGTGCATCTTCCCTCATGAGCCCTTTTACTGCCATGTCTGCCTTTATATTGTCCATCCATCTGTGTCTTGGTCGCCCTCGTCTTCTTTTCCCTGGTAGCTCCATTTGCATGCACTTCCTTCCTACATACTGCTCATCTCTTCTTTCTACATGTCCAAACCACCTCAGTCGGCACTCCTGCAGCTTCTTGGAGGCTTCCGCTATGCCCAAGTCTCTTCTGATGCTTTCATTCCTGATCTTATCTCTTCTGGTTACACCCTTCGCCCAGCGCAGCATTCGCATCTCTGCCACATCAAAGCAGCTTTCCTGGCGTTTGGTGAGAGGGACCGTTTCCATTCCGTACATCATTGCCGGACGAACCAATGTCTTATACACCTTGCCCTTCAGTCTGACTGGGACATGTTTGTTGCACAACACACCAGTCGCTTTTCTCCAGTTGTTCCAGCCAGCTTGAATTCGCTTCCTCACTTCCTTGTCACTCCCTCCATCACTTTGGATCGTTGAACCAAGGTACTTGAATTCATCAACTTCGGGTACATCCTCCCCAGCGATCTTGATTGGCGGTAGGTTTGCAGTGCTGTTGATGCACATATGCTCAGTTTTTGTTCTGCTGATTTTCAACCCTCTTCTTTCTAATCTATCCCTCCAGTTCTCTAGTTCTCTCTCTGCCTCATCCTTTCCTTCATTTACCAATACCACATCATCTGCGAACATCATATTTTGCGGGCAGTCTCTTCTCACATCCACTGTCAGTTCGTCCATTACTATGGCAAAGAGCAGTGGGCTCAATGCCGAACCCTGGTGTAAGCCTACTTTGACCTGGAATGGCTCTGTCACCCCCACTGATGTACGTACCACAGTCTCGCATCCCTCATACATTTCCTGGATCGCTCTCACATACTGTTCGCTCACCCCATTACTTCGCAGGCAGTGCCACAATTCCTCTCTGGGTACTCGGTCATAGGCCTTTTCAAGATCGATGAAGGTGCAATGCAGCTCTTTCTGGCCTTCCCTGAACCTCTCTGCCACTATCCTTAGTGCAAAGATGGGGTCAGATGTGCTTCTTTTTGGCATAAAACCAAATTGCTGCTCACTGACTTGCACTTCTTCCCTTATCCTGCCATCAATCACCCGTTCCCAAAGCTTCATCGTGTGGCTCAGTAACTTGATGCCTCGATAATTTGCGCAATTTTGCACATCACCTTTATTCTTGAAGATTGGTACAAGGGTGCTCCTTCTCCACTCATCAGGCATTCTACCAGTTACAAGGATTTCGTTGAATATTGCTGTAATAAACTCAAGTCCTTGCTCACCAAGCGATTTCCACACTTCAACAGGTATCTCGTCCGGTCCAACTGCTCTCCCATTCTTCATTTTACTCAGCGCCTTCTTCACTTCTTCTTTTCCAATTCTTGGTACATCCCGCTCCTGTGCTTGTGCTGCTTCTTCCCTCTCTTCCCTGGGATTTTCCTCGTTCATCAGCTTTTCAAAGTACCCTTTCCACCTGTTCAAAACCTCTTCTTCATCATCTAGGACTCTTCCATCTTTATCTTTCATCATCTTGACCTGTTGGATGTCCTTAGATGCCTTGTCCATCTGCTTCGCTATTCTGAAAATCTTCCTTTGTCCTTCTGCAGTGTCCATGTTACCGTACATTTCTTCATATGCCACCTGTTTAGCCCTAGACACAGCAGCTTTGGCCTCTCGCTTTGCTTCCAGGTACTCTGCTTTCCTTCTGTCACTCCTGTCTTTGTGCCAAGCTTTGTAGTTTTCCTTTTTCTTCTTTACAGCTTTCTGAACTTCCTCTGACCACCACCACGTTTCTTTATCCCTTTTCTTTCCTCCTGAACTCTTTCCCAAAACTGCTTCTGCTATGCTTCGAATGGCTTCAGCTGTTCTTGTCCAGTTCACAGGTAATTCATTCCCTCCTAACTCTTCTTGTACCTGGGACACAAACTGCGCCTCCAAATCCTTGTCTTGCAGCTTCCACCACCTTATCCTAGCTGGTTTCTTACACGTTCTCTTCACAACCGTAATCAGCTTCAAGGTGCACACCACAGATCGATGCTGAGTTGTTACACATTCGCCAGGTAGGGCTTTACAATCGATTACTTCCTTCAGATGACATCTTTTGTAGAGAATGTAGTCGATCTGGGTGATGGAGTTCCCACTGCAATATGTTGCCTTGTGTTGGTCTGCTTTCTGGAAGAAGGTATTTGCTATTGCGAGGTCAAACCTGGTTGCCAGGTCTATGAGGGTGTCGCCTGCACTGTTCCTTCTCCCAAACCCATGCCTGCCCATTACTCTTTCATCTCCTGTATTTCCCTCACCCACATGTCCATTTAGGTCTCCTCCTACAAACAACCGGTCCAGTCTTGGTAGCTGGGTGATCGTTTCATCAATGTTTTTCCAGAACTCCTCTTTTTCAGCCTCCTCACATCCCACCTGCGGGGCTTACACACTCACTACACAGAAGTTTTCGCCATTTATTTCCAACCTCATGTACATCAGCCTATCAGATATCCTCTCCACTGCTACCACTCCCTATACCAGTCTTTCCTCCAAGATGATGCCCACTCCAAAATGAATTGCATATTTTGGCTTACTTTGGTGAAGTACATCTGTGGCAAATGGATTTGGGGTCCATAGTAAATGCTGGTAGCAGTGACAGTCAAACCTTTTAAAGCAATTAGCAGATGTGGCAGCTATCATTGAGTTGTGCCAATGCCGAACTTGGTCAGGAGCATAGAAGTAATCACAGAAGACTTTCTTTAGTTGGAGCTGGACAGGAGGTTCAAGTTGAATATGCAAGTCCATAAGCAGATCTGGTAAAACTTCTTGGTACTACTATTCTCTCAGGGATGGGGGAGGATAGTTCATGGAATGGTATAACAGGCATACAATCTTTTGCTAAGATGTAACAGATTAAGTAATGCTTAGTGTCTTTCATGTTGCTAAGCTTTTTGGATGGGCATGTGCCTTGGTGAAGGTAAGAGTGTAAATGGCAAGGGTTTGAGAATTTCTTTTCAGACAATAATCATGTTATAAAAGTTATCTTTGAAGTGCTCTTATAATGTTGTTTGTGGAGACTGTGTTGACAGGCTGTATTAAGGCATTTGACAGCATCATGGCTAGTTATAGCAGAGGGGGTATTGTATGCTCCATCCAAGTGTTCAATGTGGATTCCAAAGTAACTGACAGTAGACAAGAATAAAAGATGATTATTGTTTGAGAATTGATCTTTCAGGAGCTTTTTGTATGCCTGGATACAAGGTTTGCTGTCTGTAACTATGCACATCTTGTGGCAAGATTGGATAATGTATGGGCTGAAGTGTTGTGAGGAAGCTGGACTGCTGAGTACCTCAATCTTGCACAGTATTGTTATATTTTATGGTGTGGGGAGGAGGTAAATATATATGTAATGATGTAAACAGCTTTTAACGGACATCAAATCTCTTTGGCGGTATGATCCAAGAGAGCATGTACATTTTACAACGTGTCAGTTATTATACATTAAGACGAGGCTAAATCAAGATTATCAAATTAAAATGGCAGATACATAATGGTAGACATTAACAATAGACAATAACAGGGTCATAATACAACATCCCCCTTTCTTGAAAAAAAGAGAGAGTAAACTAGTGGGAGGAAATACTGTCTCTAAATAAAAACACTTAACAAATTCTATATAATGTCCAATGCAACTGTAATGTTTATTATTGAAGTCAAAGGTAAAAAAGCTCTCTACAAATCCAATCGACAAGGTGCTTTTGTAATCCTTTGTGATTGGCAAGGTGATGTTAATTTTTGAGGTTGGTCCTTTGAGGTGTAGTTCTTATCAGGATATTCTATGTCGGTTGTGTTGTTGTCTGCAGAAGCAGAAGCAGAAGCAGAGGTAGTTCCTAAATATTGAGTGTAACTTATATGAGGTTGTTGGGGAAGGTCTGATTGATGGCAGTATCTGTCATTGGAAGACCTTTATTATATTTTTGTTCATTGGTTGGATGTATGTCTTGTCTGTTTCGGCGTATTTTGCCATTGGGTGTTTTGACAATATAAGATCTTGGTTGGGGTGCTAAATTGATAACTTTGGCAGGTTCCCAGATCTTTGATGCTGGATTTTGAACTCTGACATTTTGTCCAGAAATTAAGGGTTCAAGAGCTTTTGGGTGTTGATTATAATGTGTTGCAGAGGCTTGTTTCAGTCAAATAAGTTGTTTGCGAGTATCATCATTGGTTGATATAGGGTAGCAGACAAGGGTAGTACGGTATCTTCTACCAGAGAGTAACTCAGCTGGAGATGGGACTTTTGAAGATAATGGTGCAGCATGGTTAAGTCAGTAGAGCAAGGTGGGGATCTGAACCAGTTTCCTTGCATTTAGTAAATATTCGTTTCACAGTTCCAACTAAGCGCTCAATAAAACCATTCGAATTGGGGAAATGAGGTGAAGTGGTTGAGTGGAAGAAGCCATAGGTGTTAGCAAAATCATTAAAGTCAGAGCAACTGAACTGAGGTCCATTGTCAGTTAGGAGTTTGGCTGGAAGCCCATATTCTTCAAATGTATTTTTCATGAAGGATTTGACAGATTGTGAGGAAAGAGAATGTAGTCTTCGGATTATAGGAAGACATGAATATGTGTCTCCAATAAGAAGAAATGTCTTTCCATGCCATGTGAAAAGATAAGCAGCAATAGTGTGCCAAGGATGAGGTGCAACATCATGTGAATAGAGGGGTTCCTTGGGTTGTGCTGTTAGAAATTTTTGACAAGTAGAGCAGTGCTGAATCATATCTTCTATGTCTTTGTTAAGGTTGACCCAAAAGACAGCAGTGCGAGCAAGTAATTTGGATTTCTCTATGCCCTGGTGAGCAGAATGTAGTTGTTGGAGAACAACCTTTTGCATAGAGGAAGGTATAATTATACGGTTGCCTTTGAGTGTGATTCCATCATGGATACCAATTTCATCTCTGTAGTTCCCAAAGGGTTGCAGAGCATTTGGGCAGTCAGCTCGAAGTGTAGGCCATCCTTTCACGGTGACTTCTATTAAGGCAGTAAGAATAGGATCACTAGCAGTAGCTTGTTGAAGCTCTTTGATACGTGATGGTGATGCATTTAGTAAAGTATGAAAATGATGAACATCAACATCGATTTTTGGTATGTGGTCGTCTTTGAGTGGAGAAACTCTGGAGAGCACTTCGGCAATTGGGACATCCTTGCCTGGGCGATATTCTATTGAAAAGTTGTACTTTTGTGCTCTTAGAAGCATACACGAGAGATGAGGTGGAGCATTAGCAAGATTTTTTAATGCTATAGCTTGGAGGGGTTTATGGTCAGTGTGAATGACAACATCTCTGCCATAGACATGACAATGGAAATGCTCAAGGCCATAGATAACTGCTAGCAATTCTTGCTCAATGTTGGAGTAACGAGACTCTGTTTCTGTAAGGGCTTTACTTGCAAATTAATAGCACTGCGATTGGGCAGCTATAACTGGTCTTCAGGTTTTGGAATGGTGATGGATTTGTTGCTGTGCAAGTGACACTTGGTCAATGGGAATGCTTCTATTGGTTTGCCATCCATAAGCATCTTTAATGGTGAAAGTCAGAGTACTTGGGGATAACTCCAGTAGAAATTAGTAAGTGCCAAGAATTAATTGAAGAACATTGATGCTGATAGGGGAGACTGCATGTTGGCAGGGTTGTGATTCTGTATGGGAAGGCCATGAGTTGGCCCTGTGGTAGACTTTTTGGAGTGACCATGGTCTTCTTGGTTGATGAGAGTGAGGGCTGGAGCATTCAAGGTAGCAAGAATCCCAGTTGTGTAGAAGCTCTGCTTGGGTTTTTCAATAAAGACCTTTGACTGTCTTTTTGGCTACACCTTTCTGTATCAAGGCATCAAGTATACTTGATAGAAGCTCTTTAAGAGTGGTTTTGGAACCAGGCATACCCATAGCACTTCTATTGTAAATATGTATGCCTTTAAAAGTGTTGAAATGCAACAGTATTTCTTGGATTCATGTCCAAGAGGTATGTAGTAGAAGGCTTGAGCCAAGTCAATTTTGATCAAATGTCTGGCATTAAAGCTGGTTGAGCCATTGAGTATCCTGCAACCTCACAGAAGGATGTAGCCAAGCAATACGTTCCTGAGGCTTTTTTGACAAGAAAAGAAGGGTTGAGATACTGTGACAATGCAAAGACACACTGGTTTGCTAAAAACACCAAGTGTTTCAAGTGCATCAAAATTTTGTTGCAACACATTTTAGCTTGTTGAGGGAGTATTATGGTATGTCTCTTGTGATGAGCATCTACCCTTCCTTTGGAAGCAAGGCTTTACAAAGCAAATATTGTACTAACCTAAACATAAAACAAAATACAAAATAAACATTAATAAAGTCTGTAACACAAGATTGTTTAAATATATTAATCATATAAATACCAATATCAAAGTAATTATTAGCTATTGACAGTGCTCAATAATATAAGAATATTAGAGCTATAGTATGGTGAACAACAACAAAAATCAACATGAAAAACATAAAACTGACAGTTCTAAAACTAAGTTTTGTTGATTTTTGTTCTTGTTCACCTTATATATACATAAAATATTATTATTATATATATATATATATATATATATATATATATATATATATGAATAACATAAATCATCAAGAAAGAGTTGGAAGCAGTACTATAGTTTGCTTCCTGCCCTTTGAGTTCCCTTGGTTACTTTTACCTGTTAGAACCTAATGTTGTTTTCCCAAGTCTTATTATTGCAGAGTTGATCAAAGAAGCTTCATAAGCCAATATCTCCTAATATTTGCTTAAAAAGCAGCAATTAAAAACCATAAGCTTGCAATTTACAGTAAGCAACTCATGCAGTAGTAATTTTAAGTAAGTTGGTGAATAGCAGGGTTATGTCTTCAGTTGACTTTTTTGTTGTTGTTGTTACTTTGGATACATTTATGCTCCTTACTTACTGTATCTGAAGGACAATTCACAAATGTTGTTAATTGAACCTATTATATACTGATAATCAGGTCATTATAGTATTGTCTTAAAATTCCTTCTTTTATAGTAAACATAATGGGAGGAAGAACTTTAGTTAAAGAGTAATTTTCCTTTCTTTTTTCAGCCTTATAAAAACTATGTACAAACCCAGTAGCTTGCAGCATTCAGTGCATAAACAGTTTGGATTTAAAGTGAATAGTGGAGAGGTTATTTAGGAAAGATCTAATTATAGTGGTTAAAATAGGGAATCAATTTGATATATGTTTCAAAATGGTTTACCAGAACTTCATTTACTGTTGTGATACTCTTCACAGGTACAAAGAAGTGTCCTGATACCTGAGAGCATTGACTAAAACAATGTTGACTGGGAAAATAAAAGAAACAGTCCATTAGCTACAATACATAAATCATATCAACTGTATCTCACACTCGTCCTGAAAAAGGACTTCAAACACTAAGATAGGTATTTTGCCACTTGTCAAAATAACCATTTTCCTGTCACCACAGGCTTCCACACTAAGAAAACATAAAACACCTGTTTCAATTTACCTCCGATAGTGTGATAGTAGAAGAAGTATCACTTCTTCCACAATCATAACACGATAAAGCTGCTATACCATTTAAATTATTTATTTATCATATTTGCATCTATATGAATTTTCATGCAAGTTTTCATCTGAATTTGAAAACAACTTGCAAATATTTACAATGGCTGTTTGTTATTTCAATGTCTGAGCATTTTTAGTAATGTGTGCTAGCAAAGAAGTGTACTGTTAATCCAATTTCATTTTTCACTATTTACAGGTAAAACCGCTGAGGATGGCAGCTTTGGAAACAAAATTTATTGGTAAACTTGCTGGCAAAGTAGCCTTAGTTACAGGAGCATCTCGTGGAATTGGAAAAGGTATTGCTGAAATGCTGGCACAGGCTGGAGCTACAGTCTATATAACAGGTTGGGTTTACACAAAGTGTTTTACCATACTTTTTTTAAAGAAAATTTCTTGCTGATTCTGAGAAATATGTAATGTAAGTAGGCATTACCAGTTGTAAGAGGAAGTTATGAGCATGATTATGTTAAAAAGTAGGGGTTTTTTCTAAAACACAGGAACCTTTATCTGCTTATACTTTTCTAGTGTGAAATTTGAAAAAAAAAGTTTAAAAGTGGAAATCTTTCCAGTCTGGGCTACCAAGCAAGCAGGTGTTGGATAGTACAGAGCTACTAAAAAGCTAGTTTCTTGGTTGTCCATGGCTATTAAAGACACATTTCACTTCAAGAGATGGATCAAGACAATTTGTATAGCACTGGAAACAGCCTTTTAGGAGCTGAAACTGAAGCAGCACAAATGAAGAGTCAGATGAAGCATATGCAAATAAATATGGCAGGCTGTATCTTACCAAAAGAGCAACATAGGTGCAGAAACGACTTTATCAGAGCACAGTAAAAAAAGGGGTCCCACATGGCAGAAGCCTGTCACCAATTTTTTTGCTTTTCTTATTGAATGACATTTTGAGAGATACTCTGTGATAGTTCTGGTGCCATCTATGCTCATGATGTTGTCATTCGTTGTTCAGTAGACTACTTGCCCACAGTCACGGTGAGAATACAGGAGGCCTTGAAGAAGATTGAAGACTAGAAATGACTAGTATTCCAGAATGCCAATAAGATGACTTATAGCATTGATGTTATTCAAAAGGAAAGCAGACTGCTACATTGAATGTTGCAGGCCACACCCTCATACAGAACTAGACGCCCATATATCTGGGAGTGAACCTCGACCACTGAATTACCTGCAAGAATCAGACCAGTAAGTGGACCTCAAACTTTCCGTGACTCAAAGAGAAAAACTAACAAGAGACAGAATTGAGAGAAGACTGCAGTGATCTGAAGAATGTATATTGGAGAAGAAGTCGATCAGTACTAGGGTATGAAATGCCTGCTTGGAGAACTGCAGTTAATATTAAGTTCGAGAGGTAAACAGAGTCAAAAATCAAGCCACAAGGATAATCACAGGAGGTACCAAGGAAAGGCGTAACCCTGCAACAGGGTTGCTGGCTTTACTCAAGGGTCTAAAAAGCAGAAAAAACAAGAAGATTGTATCAAAGTTTGCCAAGTTTGAACCACCGCATTTGTTTGTCAGAGCCTACCAAGTGATAGCTGAAGTAAGAAAAAGGAAGAGACATAGAGAGACACACAGAGAGGCATATATATATGTATATATATATTGGATATATTGGCTTTTCTCGTTCAGCGTTCCACAAACCATCTGTGAATTGTTACGTCAATTGTTTTTGCTAGGTTTTTTTTCTTCTTCATTCAAATTGACTTCGTCTGGACTTATTGCAATACTTTCTATTTATCTAGTGGTTGGGATATTTTTTTTTTGTAAAATATGGTCACGTTTTTGTGAGATATATTTAGTTTTGGGGGTTTTCTCCCAATATTTTATCATTTGCTTTAATTATTTTGCAAGGTTTTCAGTGCAGGTATTTGCAGGTATTTTTGCTATTGTTGTTATTATTATTATCTCTTAGGTTAACTAACAATACAATTGCCATCCTATATATCAAATTACAAGATACTAATGTTAAATTTAAAGTCAGTCATTATCATCTAATCCGACCATTGTACTACCCAAAGCAGCCCTCGATAGCTTGAGCTACCAATTTTTGTTAGCTTCACAAAGACACCTCAAGTCAATAGTCCCGATAACACTTTTCTAATTATCGATTCACTTTCCCAAAGTACTTTCTTTTGGATTTCTCTCAATAACGCTTGGAGTTCTTCTTTCTCATTATCAAACTCAAAGGTTTTTTGAATGTCCCTTTTCAGTTCTTTCATTCCTCCACCAAGATAACCAACAACTACTTTTACGTCATGATCTTCTCGTTAGGTGCGTCTGTTCATTTCGTTTGGATGTGCCATATCGACCAGCAAAACTGTTTTCTTCTCTCCATCTTTAAAAGTAAGATCTGGCCTCCTCGTAGTACAGTTCGTTCTCATTCGGTGTTATTATTATTATCTCTTGGGTTAACTAACAATACAATTGCCATCCTATATATCAAATTACAAGATACTAATGTTAAATTTAAAGTCAGTCATTATCATCTAATCCGACCATTGTACTACCCAAAGCAGCCCTCGATAGCTTGAGCTACCAATTTTTGTTAGCTTCACAAAGACACCTCAAGTCAATAGTCCCGATAACACTTTTCTAATTATCGATTCACTTTCCCAAAGTACTTTCTTTTGGATTTCTCTCAATAACGCTTGGAGTTCTTCTTTCTCATTATCAAACTCAAAGGTTTTTTGAATGTCCCTTTTCAGTTCTTTCATTCCTCCACCAAGATAACCAACAACTACTTTTACGTCATGATCTTCTCGTTAGGTGCGTCTGTTCATTTCGTTTGGATGTGCCATATCGACCAGCAAAACTGTTTTCTTCTCTCCATCTTTAAAAGTAAGATCTGGCCTCCTCGTAGTACAGTTCGTTCTCATTCGGTGTTATTATTATTATCTCTTGGGTTAACTAACAATACAATTGCCATCCTATATATCAAATTACAAGATACTAATGTTAAATTTAAAGTCAGTCATTATCATCTAATCCGACCATTGTACTACCCAAAGCAGCCCTCGATAGCTTGAGCTACCAATTTTTGTTAGCTTCACAAAGACACCTCAAGTCAATAGTCCCGATAACACTTTTCTAATTATCGATTCACTTTCCCAAAGTACTTTCTTTTGGATTTCTCTCAATAACGCTTGGAGTTCTTCTTTCTCATTATCAAACTCAAAGGTTTTTTGAATGTCCCTTTTCAGTTCTTTCATTCCTCCACCAAGATAACCAACAACTACTTTTACGTCATGATCTTCTCGTTAGGTGCGTCTGTTCATTTCGTTTGGATGTGCCATATCGACCAGCAAAACTGTTTTCTTTTCTCCATCTTCAAAAGTAAGATCTGGCCTCGTCGTAGTACAGTTCGTTCTCATTCGGTGTTTCCAATCCCAATATAGTTTCTTGCCTTCATTTTCTAACACTTTACCTTTTTTCCATCTCTCGATGTACCACTTCGTTCCTTCTGAAAGTAATCCTTTCTCCATTGCCCATTTGACCGCCAAAACTTTGAGAGCATTGTTGTGTCGTTTCACGTATTCTGATCCTGCAAGCTTTTTACATCCAGACAGGAGATGCTGTGTTTCACTGTTCTCCACAGAACCTACATTCATCTCTTGATTCCACCATCTGCTCCTGTAAAGTGAAAATTGATGCCGTTTTCTTGGATCTATATTGCACTTTAACCATACGTAATCTTAATATCCCAATGTAATCTCGCGATGTGAAAATCGACCAAGATAGATAGATAGATAATCTCGCACTGCAGTGGTTTCTCTGCTAAACTTCTTTCGCGCTTTCTTTTTTGCCCTGAGTCTAACTGCTTCATCCTCTATTTCCACGCCTCCTTCCAATCATCAAACCTCACAAATTGTTACGTGTCCTTCGTCAAATGTTTCATCAACTGCCGCCCTTCTCACTGCTACTTCCGCATCTCTCTTTAATAAGGAATGCTCATTATTCATTTCATGTTTTCACGTTACCCTGATCCAATTGTCAGTCGATGTAGCCATATAACATGCAACTCTTAAGGCCTCTTCCACCATCACACCTTTTTGCGTATTATCTCTCATCACTTGTTTGTCTTCCATGGAAACCTCTCCGCAGCATACTTTTCACAATTTTATCTGGTTCGTCTAGCTCTCCTTTTCCAAACTACATTAATCACGTACCCTGCCACTGGTATTACAATTTCGTTTTTGTTAGGGTCCAACGCCTCCATCTTTTCTTCCAACACTGTCAACCCATCTCCTTTGACCATTTTCCCCTTGTGAAGACTATTTCTGCACATTTGTTTACTCCATAGCAAGCTGGGTGAGAAACTGTCACCTTGCAAAAACCCCTTCTTAAAATTTGTCATACGGCTGGTGATAGTTTTGCCATTCTCAGAAACGTCTAGTTTAGTTTGCCATCCTTCCATTAGTTTAGTTATGACACTGCTAATATTCTCTGGCACTTTCATCCATTTGTAGACTCTGATACTCCAGTCATGTCTGATCATGTCGTATGTCTTTTGATAGTCATAAAATGCCACTGCTTCTTTCGTTGGTAACCTCTCATCTCGTCCATAATGGCATTATCTATGATCAGTTGATCGACTGTTCCTAAGACCCCTGACCATGTTCCAAATGCTGTTCCTATCTGCCTGTTCCTTCATGTTTCCTACCATGCCAGAGAATATTTTGTAACAAGTGATAAGACATGTAATTCTCGTGTAATTTCACTCGTTACTCAAATCTTCCGACTTCGGCAACAATACTGTCCTTCCCTCTGTTATCCATATAGGTATGTCATCAGGCTGTTCAATCCATTGATTGAAACATCTCACCAGGTATTGCCATGCACCTTTAAGCTTTTTCCACCATAAATTTTGAATGTCGTAAATTCCTGGAGCAGACGAATTCTTTCTTTTTCTGAACGCCTCCAAAAGTTTCTCCTCATCATTTATTAAGGCTTGTACATACGCGACCTTTTCTCTTATTTTGTTTGCTACTGTTTTCATCCATTTCCTCTATGGGGTTAAAGTTTCATTCCCCTATGTACCAGCCCAAAATTTTTCAAACTTACCCATTTCAGGTACCTTGCCTTTTGTTTGCTTTTGCTCTTGTGTCTTTCTGTAAAAAATGTCATCATCTTCTAGAAACATTCTGTTGTTACGTATCTTTGCATCTCTATTCTTAACATGTTTTAGCTTTGTGCGTCGGTATCTTAATTCATCCAGCCTTCTTTCTTTCAACACTATTAATTCTTTCGAAGTTGTATTTCAGCTCTTTCTCTCAGTTTCTGCAGTATTTTCTTTCCCTATCTGGTTGATTTCCTTTTCGTCTTTCTCCTCTGTATTTCATTGGATGTCCACGCCAAAGTCTTCCTCAATTATTTTATCTTTTCCTCGCTTTTTCTTATCCTCCGGTTTTTCTGGTTCTGATGACTTGTTTCTTTTTCCTCTTTCCATTTCTTTTTACTTCGCATCTTCTCTTCCAATGCTCTTGTTATCGCGTAGACCGCATCTACGACTTTACGGATGTTTTTCTAACACCTTGTTCGCATTGTCGATTTCCTTTCTTGAAACCCCATTTTTCAACTTTACCAGTCTTTCTCTGTTTGCAATACTCTCCTTCATTGTCGGGGTCAGTGAGGCCAGTACATCTTCAAATCTAATTTTCAAAATCATAGTCTTTTCGTCTTTGTTATTTTCCTTTTCGTTTTCCGAACTTTCACCATTTTGACCGAATTCATTGTCGTTTTCTTCTGACTCAGCATTCGGAATCATGTTGTCATTCTCTTCGTTTCCATCTTGTTCAATATTTCTCTGATCGATATCTTGTATCTGCACGTTTTCTCCATCTCTGACCGCTATGAGATTGAGTGGAGATTGTATTTACGAAATCTGCCTGCATTGTTTCTCAACGTTTGGCTCTTATCTGGTTATCATCTTAGATTTCATCCTCTTCCTTTCTTTTTTTTGCGTTCTTCTATTTTCAATAGATTTACCTTCATCTCATTTGTCCATTTTCTGCTGACGTTCGGTACATTCACTTGTACTAATCTCCTTGCATTTCCTTCAGAAGCTCCATTGTTTGGCATTTCTTTCTTAAATCTAGCTGCATTATCTCGGAGATTTTGTTTCGATACATGACTTCTGTCAGAGAATGTTTCGTCCCATTTTCTTTTCAGTCTCAGCAGAAATCCAATACCTCTAGTTCGCGCGTCATCCGCAACTCAGACTAACCACTTCTCATCATCAGTAGATGTTGACAAATGGTGTCTTGTTTGGGCCTCTCATTTTGCGGGCAGCTCTGCTTCCAGCCACGTTTTCTCTCGGGAATGCTCATTCTTCAAATTATTGATGTCATTTGGTTGAAATTGATTTTGATCTTTTTCTCCCATAAAAGTTTTTGAAATAAACACGGGGCACAAGTCGATCAAGAGTTTCCCGGCTCTAAAGACAAGGCAATTGATATTGGCAGTTCGCCACTTCTACCAGGTTCCGCGATCTGTGACCTCATAACTTGGGGGCCATTCCCCCATATCGGCACGGTATCTTCGGGTTGCGAGTATAATTGATCGTGTAGCCTCCACTAGATGATTTGTTACTCAAGGTATGATCTACCTATACAATTGTTCAGGTAGTTTACACTAGACACACTGCCTTCCCAGACTACAGAGTTCCGTCTGCCCTGGTTTTGAAATCAGAGATTTTCCTTCTCCTAGAAAAACTAATGGTAACGTCAACGAGCTTGTTCTACCCAGACCACTGGTTATTTAAAGGCGCCAGATACTCACGTTCTGCCACGTGAAGGCCAGGAGTTGGACTTGGACTGCCAGAGGCTGCATTTTACGCTTGCCATTTAGATATTTTGCAGGTATCAAACGCTCAACTTCCTCAACTATCTCGGCATTAGCAGTCCTTCAGAACCTTATTATTATTATGATGATGATTGTTGTTGTTGTTATTTTTATTATCATCATCATCATTATATATTTTACTTTCTGCGTAGTTTATTACGTCCTTTAGAGCCGGGTACAAACAATGGTCCTAAGGCGCTAAGAGGGTAGCTATTGCTTTCAACTTTATTGATAGTGTGTTGTTCGAAGGAGGGCTATCTCTTGGATTTCTTGGATATTGATTTTAAAAGGGATTTTGTCGGTGTATTTTTCTAATCCCTTCTTCACAAGTCCCAAAGCTCCAATTCCTGTGGTCCTTGTGCCCGACATCCTTTTGATTTCAATCTCTAGGTCTTTGTACTTTGACAGCTTTTCTGTTACTTTGAGAAAGGTGTTGCTTTCAGATGGTATGGCCATAGCTATAAGGATGCATTCTTTGTTTGTCTTGTTCTTGATGACGATATCTGTCCTTTTCGCTTTGATCTCTCTGTCTGTCTGTATGGGCAAATCCCATAGGATTGTGATCACGTCGTTCTCTGTGACTGTGTTGGGCTGATGTTCGTACCATTTGTCAGCTGTTTTGATTTTGTATTCCCTGCAGATCTTCCAATGTATGTAAGCTGCCGCCTTGTTGTGTCTTTCGATATACTCTATCTTTGCTAGCTCTGGGCAGCCCGAAATTATGTTTTCAATGGTCTCTTGATATTTTCCACAGATCCTACACTGTGGGTCTGTTCCATTCTTGATGTTGTGATGGTGGTAGGATCTTGTGACCAAACTCTAGTCTTAAGCAGTGATGATCAAGCCTTTAGTCTCAGCTTTTAATCGGATGGATTTAAGCCACTTGTTGGTTTTTTCTTGGTCTACATCTGCCTCATTGATTCTCTTAGGGTACTTTAGATGCATTGCCTTTTTTCCCAGAACGTTTGCTCTTGTAGATAACCGTGGTGTTTTGCTTCCTGTTTAATCCTGCGGGCATATTTTGTTGTTGTTTCATTCACTATCGTGGTATTTCTGGGACATTCAGCTCTTGCGTAAATTTTGCTGTTTCTTTCTTTATCGAGTAGAGCTTTTTTGTATCTTCATGATGTTTCACTAATTGGAGGAATGGATCTTCTGTTGATGTTAGGTATCTGTCTAGGCCTATGGTGGTAGTTTTGAAGGTCAGTTTGATTTGGACCAGGTCTCTTCCTCCTTCTCTTCTTGGTAGGTATAGCCTGTCGACATCTGCTTTTGGATGGTGCATCTTTTCCATGGTCAGCATTTTCCTAGTCTTGGTGTCTAGTTTTTTGTGCTCGCTCAGTTTCCAGTTGGTGATTTTAAAGCTGCACGCCACTACAGGTATGACAAGGCTGTTGCTAGCTTCGAATCGGTTGGCCGCATCGTGTTGCAGAGGATATAAAGCAAAAACTCGTACAAGAGTCAAGATGACTAGTCAATAGTTCATCATAACTCGACTGATTTTCTCCTGCATCTGAGCTCAATTTATACAATCATATGTTTACAAGTGTCAACAAATTATCCCACACAAACACTCCCACATAGATCAAAACACTAAATTGCCCACTCACTATAATAACAAGTTTCACAATTTTAACTACATTCACTGTACCACCCACGTCCAAAACATCAAAATATTTACAAAGCAATTTGTCCTTCCACACAGGGTATTAACTTAATTGGTTCACAGTTATGCAAGCATGCATGACTCAACTTGCAGTCTAATATCCACTGTGTCCTTCTGAACAACCTCATCCTTCACAATGGTGCAGTATCCCATTGTTACTTTCGCCTGCTTGAAATACGATTGGACAAATCTTCGTAACTGGACGTACCAATTCCTTTCCGTTTGCCATCAGCTTCACTGTTCGAACATGTCCATCTTTTCCTGGGTATGTTGTCAACACGTGTCCCAATGGCCACTCTCCTCGAGGTGTTTCAGTGGAGACAATCAGCACAATGTCCCCTACTTGAATATCTTCACAGGTTTGCTGCCACTTCTTACGTTTGCCCAGTGTTGGAAGGAATTCTCGTAGCCATCGCTGCCAGAAGTGACGCATGATTTCTTGCAATCTTCTCCATCGCTTTTTTGGGCTGTAATCTGTACTATCGACTGCAGATGGTGCTAACTGCCCACCTGCTTGGCCATGCAAAAAATGATTTGGTGTCAACGGAAGATCGTCACCTGGATTGGCTTTCTGGAAAGTCGGGGGCCTTGAGTTAATTAGACTGTCCGCTCCAACAAATGCTGTATTAAGTTCTTTGTCTGTTACATTGGCGTTTGCGAGAATTCCGTAGACAGCTCTCTTTGCAGATTTTACCATGCTTTCATGGACCCCACCAAAATGGGGTGCAAATGGCGGAATGAAGTGCCATTTAATTCCTTTGTCTGACACTTCCTGTAAGATTTTATTCCGATCCATTTCTTGCACCAGAACCCTCAACTCGTTAACAGCACCAACAAAGTTTATACCGTTGTCTGATATGACTTCTTCAGGGACACCACGCCGGCAGGTCATCCAGTAGAAGGCATTCATGGATGAGTCCGTATACAGGCCTGTGGCCATCTCGAGATGGACAGCTCTTGAATCTAGGCAGGTGAACAGACATAAATAACGTTTTAGTCGCTTGTGACTTCGTCCTTGGATAGTAATGAACGGCCCCGCAAAATCCACGGCAGAACGAGCAAATGCACGGATCGGATGAGTCAAACGAATTTTGGGTAGTGGAGCCATTACCTGAACTGCTGGGGTTGCTTTTCTGCGCTTGCAAAAGTTACATTCCATGTCCACTTGACGTATCTCCTCTCTACCATGAATTATCCAGAAGTGCTGTGAGATCTGTGGGAAGACATGATTTGCCCCAGCCACATGGCCATCTTGAGCATGGTATCCTCTGACAATTAGCTTTGTTGTCCAGTGGTTGCGAGGGAGGATGGCAGGAAATTTAACATCATATGGCAGAAAGTCAGCAAAGCGCAGTCTTGTATTTGCTCGAATCACACCACTCTCATCCAGGAACGGATTCAGTGCTGCTAGCAAGCTCTTCTGATGAACGTGCTTGCCCTTTGCCAACTGCCGTAATTCTTCAGGAAAAGCATCTTGTTGCGATTCACAGATAATGGATGTTTCTGCATCTGAGATTTCTTGAGCTGTTAGCTCTTCAGCATCTCTGTTTGTTGCTTTGATTTGACAGTTGTGAACAAATTTCGTTACCCAAGCTCTTACCCGCTTCAGCCGTAGGAATGAGGAGAACCCATTAGGATCCAATCTCGACTCACTCCCAGCACGATCAGTCAGTGACCGAGATACGTGGCACACTTGTAAGAGCTGTCGGGACGTCTTTGGTCTTGTGGTCTCCTTACTTGCATCTGGAGTTTTCATCACTACGTTGGTTACTGCTCCAAGCAGCTCAAGACGCGGGATGCTGACTGCTGAGAGTGAAGCCATCTTTGACTTTGATTGAACAAGATTTATGTCAATTTGTCCGTCGACGTAAAGCAATCGTGTATATCCCACTGTCGCATAGGCATCACTTGAAGCATCACTAAAGAAATGGAGGGATATGTCCTTAACTTCAGTTGTTAGCTGCTGCAGACATCTTGGTACTTTGATTGTAGATAGATCTGCCAACTCTCTGTAACACACTTCAATTTTTCTCAGTAAGTCTCCTGGTAGTGGTTCATCCCAGTCAATACGCGCCAACCAGATGTCCAGCAGAATGATCTTCGCTCTGATGACGAAAGGTGATGTCAAGCCGATGGGGTCGAAAAGTGTAGCAATGCGACTCAGGAAGTTTCTTTTCGTGATGGCTTGGTGGGGTTCTGGCATTCTCACTTTAAATGTGAAGGTATCTTCATCTGCTTCCCACAAGACACCCAAAGTCTTTGTTGATGGTAGAACTCCATTGCTCAAATCCACATTTTTAGCACGATCCTCTTCTGGTATGGCTGCAAGGACTGTTTTTGAATTGGATATCCATTTCCGAGCATGCATTCCAGCAGATGCCCAGAGCTCTGATAATTGNGGTCAAGCCGATGGGTCGAAAAGTGTAGCAATGCGACTCAGGAAGTTTCTTTTCGTGATGGCTTGGTGGGGTTCTGGCATTCTCACTTTAAATGTGAAGGTATCTTCATCTGCTTCCCACAAGACACCCAAAGTCTTTGTTGATGGTAGAACTCCATTGCTCAAATCCACATTTTTAGCACGATCCTCTTCTGGTATGGCTGCAAGGACTGTTTTTGAATTGGATATCCATTTCCGAGCATGCATTCCAGCAGATGCCCAGAGCTCTGATAATTGTTGGTATAGGAGAATTACATCAGAATCAGTTGTTTTCGAATCCATGCTGTCATCCATGTAAGTTGAGTGCAGAACTGTTTCAGCAGCTTTCGGCATGTCCTTCCCCTTCAATTGTGCATGATGTTGCGTGACAAATTGTGCTTGAAAGGGGCAAGAGTTAACCCCAAAAACCAAGCGGTTGAATTGATATATGTCTGGGGGGCGTGACTGATCCACTGCCCGCCACAAGAAGCAGTGATACTTCCGGTCTTTTGGTGCTAACCCAATTCGCAGATACATCTCCGCAACATCGCATACTAGAGCAACGGGATACCTCCTGAAGCGGATCAACACCTCCATCAGATCCTTCTGTAGCTTTAACCCAGGATGCATGTAGTCATTGAGGGAGACTCCAGCACTTGTGGCTGATCCATCGAATACAACTCTTGACTTTGATTGTTTCTTTGTCTGGTCTGCCAATGGCGAAGTGCGTTAGAAACCACGTCTGATTATTTACAATGTCATCGTTGGTGATCTTTGAGACATATCCCTTTTCAACATGATCTTCAATTACTGCCTCGTATGCTGCTTTCTTCAAGAGCTGCCTCTCCGTACTGTAAAGTCTGGTGAGAGCCACATCGTAGTTTTTAGGAAGGTTGTCTGGATTGTATTTCCATGGCATGGCGACTTCATACCTTCCTTTGTCGAACTTGAGAGATTGCCGTACAGCTTGAAGAGCATCCTTCTCATCAGGTGTTAGTTGCTGGTTGGCTGCTACGTCTTTCAAATCTTCAATTTCCCAAAATCGTTCTAATGCTTGATTTAAAGCACTCCGTACACAACCAAGAAAGAATGTGTTGTTGAAGTTGGTCGCATTAGGCTGCATGCTTTCTTGCTGCAGGCGTCCAACACAAGTCCATCCAAGAGGTGTCAGTCGAGCAACTGGTTGCCCTGCGTTTTCTCTGACCTCCTTTAGTGAAATGTGAAGCTCCGCATGATCCATTCCGATCATAATATCCACTTTGCCTTGGTTGCCCAACTTCAGGAATGGAATGTTCTTCAGATGTTCGTAATCCCCTGCTTTCACAAACCAGTCGATCGATCTCAAGTTTCCAGTCACATGATTTGTTGTATACGCATTTATCCTGTGTTGTGACTTTCCATCCAAACCAACCAGGTCAAAGTTGACTGTCATGGAAGAACGAGATTTGACGTGTCCATTCAGAGTGCTCACAGAAACTTGTTCCACTGGTCCGTGAAGGCCTAGTTCCGCAGCAACATCTGCATTCAGGTATGTTTTGGTACTGTCATCATCCAGTAATGCATTCACTTTGAGTTTCTTCTTTCCATTTTGCAGAATGATTGGTATGGTGCACAAAGCTGTGACTGGCTCATCTCCAATGTCTGAGGAAGTCATTGACTGTTCAGGGGGAAACCTGACTTCCGTCGACATCTTGTTGTCCTGGGTTTTCAAATCGTCCTCTCGAATACCAGTAGGCTGATCCTTGTGAAAATCTCTCCTCCACCCATCCTCGTGAAGCAGTCGATTATGGTTGTCTTGAGATCCATTTACACCACAGGTTCTTGTCTTCGGGCAGTTTACACCATGGTGTTTCAGATCCAGATAGCGAAAGCAGAGTCATAGGGCCTTTGCAGTTTTCCAGCGTTGCCTTGAGTTTGGGGCAAGATGACTCAGCATGTGTTTTGCGCACAGATCCTGCAGCCCCGTCTCTTAGGGTACGATGATGGTCCAGAGTCTCCAAACATCGTTTGCTAGTGATCCCTGTTGCGATTGCCAACACCACGAATAGTTTCTGCTGCCACCGTCAGGAACTCGGCCACTCGATTTATCCACTGTTGTAATGCCTCCAATCCATCTTTCTTCTTGTGATCGAATGCCCATCGCTGATACTCTGTAAGCATCGTCTCAGTTAACTTCTTCTGCACCTTCAGATGAAGTGAACCATTTCCCAGCTCATTTCTCCGACCAGTCTCCATCAGGTTGACGACTAAGACACCCAAAATGTCAGCAAGCTTCTCCACATCTTTTGCGTTGCCAGGGCGTATCGGTCTACATTGATCCAGCTCTTCCATGTTTATCGGAACTTGCCTGCGAAGACCACCATACTTCCTCTCCAGTCTGTTCTTTGCAGCGTCATATGCAGCAGCCGAGTACCCCAGGGTCTCAACTGCCTTTAGTGCCTTACCTTTCAGGTAGTGCCGCAGCTGCAGCAGTTTATACACCGGTGTTGCAGGTGCCTGGTCTATGCAAGTCATGAAGGCCCACTTCCATCCTGGATATGCACGCTTGTCACCAGCAAATATAGTGATGGAGACTCGCTGCAGCTGCCTCCACATGTCACGTCTAAGTTCAGTCACTCCATCATTATGTGCACAATTTCCAATGGCTGCAGTTGCAAGGCCAGGACCGGATACACCCTCAGCTGGATGTGTGCTGCCCTCTGCAATGATGATGGGTACTCTTCGTTTGTCACTCCTGCTAGGTGCTGCCCTCTTGGTTTTAGACGGACGTCGCTTCCCATCTTCTGGATCAGTAGCACCATCCCCCTTGCCAGGGTGCGATACAGAAGGTTGCCAAGTCATCTCTGGTTCTTGGGTAGTTTTACTCACAGGACCCCTTGCCACTGCCAGGTTGCCATGATGCAGGTTTTCCATCCCATCGGTTAGGATTGACTCAGTCTCATTGTTGTGACTGTCGGATTCACCCACAGCTTCTTTGGCACGAACGGATGGAATTCTTATTACGGATGGAAGATTTGATTGCGCAGATTGATTGTCGTCGTCAGATTGATCATCCTCATCATCACTTGTAGATGAAACATCCAGTTGCTTCAACGCCTCTTGTAGTGCTTTTTGTTGCTGTAGGTATTTGCTATCGAGCTGTCTTTGCTGCTCCTCTATTTTGGCTGCTTTTCGTCTTTTCTCCTTTGCTTTTCTCTCTTTGGCAAGCTCCTTTCTTCTTGCTTCTTCACTTGAGCGACACCACTGCTCCACGTGATCCATTCTTGATCGTTGTGTTGTTCTTGACCCACGACTGACTCTTGACCCACAACTGATCCTTGATCCTCGACTGATTCTTGATCCATGGCTTGCCAGCTCATCACGCAGTGTATCAAGGTATTCCTGTGTTCTGTCATCAGTGGAGCGAAGTTCCTCACTGATCTTCTCAATTTCCCGAGTGATACGATCAATTCGATCAAAATCGCCCATCTCGGTGAACATCAGGGTAAGCTGCTGAAGATCTTCTTCGACTTTCTCCTCAGCAGTCTGGAGCGTGCTTCGTGCTTCAGCGATATCATCTCGGTTGGTTGCATCACTTTCCAGGAGGCTGAGTAGCTTTAGTCTGGCTTTGGTGAAAAGAGCTTTCCTAGTGGCTTACTTGCTCTTGGCTGCCACTAATCTTTGAGTGATGTTCTCTTCGTGATCAACAGGCTGTGGTTCGATCTCTCTTGTGGTTTTCTTCTTTCTTCCTCCCATGCCGCTAGGAGTAACCACTCTCTGCTACCAATTTTGTTGCCGATGATATAAAGCAAAAACTCATACAAGAGTCAAGATAACTAGTCAATAGTTCATCATAACTCGACTGATTTTCTCTTGCATCTGAGCTCAATTTATACAATCATATGTTTACAAGTGTCAACAAATTATTCCACACAAACACTCCCACAAAGAGATCAAAACACTAAATTGCCCACTCACTGTAATAACAAGATTCACAATTTTAACTACATTCACTGTACCATCCACTTCCAAAACATCAAAATATTTACAAAGCAATTTGTCCTTCCACACAGGGTATTAACTTAATTGGTTCACAGTTATGCAAGCATGCATGACTCAACTTGCAGTCTAATATCCACTGTGTCCTTCTGAACACATCGAATTCGCTTTTCAGTACCATTCTCACTTTTCTGTACCATTCTCACGTTCTGTAGTACTCTTTTCAGACCTTGTGCTTCATGGCAGATTGTTGGATGCCGTCCCCTTCGTTCACTCCTAGGTACTTATATATGCCCTCTTGTTCTATCCCCTTGATGATGGTGTTGTTATTAAGGTCTATATTAGTGGTCTTTGTCAGCCGTCTTCTCTTGAAGGTGGCTTTGAGACATTTTGTCGAGTCGGAACTCCATCTTGATGTCATCACTGAAAGCTTTGATGGTGATGAGTAGGCCTGTTTGTTGGTTATCATCACTGGCAAAGGTCTTTACGTCGTCCATTTAGAAAAGGTGATTAACTTTGCCATACTCTTGTTTCGAACCCATAATTGGTGCTATTGAGGAGGGTGTTGAGGGGAGCTAGTGCCAGGCAGAAGAGGTGTAATGATAATGAATCTCCTCAGAAAATCCCGCTTTTGATGTTAATTGGTCTTGATGTTAACAGCCCATTTGCATGGTGGAGATTCAAGGTGGTCTTCCAGTTTTTCATGCTCTGTGCAATAAATCTGATCTGATGATGGTTGGGCATACTCTGCAGATATCGAGGCTCTTCTCCATCCATGTGTGTGGTACGCTGTCAAATGCCTTCTTATAGCCAATTCATGCTGTTGACAAGCTCTTCTTCTTTAACTTGGCCTCCTCAAGTATGGGTTTTTTGATTAGTAGCTGGTCTTTACAGCCATATTTTACTCTCTTACATCCTTTCTTTTCTTTCTTTTCATCTCTTGTAGAGTTGTTCATCATCAGGTTTTTCTTGGACTGCCTCTGGGTGGTCTTCAGGGTCAGTGATCTTCACTTCGTCTTGTTCCTCATCGGCTACTGTTGTTTCATCGGGCCTTCTTCATCGAGTTCCTCTGCAGTAGTGTTGGGCCTTTCTTGGGTGGTCTTAAGTTCTAAATCAGTTAGCCTTTTCTGCTTTATGATGTCTCTCTTGACATTGGCTAATTTGTTGGGATTGATGGAAAGCCTGTCTGTGGGGTGTTGCTTTCGCCAGATGACATAGGCAGCTTTTGTTGTTCAGGTTATGCTTGGATCATGTGAAGCAATGAACTTCACTAAAGTACTGCTTATTCCTAGGATACGCAAACACTCTAATATCCAGAAATATGCTCTCCTTTTGTCAATTACACTGGTCAGCAAAAAAATATTTTTTCTCTGTAACATGAGTCACATTAGCTTTTACTAACTAAATACGACGCGCTGATTTAAAATCTGAAGTCCTTTTTTCTCTATCACGTCAGGGTTTTTTTTCTATGGGATACCACAGATTTGATGAAAACAACCTTTTCGTCAAAATCTCCCAAAAATGGAATAATAACGAAATTACCTAAAAAGTAGATAAATGCTGTGGGAACCTTGCATTCAATTTGACCTGTCCCTTTAGAAAGCAGGGAAAATTAAATAATAAATCAATGTACTGTCGTTTCTACTCAAATGAGGGTGTCAAATACAGAAATTCCATGCTATCATGAATAGTGAGTCACCATTGCATGTTTGACATATGAGACTTTATTTAAGCCTATTAAAGCACTCAAGTAAAAACAGGCAGACAATATTCTGAATGCAAATAATATAATTCAGCAAACACTGCAAAGTACTGCTAATCTAACTTGTACTTGTATAACAAATGTAAGCGTGTTTTAGGTATTTACAAGTGCAATGTAGGTCACTGAATAGATACATTCCGAATGAATTCAGTCACTGCATAAGACCAAGGTCCCTCGGATTCACAACTCAAAAATCCTTCTTGCTGCTTCGTTATGGACAGTAGTAGTACCTATCTTCAGGAACCAGCAATAGCCTCCAAGCATAGCTGCATCCCAGCGCCCTTGATAGCGATGTTCCAGCGTTGCGATTGTCCAGATGGGAGTGAAGATATTGCAGGTTGATTGACATTCTGTATCCCATTTAGCGGTAATGGCGCAGGAGGTCAGCAATCAGCTTCTTGTAGTTTATGGCTCGCTTGTTGCCGAGGTAGGTTTCGAGTACAGCCTTGAAAGCTTTCCATGCCTGAAGCTCCACCCTACTCATCATGCATGCAAAATCAGAATCGCTAAGAAGCTGTCTGATTTGAAGACCAACAATGATCCCCTCCTTTTGCTTAGCTTCACTGATGCGAGGAAACTTCTGCGGCAGGAAGCGGAAAGCTACTACATCCTTGTCCAGGGCCCGTACAAAATGCTTCATTAGTCACACTACTTCATTGATGTGCAGTGGAGGAAGTAGGACATCTTCTTGTTTAACGAGAGGAGCGTGTTGGACGTTGTGCTTCCCTGGCACGAGACTGGAGCGCTTGGGCCACTGCTTCTGTTTGTAGTGTTTCTCATCTGCTCTGCTGTCCCACAAGCAGAGGAAACAGAGGTGCTTGGTGTATCCACTTTGGAGGCCCAACACTAGACCTGCAACCTTGAGGTCACCACAGATTTTCCACTTATGTCCCGAGTACTTGATGGTACAAAGCAGCTCCTTCGTCGTTTCGTATGTTTTTTTCATTCCAACGGCATGAGCTACTGGTATCAGTGGGTGTAAGTTGCCATTGTGTAACAGTACAGCTTTTAGGCTCACCACAGATGAGTCTATGAACAACCTCCATTCCGTTGAGTTATGCCCACGTCCAAGAGCATACAGCAACCCTTGTACATCGGTGCAGTGACACAGTAGACCGGTCTTTGTGAAAAACGGGAAAAATTTCCGATCACGATAACGAAATGCGGAAACCTTAGCATTCGGATCCAGAAGGTTCTACTCTACCAATCGGGAAGCGAGCACGTTGCTTCAACAGAGCTAAATCCTTTGCTAAGTCATTCAGCTCGGGCTGTGTGACAAGATGAGGCTCAGATGCTCTGATGCAATGGATGCATCGGTGCTGGTATTGATAGCAATGTCGCTACTTTCAGATAAGCTGACCCTCTTCTGGGCTGAGGATGGAACCGGCAGGTCAACGTTGTGAAGCACTGGACGTTGATCGGAACGCACGTTGAAATACTGGACGGTCAGCTTTGACTTCCTTGAAAAGCCCGATGTCTTCGTGAGACAGAAGTAGCAGTCTGTCACATGATTCCTTGGCTCTCGCCAGACTGCAGGCACTGCGAATGACATTTGCCTGTGCTTATTTGCCAGCTTTTCAATGTCGAATAACAAGAGGTACGACGGCTGTGAGGAGTCCAAGGTTTGTATTGATTGCTTACAACACAATCAAAGTAGTTCTTGTACGCATTGCTTTGAGCTGTAGTAAGTGACCTTCGCTGCGATCAAGGAGTATATTTTCCACAAACATAGCAAAAGTTATCAGGGTTGTTTTTGCATCCTCGCCGAGGGGGCATCCTGGTAAAGTATGAAGCTGATACTACTTACAAGGTGCTCAAAAGACTATAACGTCAATCATAAGTGTATGTACCTAAGTAGAAGCTAATGGTGGCCTTCCATCTAAAATAATCTACCTTTAGGTACGCACCTTGGTGTTATCTTTCAGGGAATATGTTTACATGAATTCATGGATGCATTGTCTTTGTGTCCTAACTAAGTGTTACATAATATGTAAATAATTAATCTTTGCCAGTGCCGAAAGCATAAGCAACCGTTCCCTTGTTCTATGATGTCAAAACCAAGCTTTATGCTGCTTTGACTTTTGTGTATGCCACAGCTCTCCACACTCGTTGGAACATGAACAGCGTGCTTACGTGTTAGGAGTTTATTGTTCAAGCCGTCGCATTGCGTAATAATTGCACCATGTTGTGAGTGCACAGTGACGCTAACTCGGAATCCATAATCTCGTGCCACTGACGCAATACAAATGTCGCTAATCTATTGACATTTTAGCACCTGTGAAAACCTTTTTCGAACAGATACTTTTGTTAGTCCAAAGGCCGAAAATTAGTTAAAATTTGTTAAAGAATTAATTAAAATTTAATTTTAAAAAAATTTCTGACGTGAAGGAAAAAATTGAAATGCAGATTTGTGCTCAGCACCTCAGAAATGACCAGAAAATGTACAAGAAGCTCATGTTACAAAAATGCTGTTGACCAGTGTCATAAGAAGCGCCCAGGGATGGTAGGCAACTCCTTTACGATGTTGCTGGATAGCCCCGAGCTTTTTGCCGGGCTCTGAACTGACAGAGGAACGCGACCACTGTCCTTACTTGTATGTAACTTGTCTGGCTCCTAGACACTTCTTAAAAGCTGTTGTTGCACAACTTAAACTGGTCACTCGGGGATATTCTGGACATTTTCTTAGAGCCATTTGTTAGGAGGCTCTGGTCTTGTCCCCATTAAGAGTCTCTCTCCATCAACCCCAAGGTCGCCATTTTTCACCTGCTATACTCCCTTAGCTATGTAGGTTTTTTTGTAATACCTCCAGAAATTTATCTGCCCATCATTGGATTTGTGTTCTTCATGGAAGGGGCCCTTTTATTTTGGCGTATTTTCTGCATTTTTCTCCCATTTTCATTTGTCTTGTGCTTGTGGTTGCCGGTATTTAATTTATGTTAAGATTTTCTTCCAAGATAATTTTTATGTTTTCTGCCAGCTTTCTGAGGGATGTTTGCTGCGATAAGGCTTTTTGGTGGTCAAGCATCACCCTCAATATCACATGGAAGCAAGCTCTCTATTTCTGAATTCTTAGATGTCATTTTAGCCAACCTGCTGAGTTGCACACTTCATGCCAGGAGTGATACATTGGAGTATTAATTTGGAGTGCTTTAGCTGCATTTTGGCAGATCTGATTATGTTGCATTTCTGTGGGTTACGTTTTAACGAGTCATTTCAATGTTGACTTGATCGCCCTAACTCAGAGCACCATTCTGTTGTAATTTAATATTTTAGTAAACATTATTACTCCGTTGTTACTTCGAATTGTTTTGTTTCGATTGTCACGTTAAATTGAATGTGTATCATAAAATAACATTTTGACTGACATATTGACAATTAAGTCGAAAATGCCATCTACTCGAGAAGAGAATTGTGTGGCATTAAACTATTTTTAATCAATTGAATGAGTCTTGGCAAACATTATCAGGTGCGGATCCAGGGGAGTCTTAAGGGGCTTGGATACCCAGTTCGCCAAAAAAGATTTGGGTGCAGACCGGGTAATATCGCACCGCCCTCCTCACTTCCGACGACTATAATACATTTCGTTTACAAAACGTACCTAATGGTGTTTACACCCCTTGCAATAGCCATAAGCTTAATCTAGTGATCGCGTCCGCACCTATGTTAGCGCAGACCAGGAACTGTATACCAGTAATAAGGGAGACCTTCCTCTTCTTCAGTGCTTGTCACAGAAGATATGGTTTCCTTGAGCGTCTGATTGGTACTATCGCTGAACGGGGTAAGCTAATGCCAAATGGAAGGAAGTACACTTAGCGAAATAAGCTGAAAGGGTTATGCAAGACACAGTGGGTGGCACGTTTTGAAGCCATCAATAATCATATTGATGTGGCCGTTTTAGTATGGAGAACATTTGAAGTAACTGTCATTCCGCATCTCAACAATGATGACGAAGAAATGTCAAAGTCATTGCCGAGGAATGGAAATGGGTGGCGACACCAAAACCCGAGCGCAAACCATATTATCGAGTTTGCACAATTTTTATTTCATTTTGTACGTTGTCGTCTTGAAGAATGTGCTTCATCCACTGCATGAAATCACAACGAAGTTGCAGAAGCGTGATGTAGACATTTGATGCCCACATACATCACTGACGGAAATCAAACAAGATATAGCAGTGCTGAGAACTGATATTGACGCAAGATTCCAGGTGGGAGCAACTGAATGAGAAGTGTGCCGGACCAAATTCCTGAACATGCAGACAGCCCCGGATATGTTGTTAGACGTGTTTATACTTCTGCAGCAAAGATCGTTTCCCGAACTTGGAGTTTCTACTTTTAACTCCTCGCCTCATTCCAATATCTAGCTGCAAAGTAGAGAGATATTTCTCGGCAGTATGACGACATAAAAACCCACGTAGGTCGACGATGGGAGAGAATCCATGGAGCATCCGTGGAGATTATTCAGCCAGGCATAATGTCTCCCTTTATTGTTGTTCGAGACACTTGCTATTTTAATTGTGACTATTATTCCTTGCCTTATGACTCCAATATTTCGCAAACACAAACTCCCATAATTCAGTGATCTGCACTCACAATGCACAATTCCTACAAAATCACTTTAATGAATCAATAAAAACACTTAAATGAATCAATAAAAATAATTACTTTCTTTCTTCTTTCAAATGCCATTTTGAGGGAAATATTCTGTTAAACTGTTCAACTCATCATATCCATCCTAATGTGAACACTCTATAAAAATGCATTATTTCAGTTATATATAATGTATAATTCTTGCCTCTTTGTGTGACGTGTATTTGAAAATTTCCTTGTGAGGAAAAATATAGTTAGTTCAGTGGTGTGGAGTTCCTTGGCGTTTTATTCTTTTAAATTTTGCTTTAAATTTGATAATGGACTTATTATTCTGTCATCTTTGGACAGTTTTCTTAAAGCTTTTATCAAGTATAAACTTTTGATATTAACTATGGTTAATGGAAATTGTTCACTTCTAGGCTGCACCAACAGTCATTACAAATTAAGGAAATGGGGGGAGGGGGGAAGTGTGTAAACAGCATTCCAGCCAAACAAAGAAGGACTGTCCCTCTCCAACACCATTCACTTTACAATGGTTTCCACATATTTCGAAAAATTTGGAAAAAAGAAAGAATAAATTAGATTGATAAATTGCATTACAAAACGAGGAGCGAATTGGACTCCTTCGCAAAGTCGTATGGTACGCTCCAATCATTTTCTTGATGGAAAACCTACAAAAGAAAACCATACACCAATCCTAAGTCTTGGATACCGGAAACCTTCGAAAGCCCTAAGAGGCCAGCTGTCAAGAAAATAATTTCCCAGCAGCATTGACTAGTACTTAGGCCGAACCAGCATGTGCTGGGTACTACCATACATACCGCTGAGGTCAAAGTTCGCCAC